>CAXHUL010000413.1:0-81254 GCA_964019695.1 Loripinus fragilis
TAAGGGCTGTAAATTTTCTTTAACTTCCTACTTTATTATGCCCTCAACTTTTAGACAGTTTAGGGGCTATGGATTGCATTTCGCTTGTTGTCTGTCTATCCTGCTTTCCTTCTATTATAAAGTATACCTTGTTAGCAGGAGTTATTGCCCTTGTTTAAAGGGGACATATCAAGGTTTTTCATTTTTTATTGCAAATTCCTTTTATATGTCGGATTTTATGTATTTATTAAGAACCCAGATCATTTTCCACAATGTTCAGTGATAAAATGAGTAGAATCATCATTTTCTTTAAGCTTGTGCGCTTTGTCAATAAAATATCGACTCGCTTACTTCCTTTGAATTAGTTACTTCCCTTTGCTATCGGAGTGTCCTGATGACGTCACAGAGGCAGTTTATGAATGACTGTTAGTATAGAATCGTGTTGGATTCCGATATATTTTTTAATAGTCTCGGATAAAGAAGGGTTTATGTGTTGCAAATATCACTGCAATACGCATTCTGATCAGTGGGTCCGCTCTCAATGAAATTGTGGATAGATTGTTTGTGTTTTAGTGAAATGAATGCCCTACGATAACCTATTTTAGCAGGCTCAGAGAAATTGGAAAGCTCGTAGACAATTAAAATTCAAGCGAATATGCGTTTATACGCACGAAACAGTTGTACCTGAACATCGAGATATCTCCAATTCAAGCAATAAAATCGGCATTTTAATTCCTTAAAGTGGGACTGTATAGAGCCTAGCAGAGTGGCTAAGTTTTGCTCTGCTCCTTCATCACTTACTATGTGCCTAAGGTTAGCATAATCTTTGTGTGAGAGTGGCAGAGACTGTCGAGACTGTGCGCAGATTCTGAGTATTAGTATTTAAATCTCATGAGCTCGCTTTTTCTGTGTTTATCGAAATCGTCTCGCGCGACGCTTCCAATGAACGCATAAATTAATAGTTTATGTTCTTGTAAAAAACATAAAAACGGGATCTATATTGCACCAGAATTTGAATTTCGCAACGTAAACTAAATGGCGAGTCTATCTACCCTTCCTGATATGACATCATTTTGACATGTAGAATTCCCAAGTCACGTGCAGAAACAGCAACAAATGAGATTGAATAAAAAAATCAATAGGTTGTCAATCTTCATGGTCAATCCTCGGGCCCACACGCGCATCATCTATATAAACCACCATGCGCGGATCCAGAATGTTTTGCCGAACTCTGACTTTTTTTGTTGTTGAGGGGAAAGACTGTCCAAATAGCACTTAAAGCAGGCCATTATTGGCCCGCCAGCAAAACGCCATTCAAATGGCGTTTAGCTGACTGGAACGGGCCAATGATGGCCCAACATTGAACGCTGGCTTGGTAGCTTTTTGATATTCAGCGGATCCGGACCAGTATTGCTAAGAAGCCCTATATTTTTGTGATTTTTCAGGGGGGATCCGGACCCCCTGCCCCCCCCCCCCCCCCCCCCCCCCCTCTGGATCCGCGTATGAGCCACGAAGTTTTGGACTATTCGTAAAGGACTCCTTCATACATGGTTGCACGGCCATCTACAGTGGGGCTAGTGGCATGAGCCGTCATTGACGTCCCCAGTAAACATATAAAATTGGGCCAAGAGTGGCCCGATATTCGACGCTGGCTGAGTCTCTACTTTATGTCTATAGTTGTTTGCAGGCTCTTTAGAGACTGCATGCGCGCAAGCTCGTCTGATCCTTCGGTGCAAGAATGAAAATTGAATGAGTTGGCTATAATTTGTCAATGTGCTCAAAGAAAGCGTCTTGTCTCAAGAAATGCGTAAAATGAGTAATCAAAAATAGAAAGAAAAAAAAAACAATGTGCCATTGTTATTTAAAAAAAAAACTAATCATGCGATGTTCATGTCAGTAAAATGACTGAGAAGGCTCGTACAGACTCAACGGGTAGGCCCGGCGATCCTGATTTCAAATTCTTAAAAAAATGCAATCCGACAGCCCAAACAATTGTTTTTGATAGCAAAATACAATTTTTGCGATACGCGGAATACGATCATCGTTTGAAAATCAAAATCGTTGTTGTCACAGATCAAAAACAAGTTTTAACTAAAGCGTTCGCTATTGTCACATTTCCGTCACCCGTTTTTGTTGTTTATAAACTTGTGTAATGAGCATTTTGTCATGTAGACAAATAAATGGGGTTTGATTAACAAAGACATACAATTTTATTAGGCTCTATAGGCCTAGGCCTACTGCTGATGTGAGCCAACACTATGTTTTCAACGGGTCTGCAACTTTCGAAATGCATGCTGAGGAACTCGATTGAATACTGATTAGTGTGCATTGGTCCAGTCTCGTCAATGTCTACCCCAAAACATCATTTAAATCGCTATCAAGTTCGACACCCGTACTGCATAATACAGAGACAATAATACACAGTCATCGGACGAACTGCCCTTATGATGTCACAAATCCAAGGGAAGTGACTCGCCGCTACAGAAATCAAGGGAGATAAGCAGGATAATAAATTATCAGCAGCAATTAATCAACGGTCTAATTAACGAAGATATTATTATTTTTCACCACAAAACATTATATGTTTTGCTCTTATAACCATTTTCTTCCATATTTTATTGGATTTAGAACTTTAATATGTCCCCTTTAAGAAATGGACAAGTATGTAGTTTAGGGCACTGTGTTTCACAAATGCAAATTCTAGTTTAATGTTATATTTGAGCATGGTCATTTTAATACCTGATGAGTAAAATCTAGTGTGGAAATGGGAAATATTGTAAGCCCTGAGTAGACGGGGGTCTGGATTGAAACTATTTGCTCATGCCTTTAGGATTAAGTATTTAAGTATTGAGTATTGAGCTGTAAACTTCAATGTGTAATTCATTGCTTCATTATATATTTTCAGCTATGGGACACTTAGTAAAGGAGTTGTGTGAGTACTATTCATTTAAGAAAAAATTGATCTAAAACTATGTACTAGTGCATGGGATTTTGGTACTATCGCATCTTTTAGCAAAAAAGGCTCGGGCTAGTCTGTGCATAGGAGCAGGCTTGCTAGAGCCATTACTGCTTGCATGCATAAAGTATGGATGCTGATGAAGGCTCAGACTAAAATTTAGACCTATAAGTGAGCTGAATCGTCAGCACAGATGAGGAATTTGCATATATATGCGATAAGTACAGAAATCTCGCACATTGCCCAGTATGGCCCTTCCTGCAGTAGACTGTATAGCAGTTCTTGCAAATTTCACAGCAGAATGACAGGTAGGGCCAAGAAAAAATTATGTGTGGTTCAGGTTACCCTAACTACCCTAAATTTTTACTCCCTACCCTAAACTTTTTTCTCCAAATTCTGAAGTTGGAAGAGAATATCAGAACAAAATAATTTTGTTCTGCTATTCTCTTCCATCTTCAGAATTTGGAGAAAAAATACATATCAAAATGACCATCTGAAACGGAAATCTAAATTTCTATGCATTGGAAGTAAAAGGATTAAAACAATGTTATATCTTCAAAAATCAACCCTTTTATATCAGTTTTGTCTTGTTTAATACATTTTCAAAACAGGTCTGAATATTGCAAGAAAAAAAGTTTAAAAAAAAAAAATAGTATCCAACCTTCCTACCCTAATTTTTTTCAGGGTGTAACCTGAACCACACTTATTTTTTAGTTGGCCTTGGCTCTTGCTATCCTAGATTATTCCCATGACAAATATAGATTGATTTTAAAAAGCAAGGATTTTTTTACCTTCTTTCAGTATTGGGAAGATGTCATAATGGGGTCAACATGAATTGTCAAAATGCCATTATTGAACTAAATTAAACACTATGTGTTAAAATAAAACTCTAGTTTATAGATGTTTGATATAAAGGAATCTATCATACAATGAGCCCGAGAAAGATTGGGTGGTGTAAGTGGGTAGGGAGTTGAGAAATTGTGTATTGCACAGATTAAATGCATTTATGTGTTTAGTGCATTATGGAAGAGCCCATTTTATGGATTTTCTGAATAAGTGCAAACAAAATATTTAATTTCTGGCCTTAAACATCATGAGTTTAAAGTCATTTCTCTGTAAGTAAAATGTGATTTATAATATGGGCCTCGACGCGAGAAAACCTGTCTTCGGGGGTTTGCGAACAACAAAGGCGCAGACCAGCCTGCGCGGATGCCCAGGCTGATCAGGGCCTTTGTTATTTGCTTATTGGAAATTATCATATCTATAATCTAGACTTGCTACAAGCGAAATTTCAATTTTCTAGATAGTCTCTGTAGCTGAGCAGGCTGGTTTGAATCTCACTTTGTCGGAAACCCTGAAGACAGGTTTTCTCGCGTCGAGGCCCATATTGTGTAGTGGAAACTGTGTCTTCAATAGGAGAAAGTGGATATATTTGCCATCTTTTTCTGAAATGGGAGAATCTGTGTTTACTTTGGGTGAAGGTGGGAGAACTTGCTTTGTTTAAGAAATAGATCAGCTCCAGCAGTGAATTTTTGTTTATTAATTCACTGTTTGGAGGTCAGTTGTAAAGAAGATCGAATCACGAGCGTGTAGCATGAGTGATTTATCTTTGTACAACTGACTGACAAACAGCAGGGATCAAATTTAGCACTTGCTAACTTGCTAAATGCTAGTAGTTTTTCCAAAAAAAGCAAGTTGAAATTACTATCACTTACTATTTTTAGCAAGTGAATACAAGTCACTCTTTCCAAATTATACAACATAGCATAAACTGCTTGAAAAACACCTAAGATCCAGATCAGCCAGCTTCTGAAGAAGCTGGCTGATCTGGATCTTCACTGTTTTCAAGATAACCAAAGGAGAAAATATTTGAAATAACTTTTTGGCACACAATCTTGTCAGCACATGTGCTAAATGAATTGGTTCAATTTTCTAATTAGCGATATATGGAGTGACTTAACAAGTTGATCATCACCTTCAGCAAGTAAGAAAAAGTATCACTTGCTATAGTTAGCAAGTGGTTAAAAATCTTAATTCTAACACACCTCGCCTATAGAGCCAACGGTAACAAAATGTGATATATCGCACAATAATTCACTGCTAAAGTGTGTGATAGCTGGCGTCACTAGAAAATGACGTCACTCATGGCGTTAGACGGTGTAACGTTGTTTTTACGCTTGAAAGACGTTACAATTACATGTAAAGGTATGCAACGTAGTCTAAGAATTGGCGGGAGTTCTTCAGTGCAATGGCGGAAAGTTGGAGGAAGCTGAAGACTTCGAATGTGTTTTCGTCGTTTACTGTGTGTTAGAATCGAAATAGATCAGCTCCAGTGCGTGAATTGTTGAGTAATAATTCACTGTTTGTCGGTCAGTTGTACGACGATAAATCACTCGCGCTGCGCGCTCGTGATTTGATCTTCTTTACAACTGACCTCCAAACAGTGAATTATTACTCAACAATTCACTGCTGGAGCTGATCTATTTCTTAAATTAGATCCCTGAACAGTGAATTATTACTCAACAAGTCAGGCACTGGAGCTGATCTATTTAGATTCTAACGCACAATAAACAACGAAAACACATTTGAAGTCATCAGCTTCTTCCAACTTTCCGCCATTGCACTGAAGAACTCCCACCTATATAGACTAAGTCGCATACGTTTTCATGTATTTGTAACGCCTTTCAATCGTAAAAAAATGACGTTACATCGTCTGAGGCTCTTGTAACAAATGACGTCAGCTATCCACACTTTAGTTGTGAATTATTGTTTGATATATCACACTTTTTTTAACATTGGCTCTATAGGGGAGGGGTGTTAGAATTGTTGATGAATGTGGTAGAACCTGATAATTGTGTCTCTTTGTTCTAGGGATGACCATGTGGAAGACAAGAAGAAACTGAAGGAACAGAAAGAGTAAGTGACAACTAAATAGGCCAGCATGTGAGTACTTTTCCATGGGTGAAAGTTTTCAGGATTATTCCTGAATTCAGGATTTTGAGGCTGACTTTCCATAGAAAGTCAGCCTCAAAATGCTGAATTCATTCAACAGACTATAATAGCTTCTCTGGTTTATTTCTGTATGTTTTAAGACAACTGACCATTTACATGTGAAATTGCTATTATTTTGTAGGCCTACTGTCTGTTTTAAAGTTTGAATTTCAAAAGTTCAGGATTTTGGAATTTTGAACTTTCACCCATGCTATTCACATATGCACAAAATCAATGCTGACGTCTGTATCCAGCAGGGTTTCAAGGTCTAAATTTTTGTTTGAGACCATACTTGATAAAATGTATGCGAGCAATGTTAGAATCTTAGTCGCTCTAAAGTTGGATGAATACCAAATTGTCATGTGTGCGAACAACGCTAGAGCCTTCGTTACTCTAGAATAGATAAATACCAAAATTTCATGTACTGGTTAAAAAAATCAACACAACAGAAAATGGGCTTGATACCAATACATGATGTGCTGGCCGATATATCTTTAAATGAAAATACATCGTCAATGTCAACCTCTGTTCAGTACAGGCTTCCAGATAAGAATGTGCATTTCTGTATTTCAGCCAGGCCTTATTTTCCACACTGGTATTAACTTGCGGTATACTGGTGGTGTGCGGCTATTGACATTGTTCTTGTGTGATGAAACGTTTCGTTTCGACCACATAATCCTCCAGCTCTGACAAAATGCAGTCTCTCCACTCCTTAAAATCTTCTTCTTCTTTTGCTTCTAATAACATGTTTACGTCCAGTTGAAGTATCCCACAGCAATCAAAAGTCTTTTCCTCATTTTTTCCCTTACATTTTCATATTTTGCACACTCAATTAAATAGTGATTTATTGTTCCTTTTCTCCACATACGCAGTTAGCATCTTTTTTTAGTTTGCAATTTTCTAAGTAATCGTTTAATTCAACGTAGCCTGTTCTTAACTGGGATATTATCCTTTCTCTAAAGGAAGACTGGAAAGTGTGAGCAATTTCTAGTTAACTTTTGGCCTGAACTGAATGAAATAACTGAAACTGAAAAATTATTAATTTTATTTCTCAACCAAAATTTATGTTGTGGGTACTCAACAGAACCATCTCAATGCGACAAATATATGTTTAAACTGATGAATAAGGAAATAATCACAATTTTACACTTAAAAAATTACTTACCAGGACCTATGTGTTGTTTTTGCTTGCAGGTTGAATGTATTGATCACAGGGTGCAGCAGTCACAAGCTCCACCTCTACATATATGGAGTGTTTCCAGTGGCAACTGTAGCCATCGGTGAACAAAATGGATCCGAGGTAAGTGGTACCAGATTATGATATATGGAGTGTTTCCAGTGGCAACTGTAGCCATCAGTGAACAAAATGGCTCTGAGGTAGGTGGTACCAGATTATGATATATGGAGTGTTTCCATTGGCAACTGTAGCCATTGGTGAACAAAATGGGTCCGAGGTAAGTGGTACCAGATTATGATATATGGAGTGTTTCCAGTGGCAACTGTAGCCATCGGTGAACAAAATGGGTCCGAGGTAAGTGGTACCAGATTATGATATATGGAGTGTTTCCAGTGGCAACTGTAGCCATTGGTGAACAAAATGGGTCCGAGGTAAGTGGTACCAGATTATGATATATGGAGTGTTTCCAGTGGCAACTGTAGCCATTGGAGAACAAAATGGGTCCGAGGTAAGTGGTACCAGATTATGATATATGGAGTGTTTCCAGTGGCAACTGTAGCCATTGGTGAACAAAATGGGTCCGAGGTAAGTGGTACCAGATTATGATATATGGAGTGTTTCCAGTGGCAACTGTAGCCATCGGTGAACAAAATGGGTCCGAGGTAAGTGGTACCAGATTATGATATATGGAGTGTTTCCAGTGGCAACTGTAGCCATTGGTGAACAAAATGGGTCCGAGGTAAGTGGTACCAGATTATGATATATGGAGTGTTTCCAGTGGCAACTGTTGCCATCGGTGAACAAAATGGGTCAGAGGTAGGTGGTACCAGAGTATGTATATGGAGTGTTTCCAGTGGCAACTGTAGCCATTGGTGAACAAAATGGGTCCGAGGTAAGTGGTACCAGATTATGATATATGGAGTGTTTCCAGTGGCAACTGTAGCCATTGGTGAACAAAATGGGTCCGAGGTAAGTGGTACCAGATTATGATATATGGAGTGTTTCCAGTGGCAACTGTAGCCATTGGTGAACAAAATGGGTCCGAGGTAAGTGGTACCAGATTATGATATATGGAGTGTTTCCAGTGGCAACTGTAGCCATTGGTGAACAAAATGGGTCCGAGGTAAGTGGTACCAGATTATGATATATGGAGTGTTTCCAGTGGCAACTGTAGCCATCGGTGAACAAAATGGGTCCGAGGTAAGTGGTACCAGATTATGATATATGGAGTGTTTCCAGTGGCAACTGTAGCCATCGGTGAACAAAATGGGTCTGAGGTAAGTGGTACCAGATTTTAACGAAGCAAGTTTCAATTTAGCATTTCATGATGCTGAAACTACATTTCAATATTTCACTTGTCCTGCAAACACATGCACTTGTCCTTTGAAAGCATATGCAATTAAGAACATAAGGGAGTAATATGTAATATGACTTCCTCGAGTATTTCTTTCCAAAGCACTCGTCCTACAGGACGAGTGCTTTCGCAGGAATTGCTCATTCTTTCTTGGTTTCACTCGTAATTACGAGCGAACAAGTGGAATTTTGGCCCCTGATATGATAAGCCGTCAATAACATAAAATTTGCAGTCTCTTGCTGTCATCCAGGTGTTTACTAAACTACATGAAAACACGTTCATTTCAACATGTTTATTTTACTAAAGCATTGAAAGTAATTGAGAAATTTGAGAGAAAAAAGTTTATGGTATAATATCTCTAAGCCATAACAGATATGTTGTTGGTTCATGTTGGAAGTGCCTCTTTGGGAATCGTATCATCAGCTGCATAGTATTTTAGCTTCACCCTATTATCTCTACTGTAAATTCAGAAAGATTTCACAGTGATTTTGTTTGGTATCTGCTATTAAATTTATTAAACTTATTGTGAAAAAGCGATAAAATGCATGGTAAGCCTCACATTTTATCTCTTTTCCCCCAACTCTTTTAATAAATTCAATGATGCTGCATGAGCCCTCATGTAAGATCCTAGATATGTATTTCAAATTGAATTGAACTTACCTCTTTTCTTGCTAGCGGCAACTTTTGCTGTCTGCTTGCACAGGGTGGGTAGTCACATAGTTTTTGTTTGGATACAATGCAGGGAAAAATGTCTGACTTCTTTTCCACAATGATGTTTTAAGCGAAAGTAAGTAGGGATTTCTCCATGTTTTTTCATTGTTCCCGAGAAAGTTATACACCATTTTCCAGCCCACATTTTCCTCGATCTAACCATGCCAGGATATCCCTCATAAAGCCTCTTACTTTGAGTGCAGACTCTGTCACAAAATTTTTAGTGGCGAATATAGAGCCTGAATTATAGAAATAAACTGCACGGATGAGAGTTATTTTCTTTGTGACAGAGTCTGTACTCAAAGTACCGTAAATCTTGTATTAGTTCGTACACTCGAATAGTTCGTACACCATAAATTATTCCACGGTGGTCAGACCAAAATGTCATGTATTAGTTCGTACAGTGGTCATTTTCAGATTTTTTATTTTTAATAGTTCGTACACAACGGGTTTTTCCTTCATTTTGGTACCTACGTGGCTTTTAATCAGTGTGTTTGTCTACAATACTTTCGATTTTTTACCGTGTCGAGCACGTCAGTTTACAAACATATCAGCGGCGCCTGTCGGTGCGACCGTCAGCATTAATGCATGCCAAACTTTTATTCCCTGATAAATGCTCTAGGTTCAATGAACGCACGGTAGTATACATCCGTGATGAACGTCGGACTGATGCAAATTTTCTCGCCTTTGTCGCCATCATCCAGTAATAACAAAAATCAAATACCTGTACATAATCACGCGCACATTGATTGTGAACGTGCCTGTGACCATTGAGCCTTTTCATCAATATTCTCGAGCACGTTAATCCTTACACCAACACAGCTTATTTAGCGCTATTTCCTCCTGGCGACTATTAAATCAAGAGAACGCACTCACGCGTGTGTGCGACATGGAGAACTTCTACGCAATGCACATGTATCTTCTTTTTAATCACTGGATCCAAGCATGATGAAATCATATGGGCTGGTGCTTATAACAAATGTGATCAGCGAAGGCTCAGGAGAGCCTGCGCTTTTGTGCAATCTTGTCAGGGTCACGCTGCTCACTAACTCAAAGTTTTAAAGTGGATGAAGACTAAGGTCCAAACAATCTAGACATCTACGTACTCCCACTAAAAAGCTGTGCTTTAAATATGCGAACATCAATTTTATATTCTAAGTTCACCAAAATGCGCACGCAATAAGCGTAATAAAATAATTCTAAACTGGCAAAGAGCCTAGCGTGGCCTCCTCATGAAACTGTATTATGGGACTAAAAGATTGAACAGATTAAATGATTCCAGTGGATCATCACACGTACGCACAGACGCACAAACCAAGATGTAAATTGATTCTTGCATTCTTCTGCATCATGCTTTACATTGGGCTGTCAATGAAACGAGTCAGTTCATGAGATTATGTTACCTTTCGCACATTCGGCCAGCGAAGGCTCAGACGAGTCTGCCCATCCGCTTAGTCTTGCCAGGGGCATAACTGCTCACATACACAATGAAGGTGCTTTTCTTATGTTATGCTTATAGTCCCACTAGGTGGCTGTGTATAGTACACCAATGAACACGGCAACAATTGTTTGCTTTGAGATAAGAAAAAAATGTTCGAAAAAGCGTCTTGATTTATGAATAATTTAATATTTAAAACTAAACTCCACATAACCTTTGATATGATTACGACCAACATCCGATCAGGGTTTGCTTTATTTACCCCATTCCGTATGTACCTTGTTGCGAGAAACTCGACTTTGTTGCATGCAAACAACAAAGGGGCAGATCAGCCTGCACATCCGCGCTAGAAAGTATAATAGCTAAACTTGTTACATGGAAAAAAGGAAGATAAAAAAAAAAATTCCACCGTCAGACATGCGTGTGCCGATCCAGACAACTCCAACGTTGCTTCTCGAGGGAAGCTCGTACCAGTTTTTCTTCTCCGGGGCCCCTGCCCCCCTCCACCCCCCCTGTCTCCGCCCATATCAAAGTTTCCACATTAGTACGACATATCAGGGACTTTCTATACCAGAGAGTGCTTGGACATATGTATTGCCGGGCCTGGTCAATTCACAAACCGTCTGCTAATTATATCAATTGATGTCAAAGGCAAAGACAGCATGATCCTTTTTAAGTTCAAAGAGACCGCTCACTTCAATTCCGGCCACATGTTGTTTTAAGATTTGGGGTCGCACGTAGTGGCCTTGACGCAAGAAAATGTACATGACACATTAAGCTAAGCCATGTGTCCTGTTTGTTGGGCATGAAAACAGTTACCCAGATCAGAATTCGGCGGCGTATGAACAGGGTCGCCACTGTTTGCCTACAGAATCATGGTCTATCAAAATTTAAATAAGAAATGAAAAGAACTAAAACAGAAATAAGCTGTTTACGACCAGCTACACGAGAGACCAAAGACTAGCATGTGCACCAAACACTGGCTGTTAAAGATCCCCTGCGAAATCCAATCATTTCACCGTAACCGGGCCTCAAATCACGAAAGACAGGTTTTCTCGTGGTGGTCCAGAAAGTTTGTCAGATGGGGTCCAACTTTGACGTTTTTTTGTTTGTTTTTTTTAATCTGATGAGGGGAGGATGGGTCCAAATACCACTATTAGCGGGCTATCAACGGCCCGCCAGCGAAACTCCATTTAGGCAGGCCGATAATGGCCCAACATTGAATGCTGCATTGGTAGCTTTGTGATTTTAAGGGGATCCGGACCAGTATTGCTAAGAAACCCTATATTTTTGTAATTTTCAAGGGGGGGTCCGGACCCCTCTGGATCCGCACATGATGGCGCGACCATAGATGATGAAGCACGAGAATCTGGTTCTACATTGATTGACATTCTCATAATCTTTAAATGCTAACATGAAAGGGGGTATGCGAGCAAGCTGAGCATGTAAGTCGCCACAAGAATACATGAATATGTATATGAAAATGGAATACTGCGACGTCACGATGAAGACTCGAACCAATACAGAAACATATAGGTGTTCATACAAAGGCTTTAAATGGATTAAACATTCGCAAAACTTAAGTTGTGGTTTTTTTTACAATGCATAGGCAGAGAAATGTACTACTCTCATGAATGAGAGTTCTGCGTTCCAGTTGTTCATATTTTCACATTTAGAATTCCTTTTCATTTTCAGTTTTCATTCAGAACGTGCACCGCACATCAAGAAAAAATCAAGCATACGTACGTCTAGCCTGGCGGACTTATGTACGCACACATCATAAAACATTGTCTTGTCTACTTCTGTGTTGATATTTTTGAGGTTTCTAAGAACCATGATCCAAAACGAAAGCTGCGATATACGTCAGCTTCATGTTGTAGCGTCGGTAGTGAAGAGAAGTTGTATTATTTTTGTTACGATTCCAATCAAGACAATTGTCATCCCTGACCAGTCCAGTACTGGGTCCGAGATGTCATAGAACGAGTTTAACCATAAATTTCAAACGGGTGATATCGCCGGGTATATCGCACGTTGTATGTAAAACAAGTTGGTAGGTGATTTGGTTGTTTATTTTCAAGCTTCACCATGCTATTTAGAATGTTAGTTTTATTGAAAATACTTATCAGACATTCCATCTATGATGAGACTAAAAGGATAAACAGAAATCCCTCCTCTTTGGCAATTGTCGCATGTTTTGGCCCTGTTTTATCGATTTTCAGTATTTCATTTTATTAGTTCGTACAGTGCCGTTTTTCAGGAAAATAATTTTTTATTAGTTCGTACACGGAGAAAAATAATTATTTTTTTGCTGTATGAACTAACAAGATTTACCGTAAGAAGCGTAAAGAGGATATCCCTGTAGCATTTGATCAGGAAAAATGCGGGCTGGAAAATGGTGTATAACTTTCTAGGTATAGATGAGAAAACATAGAAAAATCTACTTTTGATCAGAATATTCGTGCAGTGTATTCGAACATCCGTGCAGTGTATTCGTGCAGTTTATCCAAACAAAAAACCAAGTGACTACCCTCAGACACAGATCTGGACCGACAGAATCTCAGTCCTGATCTGGATCAAAACCGTTTGACACTCTGATAGTGTTCCTGAAAGTATTTTTTAAAAAAAGTTAATTTTGAAAAAAGTCAGCAGACGATAACAAAGCATGAAAAATTACCCAGCATGCAAACAGTTCAGGTGATGCGTTCTTCAAGTTTGGGAGGTTTTACTGAATTTCAAAATTTGTATTTTGATTTTAGCCGAGGAAGATTCACTCTGCTATGTTATCATCAGATCTGAACAGTTTAGTGGTGTTCCTGGAGTTAGGAAAAGAGGGTTGTCAGGAGCTGGAATATTCACTTGTCACTGTAAGTTAATACAAGATTACCATATGAGCCAGTGCATGAGATTTCCAACAATGTGATATGTGCGACCAGCAAAGCCTCAGATCAGCCTGCGCATACGCACAGTCTGATCAGAGCCTTTGCTAGTCGCTTGAGTATTCTATGATTGTTAAGCTACTGACTGAACACCATTTGAAGTTTCTAAGCTTAAAAGGAGGCTGCAGAGGCTCGCCTGAGTCTACACATGTCAAAATGCCACATTGTTGGAAATCTCATGTCATGGCTCATATCAGACCTAATAAGTGCACATGTTCTTACAAGTGCACACTGTGATCATTATGGGCTGTTAACCCTTTTCATTCAATGGTGATAGATTATCCCATATATATTGATACAATAGGTATTGAATTGTCTTTTTTGTATTTTTAAGGAGTTGCTGGTCAAAATTTCTATAAAATGATGTGTTTCTGTTCCTGAAGATTGTTTTTATCTTAGTAAACAGTGCAGACCCAGATGAAATGCCGTCTTATGTGGCGTTTCATCTGGGTCTTCACTGTTTGCAAAAGTACCAGTGGAGCTAGAGATCTAAAATTTGGTCTGAGCCTTCATCTACATCTGATTTTGTTTATGCAAGCTGCAAAGGATCTGGCTCACTGATGGGATAAGTACCAGACTCATGTACTGGCCCATATGGATTTATCATGTAGATGAAAATAGTGTTGTTCCAGATCACCTGGCTTCATGGTCAGAAGTCAGCTGATCAGGATCCATACAGTTTTCAAAAGAGGATACATTATCTAACGATAAGGAGCATGGCTTCATGGTCAGAAGTCAGCTGATCAGGATCCACCAGTTTTCAACAGAGGATGCATTATCTTATGATAGGGAGCATTGCAAATACTGACCTATCTGATTTGAGCATTTTGGGTGCATGTGACATACTTGTTTACCGAATGCGTCACCAAATCATGTGATCCAAACGATTGGTTGATTCAAACTTGTTATCAATCTGCGTCATCACGCGTCACTGAAACGACTTTTTTGACCCAAATATGTTTTAGTGTAGAAAATCAAATCATTGTTTCGCTAAATACTGTAATACCAATCATTGTTATTGTTAGGCTACCAAAGGTTATTTGATGTCTACATAAACAGATTATTTATAGCCATTCAGTGCTTGTTACTTTTTTAACGTAGTGTTTTGGGTAATGCACACCGCGTATTGACGCAACCTTGACTTTTCAGTCATGATGGGCTTTAGCAGACAGGTCGATTCTTTGAGTATACAATGCCTTATAATGGATAACAGCCTGTGCAAGACAATGAAAGAGGATATAGAATTTTGAACAAGTAATGCCCACAGTGTGCTTATTAGGTCATCATGGCTTTGACGTGTTACCGTTTCATGATTGTTGTGACCCTAGTTTTATTGTGAAATCAGAGACCAATGGGTCGGACATGAACTTTGACCAAGGTTCAGTCAATAGTTGTGACAACTTCGCAAAACACCAGGCCAGAAATTCAACTGAGGGCCTCAACATACTTTAAGCCTTCAACTGAGGGCCTCAACATACTTTAAGCATCCAAAACCCAGCTAAGCAATGTGGAAAACAGTGTAGATCCAATTCAGCAGCTGCCTCCTGGATCTTCTCTGTTTTCAAAACAGCTAGATATATCCAAGTTTAGCATGGTAAGAATTGTTTATTTTCCAGTTTGACACAAAGCTGCTATCATCAAGAGATAAAGAACTACACATGTTAGCTCTGAAATATGGTCAAGTTGCTACATTAGTAGATGTAAGTCTTTGCATACTTTTTCAAAAAAATCTTTCAAGAATTTTTTTTTAGAGTGTCGAACAGTTTGGATCAAGATCAGGTCGGACATTTTGGCGGGCCCCATTGGGGCCAAGCTGTTTTCAAAAGTTATCAGCAAGTGATGCTAGCAGGCCAAAAGCAGGGTTCTAACTGTGACTTTGTCCCTTTCCCATTGGTATCCTGGGTCAGGTGTGGTACTTGATTGTATCGATTCCTGATCTTTGCACCCTTACTTACTTCGCACAGGCTTGAAAATTACTTGAATTTAGAGGGCTTTCTTGAAAAGTCCTTGAAAATCAAATCTGCCTTAAACAGTACTGGAAAATCACTCATAAGCCTTGCAAGTCCTTGAATTCAACTATTTTCTGTAGGACTTAGCACTGTTGATAGAGACTGAAATCAGTATAAAATTGTTGTGACTTTATTTGGTGCAGCATATGCTGCACCAAATATAGGCACAACAATTTTATACTAATTTTCTAATACTTATGTCTCCATTGTCTCAGTCTAGCATTTCTGAAGTCAAATTTTAACACTAAGATCAGTATTTTTCATTACGTTTTAGTCCTTGAAAACTGTAGGAGAGGCTTTTAGAAGTCCTTGAAAAGTGCTAGAATTTTATTCAAGCTTGCCTGTATGAACCCTGAAAAGTTAATAGGTGGCTTCAAAATATCATGCTGTTTCTTGCTAAAGCACATACTTGTTCTGGTTAATCCTTTATGTACTAATGGATCCTTTCTTCTGGTTTTATACAATAAATTTGGGATGGTGGGAGCTGTTGTGGTGTAGTGGACATAGTACTCACCTTGTGAACGAGGAGTTGTGGGTTTGATCACCGGCTTCATCCAGTCTGTAGGATAAAACTTTTTGAGTAGCTGTGGCCCAGTCTCAATGTTACTTGAGTTGTTGTTAAACACAAGCATATACACATTTGAGAAGGTCAATTGCATATATTGAGGGGTCGCAGATTATAAGTTCCTAATAGAGTTGTATTTCTTTCTCTGAAGATTGTTTTTGTCTTTGTTAGCAAATAGTGTAGACCTTGATGAAATGTCACATAATGCTCTGGGTCAACACTGTTTGCCAAAGTACTCATTTAAGTACTGTAAATTCGGACATTTTAGCGAGAACTTTATTTTCGCAAATAGCGTCAAAAGACATATTTGCGACATTAAAAATTCGCGACTAAGGCATGATTTACCTCCATCAATAAATTTAAACGACAGAGTGATATCGCCATTTCACGAGGGTTTATTTTCACAAAACTTCGCATATGCGAAGTTTCATGAAATTAAAACCATCGTGAAAATTTCAAAATTTACAGTAAATAATGGGTTAAAAACATGTAGCACTACTTTTTATGAAATAATAATCAATAAAGGTGATTATTTCTCTGCTAACAGTACCTACAGAACACTGTACAACAGATGACAGAAGCCTGGGAAGATATTCTTCTGGAGATGGATTCCAAACTCTACAATTTTGCTGAAGAGAAACAGGTTAGTTTAACCCTTTACTCCGTAGGCTATTTTTAGATCATGACATCATTTTCTATTTTTAGACAACATTGAAAAAAGTTGAAGAAAAATTTAAGTAAAGTTTTGAATACTTTTGAAAATATTATTGAAAATGGGGTATTTGCTCTTTTGGAGCAGATGCTCCATTTTCCATAATATTTTCAAATACATGATATTTCAAAGGCGTCAAAAGGCGTTATCATGGGGTAAAGGGTTAACCATTTTATTCACTTTTGAAATCTTAACTCTTTTGCATGCTGCTGGGTAATTTTTCATGCTTTTGTTGTCGTCAGCTGACTGTTGCCATTTTTCAAAATAAACTTTTTAAAAAAATTCTTTCAGAAACACTATCAGAGTGTCAAACAGCTTGGACTCAGACCAGGACTGACATTCTGCCGGTCCTGATCTGGGTCCAAACTGTTTGTAAAGGTTACCAGCAGACGGCAATTGTCACTGCTAGCAAAAAAAAGAGTTAAATTCTATTTTGATAGATTACCACTTGTTATGCTGAATAATTTTATGTATACACTCCTCCCCAATTTTATCCTGTGTACCTGCAGCATTTCAGTTGTAATTATTATTATATCAGAGTGGAAAACAGTGTGGATCCTGATCAGATGGCTTTGACAGAAGCCAGTTGATCTGGATTTACAGTGTTTCCAAAAAAGCTAAATCTGGGCTCAGCAGGACAAGGGTTAAAGTTTGTGTAAACTTGTGTAAAACGGCCATTCTGAAAAAGACCGAAAATTGGTTTTCAATACCAATTATCGCTTAATGCAGGTCAAAAGTATTGCAGAATGCTCAAAGGATACTTTTGACCTTCATTAAGCTACCATTTGTCATTAAGATCTTTGTTAAAAATGGGGTTTACTGTACATACAACATTTTGAGGAGTCACTAGTTCGAATTTTTGGAGTTGAGGAAAAGAGATAAAATGCAAAACTTTTTTGTTACAAATTTAATAAATTCAGTAATACACTAGCACAAATGGCACTAAAATTACTTTGAAATCACATTTTTTACATGAAAACATTAAGAGTTAACCATAAATATTCAAGGTTGTTATAGGCATCATCACATAACATTGTGAAACATGAAATACATAAGTGTTATCACTTTTAATACATGTCGTTATTACCATCCAAGATGCCACGTCATGTAAAACATTTTCATTCTTCTTGCCGTTCTTTCAGAAGACAGATACAGGGACAGTTAGCAATGATTTTCTGGAACTTCTACTCTTTGGAACACCAAGGTAACATTATTTAAGGATTGAAATTCATATTTTAAGCTTGCATTGGATGATGAAAAACATTAGCTATTTTAATGTTCACAGACATTAAAATAGCTAATGTTTTTCATCATTCAGTGCAAGCTTAAAGCTGCATACTCTGTAACTTTGAACATTTTTCGAAATTTTTTATTTTCTTTTAAATCATTTGTATAAGTAGAGTTAAGCTATGTTTTCACAATAAAAATGTTCAGTACAGCTGAAAACTGCATGGAAAAGTGAATTATCTTATCAAAATAGGTGTATTTTTCTCTTGTTAGTAATTATTTGCGTCCCTCCAATAATTATACACCGTTGAATTTTAACATAAATGCAGATGCTTTGATAGTGATATCTTGTTAAGATTTACGAAAATGGTAAAATGTTTACCTGAATTTGAGTATTTTTACTGTGTTCTTGAAAAGTAAAAACATTATTTTTAAAATTAGAAGATCAAAAGTTACAGACTATGCAGCTTTAAAATATGAATTTCAATCCTTATATTTACATTCTATATCATCAATCAAATTTACTTCATTATCTTCCACCCAATCTTGCTAGTTACCCTTATAAAATAGAATATTGTATTTGTAACGGAGGTGTTGGAACAGCCAGGGAGCGAAACTCCTGTACATAACATTGTGACGATATGTGAATTATGTCACGCAAACATTGATAAACAAAGCAAGTTATTGGCTGACGTTGATGTTACTCCATCTAGAGGTGCAGTTTAGATCACATGACATTTCATGTTTTGCATCGAGAAATGCAATCAGCTAGAAATGTTGGATTCATCTAAGGCAACTACACTGAGAATGTAAATATATTCTGTTGTTATGCAAAGGATATGCATTAAGTCAGTATTTGAATTTAATTTGGGGGCATTTTAAGCTCTCTGGAGCCGATGGCTCAAAAAAAAGATATCAGCATGTCAATGGTCTGTCATCCATTCACATTTCAAAGAAGTATATTGATAACTGTGTTAATCACATGACGTCGCATCTGCAAGTGATAAAACACCATGCAATATAATCGATAAACAACTAGTGATTTACAGATTTAGTAATATAACATAATGACGTCCATTATAACTTAGCGCAAAAGAAAGCAAAATCTTGATGTTTTTACGCCAAAATGGGATTTTTAAGTAATGTTAATTATGTCCTGGGATAAGTAGAATCTTACATTCTTGCTCATGTATTATTGAATTTATTAAACTCGTTGTGAAAAAGAGATAAAATGCTCATCAAGCCTTGTATTTTATCTCTTTCTCAACTCATTTAATAAAGTCAATAAAATATGAGCACTCATGTAAGATCCTCTATGTGTATAGGCATCAAAATGGGTTTTCATACATTAAAGTTTGTATTGTCCAGAGTGAGGTGTTGAAAACTGAGGACAAAGACTGACATTTATAATATCTTCTGAGGGACCTAGCTTTAGATCACTGTATTGAAAAAATGTATTGCTATTATTGCTAAAAATCACAAAATTTGGATTTTGTATCCGTTTGACAGTCAACACCTGAGTGGATGTTTTCATTTATATTCATCTTTCAGGGCCAAGCATTAAATGATTGTGATTAACAGATAAGCTCTTGTAAAATTGTATGGCCTCTGAAGGAGTATATTGAATGTTGCGAAGTAAGTCTTTTACAGTGTGTTAACTCTTTCCATGCTAGCGGCAAATTTTGTTGTCTGCTGATAACCTTTGCAAACAGTTTGGATCCAGATCAGGACTGACAAAATGTTGGTCTAGATCTGGATCCAAGTTTTTTGACAGTCTGATAGTCACAGGGGCCTGAAGTTATGATTTTTGAGTGATTTTAGGAAGCGTGATACATGCATTAAAATGTCGAAAGTTCGACTATTTAAAGATTTGAAAAATGTTCAAATCGAGTATGAGAAAAATAACAAGGGAGGACATAGAAATCTGTCAGATCACTTTGAAGCTGATTTTCTGCTGTAACCTATGTAATAGATCGGGATCTCTTGCTTGTCCACCAGCTCATCAACATGTTTTAGCTGTTCCCTTAATATTTTAACCAAGGCGTACCATTTGAAAGAGAACTTCATGAAAAAGCTGAAAAAACACTTGTCGAGTGCAATGATGGGAGTTCACCATTTTGTTTATGACGTCGCGCCAAAGTGATGTAGGTAAGGAACATGTGTGAGCAATCCTTAGATCGCCCAACCTGTTTACCTGAGACAACTTACTGGTACCTATCCTTTATTTATCAGTAACGTTATAAGAATTTTTTAAAGGTATGAAATCTTCAACAAAATATTTGGTACCATGTTAATTATTCTATATGGTGAATCAGATCTTTACAATTTGAGTTTCAAAACAGAATAAAAAATGGATGCACAGGCAAAACAATTCATGGTAACTATTTGAAGTCACCTCTTTTTACCAGGATGTTAAAAGATAAAAACATGTACATATATTTGGGCCAGCACATGAGAATCGGTTACTTAAACCTATATGCGCAAATGCGCCTTAACACGCCCATGCTTATGTATCCAGCGGGACATGAAGTATAAATTTTGGTCTGAGCCTTTTTACTAGATTCATAATCTATGCAAGCAGTGAAGGCTCTGGCAGGACTGCACATCAGAGTACCCTAAGCATTTATCCACATAATATGTTTTGATTGAGAAGTAATTAACACTTTTCTTTAGATTAGGCCTATTTTGATTGTGGATTTAACTTGTTGTAGAAAGAAACATGCTGAAAACTCAAAACAACCTGCATTTTTGTCCAGGTGAGCTAGTTTGTGACGTGCATACCGTTTAGCGCCATGTCATTTAAATTACGTCACACACGTAAACAAAGATGGGGGCTCCTGTCAAAATGCACTCTGCAACTGTTTATTTGAAAAACTGACCAGTTTACATGGTTCGAGGCGGAGCAGAATCATTTTATTGATGTCATGAGATACATGCAACATTGAAAACGAAATCTGCCCAAGGATTTGAGAAACAAAAGTGAGGGAGTGGAAAAAAATGCTTTTTTCATGATCTTGAAGATTTCTGTGTCTGACCTTTGCTTTTTCTATGAATCACGTTGGTCAAAATTTTCATTTTTTTCATTGGCTGTTATTTTCTCAAAATTTTTGGATGGAATTAAAGAGAAGGTCCCTAAGCATCAGACAAGGTAGCAAATTTTCATAAATTCGAGCACCTGTGCTGATAGTGTTCCTGAAAATTATTTTTGAAAAAGTTGATTTTGAAAAAAAAGTCAGCAGAAGACAACAAAAGCATGGAAAATTACCCATCAGGCAAAGAGTTGACAGAATGGCAAAGGCTGTAGACCCTGATCAAGAGCAGTCTAATCTGAGTTAACACTCTGCTCAGGAAAAGGGCTATGTGTCTATTTAAGGTAAATTGGTTATTTTTCTTTTCAGTCCAGAGCTCCAAACTTTTTTATTACATGATCTCACAGATAAGGTATGTACTCACATCTTCAGATAAGGCCCAGAGGTTATAAAACTTTCATGCTCACCTCATTAGAGCATGAAATTTGTGCCTTGTGCAGTGATTTTGCTACCTGCACAGCCTGCATCTTTTGCGCATAAGTTTTTATTTCAGCAAGTCCTGGGATGCAATAGTATTGCAGACTTGTCATTAAAAATAGTGTTTTGGACTCATAAGTTTGCAGTTGGGACTCATCGATATTGGAAACAGCGAGTCCCAGGACCCATAAGCCCAAAATTGTAAATGAATCACTGCTTGTGGTCACCAACTGGGAAAGGGCTGACCTCTTGGCTGTCGTTTGTGGTGTCTTATTTTGATGTCACTTTCCCATTGGTATCCTGGGTCAGGTGTGGTGCTTGATTGTATCGATTCCTGATCTTTGCCCTCTTTCTTACTTTGTCCAGGTCATAAATGCCTATTGTTGTCATTTTAGAATTTATAACCAGGACAGATGACATTGGCTGTGGTTCTGAATAAGAAAATTGCTGTGTTTGGTCGTGTTTGATATTTTTGAAGATTTAATTATAAATTTCATGCCCATGTGAGTTGAGTAATTTCACTTACAATTGCAGTAAAACCTGTCTTAAGCGGCCACTCAAAAAGAAGGCCAAAAATTGGTTTTCAAGACCAATTATCACTAATGCAGGTCAAAAGTATTGCAGAATGCTCCAAGAGAGCATTCTGCAGTACTTTCGACCTTCATTAATCTACAATTTGTCATTAAGATCTTTGTTTTGTCTATTTTTGAGTGGTCGCTTAAGACAGGTTTTACTGAGCAAAATATTATGGTTTTAATTCAACACATATATGAGACATTAACAAATTCAAACATTGAAAATGAACATTGATAAAAGATAGAAAAAAAGATAGATAAAGAAAGAGGGAGATAGAAACAGAGAGAGAATGAGCATGAATAAATACACATTATTATAATTTTAACTTGATTTGACGTACTGTATCTTGTCGAGTGGAGGAGGTCTTACCAACGGATCACCAATGATCCCAATGATATGGCCTCATCCACAAGACGTGATACTGTACGCCAGATCAAGATATTTTTATAATATACATGTAATATTTTTATAATACAACTTTTTCTGACATTATTTTGATTTTATAAATTGGTTTGATCTTTAATTCAGAAAAATTGCGGGAAATGTTTGGCATTACGTTTTGTCACGTCATATTTACGTCATATAATATGATGTTACGACATCATGTTTTCCATCTCTGGTTCCATGCTTGAAATTTACTTTACGTAACGTCGCCGCAAAAGCAGGTAACCGATGCTAGCCTCGTTTTAGGATAGTGATATTGATTCAGAAAACCTCAGTTCCTTGATAGGGCTTTCTGTATCAGATGGCCAGAAAACAGACAGTCATATCATTTATAGGTATATAATAAAGTTTTATAATCTCAGGGCCTGGTCTGTATCCTACAGGGATGGCACAGGCTTGAAAAGTCCTTGAAAATAATTAAATATACATTGAAAAGTGTCTAAGCTGTGTATGACCTTAGCTTTGGTGGGACCTTATCGGGTAAACACAAATTCACTCACTCACACTGAAAAGTGCTGGAAAACCACTCTTAAGGTTATCAAACTTTACCATTTTCTGCAGAACTTGCTTTAGTACTTTCTTTAGAACTTTGTCCTTTTAAAGGTGAATAAACTCATTATAAATCTACATCAAATATCAAACAAAGAATGTATGTCCTTTGTTCTAAAATTGTTTCAGGGACACTGTAGTGCATTGGTAACATGTCGAACTTTAGATCCAGCAGTTGTAGGTTTGAATCACACCAATGGCCAATATTGTGTCCTTCAGCAAAACACTTTACCTGCAATTCTTCCTTCTGGTTTCTACCCCATAAACCTGCTCATAATATTAAAAAAATGAAAGCTCAGCCGTATGCGGAAGTTGACCTGCATTGGAACAGAAAACAACAAAATTATACTAATCAATCATTATACCCCCGGTACGAAGTATATAGGGGGTATATAGTTTTTGCCTTTTCTGTAATTATGTTTGTTTGTTTGTCTGTTTGTTTGTCTGTAAACTTTTTTTTCCGTCAAAGATTTCTCAGCAACTACTTGGGTTAGGATTCTGAAATTTGGTACAAAGCTTGATAGTGATGAGTTGTATTGTGTAACAAAAAAAGAGCCACATATTGCTTATCAGTCCCTTTATTTCTTCATTTTTCTTTCTCTCAAATGGAAATTTCTGTCACAGATTTCTCAGCTCCTATAGGAGCCAGTGTTTCAAAATTTTGTGTACACCTTTAGGTAGGCAAAGTATACTGTGTAAGTGGAAATTAAGCTAATCCTCATTTTGCCTTCTTTTTTCAATTTTTCATTTTTTCCTTCTTTCACTCTTATATAATACATATGGTCATTTTTTTCTGTCAAAGATTTCTCAGCAACTACTTGAGTTAGGATTCTGAAAGTTGGTACAAAGCTTGATAGTGATGAGTTGTATTGTGTTACAAAAGTACAGCCACATATTGCTTATCAGTCCCTTTGTTTATTCATTTTTCTTTCTCTCCAATGAAAATTTCTGTCGAAGATTTCACGGGTTCCTATTGGAGCCAGTGTTTTCAAATTTTGTGTACATCTTCAGGTAGGCTAAGTGTATTGTGTAAATGTAAATAAAGATGCTAAAGCTCATTTTGCTTTCTTTTTCATGTTTTCATTTTTTCCTTCTTTCACTCTTATATAATACATATAGACATTTTTTGTCAAAGATTTCTCAGCAACTACTTGAGTTAGGATTCTGAAATTTAGTACAAAGCTTGATAGTGATTAGTTGTATTGTGTAACAAAACAACAACCACATATTGCTTATCAGTCCCTTTATTTATTCATTTTTCTTTCTCTCCAATGAAAATTTATGTCACAGATTTCTCGGTTCCTATTGGAGCCAGTGTTTTCAAATTTTGTGTACATCTTCAGATAGGCTAAGTGTATTGTGTAAATTTAAATAAAGATGCTAAAGCTCATTTTGCCTTCTTTTTCAATTTTTCCTTCGGTCACCTCTATATAACGTATATGGATGTTTTTCGTCAGAGTTTTCTCAGCAACTACTTGATTTAGGATTATGAAATTTTGTGTGCACTTTCAGGTAGGCAAAGTGTATTGTGTAAATGAAAATTAAGGTGCTTATCCGCATTTTGCCTTCTTTTTTCAAATTTTCAATTTTTCCTTCTGTCACTCTTATATAACACATATGGACATGTTACATTAAAGTTTTCTCAGAAACTACTTGATTTAGGCTTATGAAATCTTTGACAATTTTGTCTTTTCTCTGAAAGTGTTACAACCTCTGATGGCTACCGCCGGGGGTATGTGAGCTTTGCTCACTTCTTGCTATATTTTTGTATGTTGTTCACAGATGAAACACGGTTTTAATCCATTTCTAGGCCATTTTCATCTGCTCTTTTATTTAAGAAATGAATTTGATTTTTGGATACTTCGGGTCTCTTGCCAAGTAAGTGAAGCTTACCTGGAGGGCTTCACCTTAGCTTTGCAAGAGACCCAAAGTATTCATGATTCCATGAACCTTCCAAAAATTGAATTTATTGCTTTATATTTACATTTTATTATAAATAACTAATATATAGAAATATTTATAATTAGGAGATAAAACAATTTTGTTTTTAATATTTCATCGTATTAACGATTTTGTTGGAGTGTAAAACTGAAAAGCGGAACAGCCAGTGTGAACTCAGGCTTGGCTCAATGTCAATCACAACACTAGTGTCACATCTGGTGAATGAATTCGATGTTTGAAGTGAATTGCATGAGCACGGCCTCCAATATCGGCCTCCTTCTCCAAAAAGAGCAGAGCGTAAAGTGAGGCGAAGGCCCTTCCGGGAAGCAGGCAGTGGGCAAAACAATGGAACACGGTAAGTTGTGTTGACACATTTTCAATCATAAGTAAATTTTCAGCGCAAAACTCGAAAATCTAAGAATGCTATGCTTCGGGCAATTGTTCAAGCTATCCGTAGAGCATGCTGTTTGCACATTTGAACTTAGTTTGTAAGCGTGAGAGTTTTTCTCCCGTTGCACAGTTGTCCAAGAAACGGTGGTTCCCGCATGGTTTTGCCTTCTAACCAAACGTATAGTAGTGTTTGGACCCTTATTCATACTACCGAGGCCCCTCCACACCCATGTTGTCCCAAATGCAATTTTTCGAGATATTTCAATGATAATTGAGTGATTTAGAGCCAAATTTCTTTAGGAGCAGGAGGCGAAGGGCAGGAGAAGCAGGCTGGGAGAGGAGGCGCAGGTGGCGATGAAATCAAAATTTGCATTGATTTTGCTTATTTTTAATAATATACTTATCCAATCTATATCAAACTTGCATGTATGAATATTTCAAAACATTTAAATAAATCGAAATTGCTTCGCTTTAAATGCCACCACCAACGTAATGTGTGGTTCACTTTTTTTCTCATTGGAATCATGTAATGCTCACAGATTAGTGATACTTGTGAATTTCTCCCTAAGTTCTTGGGAAAAGGATTATCAAAAATCTCAGACTGGGTCGAACCTCTGTTTTATACCCACCCCCTCTCAAGCTTTGAATAAGAGCAACAATTACTGATGGTGCGAAAGACTTAGACGCAGAAAAAAAAGGAATTCAAACCAAGTGTTCCTTGAAATTTGAACATCGGGGCGCCCCACTGACCGTTCTACGAGACTCCTACGCCTATAAATCATAAATAGATAGTCCAAATTGACAGACTCTTACTTAAATCAACATAATTATTAAATATTTAAACACATCTTTTTACCGATGGGGGCCTATAAACCCATTCTTGCCGACTCTTGACGTTTATATAAAAACAGCATTTGGTTTGTCACTTACTTATCTCATTTTTATAAACCCATTTTGTCCTGGTGACGCATTCAGTCTTCTTTGAGATTTTCGCTATCAAAAAACGTTGACAGCTGTATGGTTTTTTTTCCGCAAATAAATGTTTATAAGATATACAAAATGTCTTCCGAATATTCATTTATAAATGAGTTATTCTCAATAATGTTTACCAACTATTACGTCCCTACAAAGTTGCGTTAAATGTTTGCCCTGTTGGCTGCTTTATCGATCGCATGATTAAGATGCGGCCTAAAATATTTGTGTGTGTATGTGTAACTCTTACCCGGACGACAGTGGCGCACTTCGAATCGAACTATAGTTCGTACTATAGTGGCTAAAGTTTGATTCGAACATCGAAATTGTATAGGCCGATTTGGTTATGGGCCGAAATTGACATGGGCCGAAATTGTTATGGGCCAAATGTCCAGCGACCGATTGGATAAGTATATTATTAAAAATAAGCAAAATCAATGCAAATTTTGATTTCATCGCCACCTGCGCCTCCTCTCCCAGCCTGCTTCTCCTGCCCTTCGCCTCCTGCTCCTAAAGAAATTTGGCTCTAAATCACTCAATTATCATTGAAATATCTCGAAAAATTGCATTTGGGACAACATGGGTGTGGAGGGGCCTCGGTAGTATGAATAAGGGTCCAAACACTACTATACGTTTGGTTAGAAGGCAAAACCATGCGGGAACCACCGTTTCTTGGACAACTGTGCAACGGGAGAAAAACTCTCACGCTTACAAACTAAGTTCAAATGTGCAAACAGCATGCTCTACGGATAGCTTGAACAATTGCCCGAAGCATAGCATTCTTAGATTTTCGAGTTTTGCGCTGAAAATTTACTTATGATTGAAAATGTGTCAACACAACTTACCGTGTTCCATTGTTTTGCCCACTGCCTGCTTCCCGGAAGGGCCTTCGCCTCACTTTACGCTCTGCTCTTTTTGGAGAAGGAGGCCGAGATTGGAGGCCGTGATGAGTATGTGAGCTTGGCAGCTGTCAGTCAAATTTTGTGTCGTTCATGAAGCTATGAACGGTTGCAAAATCTAAATATTCATTAAAGGCATTCTTTGAAAATGTAAACATTTGCTTATGTACTTTTGTAGCCTTAATTGCAAACAATATGAACCTAGATCAGACTGCTGCCTTAGTGTTTGCTTCTAGGTTAAAGTATTCTGTAGTGCATTTTAAAGTTATTTTTTACAGGGTCTGAAGAAACTTGGTCATTCTATAGAAACGTCTTACTCCAACATACAGAAGCTGGTGGTGAAACATCTTCAGAGGTAGTGTCAAATTAATTCACTTGCGGTTAATTTTCTAAAATTTTTAACACTTTTCGCTCTCTATTCTCACATAAAATGTATGTTATCAGCACAGGGATTCACGAAATGCTTGTCAGAGTAGCAAACATTGAAGACCCCGATCAGACTGAAGAAGCAGTCTGATCTGGGCTGCTCTGTCCATACTCTATTTTGGCAGGCAACTAGTTTGTGAAATTTTAGAACATCTACTATACTCTTTGCATGCTAGTGTCGATTGCTGATAATCTTTGCAGACAGTTTGGACCCAGATCAGGTCCGACAAAATGTCAGGCCTGACCTGGATCCAAGCTGTTTGACACTCTGATGATATTCCTGAAAGTATATTTGGAAAAGTTAATTTTGGATAAAATCAGGATATGACAAATAAAGCCCCCAAGAAATTACCTAACATGTAAAGAGCTAAAGCAACAATCATGACTGCAGCAGATGACAAATTTTGTGGCAATGTTCTTCATTTATAAGAAAAATAATGCTGGATACTTCATTTGAATCATTTGCTAAAGAAATGACAAGCCTTAGAAGAAAAAATTGAAATTGTAGTTGATTGAAGAACTTGCTTTATTAAAACAACAAAAAAACAACCATTCAATTGTAGCAGGGTTTGCACAGGCTTAAAAAGAACTTTAATAAAGAAGAATTTCTTGAAAAATCTTTGAGAAAAATGAATCTGCCTTGAAAAGTGCTGGAGAAACCATTCAAGGCATTGAAAAGTACTTGAATTGAACTATTTTCTGTAGACTTAAATCAGTTAATGGAGACCCAAATCAGTAAACAACTTTTGTGCCTTTATTTGGTGCAGCATATTTTACAACAAAAATTTATGCTACTTTTCTTATACTAATTATGTCTCCCCCAACTAAAGGTGTGTATTGGGTGGGTGGGGGGGACCAGTAGATGGATTTTGACCAAAGTTGCATAAATACATTGTTCGGAGTGGGGAGTTGATTAGATTTTGGTGACCTTTACTTTATTTTCATGGTCACAACAGCACTTTGAAATATCAAATTTTAACCAAAATAGCATCTTGTCTCGCTATCTCTTGAACTAAATAATGTATTCCAGCCATATATTGTATCATTATGACAGAATAATGGGTTGATTATGGGTTAACATGCATCACTCAATTGACAGTTTGAGAGACATAGTTTTTTTTCCGAAAATTCTTCATTATCACAGGCTAGCATTTGGGAAGTTGAACTTTAAAGTATAAATCAGGCCCTGAGGTTACAAACTTTAATCATGCTCAACTCAACTGAGCAGGAAATTTCAACTACTCATAAAAACTAAAATACCGACAATGAAGAGGTTTATCATGCTATTAAATGTTAAAATGCCAACAATTGTTGGCATTCAAACAGGAGCAGGATAAATTTCATGCTCAGCTGAGTTGAACATGAAAAAAAGTTTTATAACCTCGGGACCAGTATTTTTCATTAACTTCTAGTTAACTTTGAACTGTTTGTCTCAAAATATACACTAGTCTGTACCATGTTTATTTCAGTGTTAGTCAGGCTATTCTGTACCATATGAGTGAGCTGAAGGGAATGTCCAGAAATTATGAAAAATTTGGTGTGTTAGGTTTAGACGAGAAGACATTGCAGGAGGCTGTCATGACAACTGGCTCGTTTGTTTTGAAAACGAGTGAACTGCAACAGTAAGAAATAATTTTGACCAATTGTAGACATATGGACCTCGAAGCGACAAAACCTGTCTTCGGGGTTTCCGAAAAACAAGACTCAAACCAGTCACCTCAGCTACAGGGACTAGCTAGAAAATTGAAATTTCACTTGTAGCAAGTCTAGATATAATACTTTCCAATAAGGGAATAATAAAGGCGCTGATCAGACTGCGGTCTGCGCCTGTGTTGTTCGCAAACCTCCGAAGACAGATTTTCTCACATTGAGGCCCATATGAATTTTCTGTCCAGTTTTATGCAACACAATGTGAATGATCTATTAAATATTTTGAGGGGTCATAGATTAGAATTTTCGAGTTTGTTGTATTTTTGTTGCTGAAAGTTGTTTTTATTATATAAGTAAAACCTGTCTTAAGCGGCCACTCAAAAAGAAGACCAAAATTGGTTTTCAATGCCGATTATCTCTTAATGCAGGTCAAGAGTATTGCAGAATGCTCCAAGGGAAGCATTCTGCAATACTTTCGACCGACATTAAGCTACCATTTGTCATTAAGATCTTTGTTTTGTCTATATTTAAGTGGCCACTTAAGACAGGTTTTACTGTGCCTATAAATGATACATCTTTTGAACACTCTGTTATCAGAAAGCTGGATCAACAAACTGTGGATTTCTGATTCCATATCACTATCCTTTAAAATGATGCTAATTTTGGTTACCTGTTTTTGCGGCGACTTTTCGTAAAGTAAATTTCAAGCATGGAACCAGAGATGAAAAACATGATGACGTAACGTCAAGAAATGAAACATAAAAAAACGTACACGCAATTTTTCTGGATTAAAGACCAAAACAATTTTGAAAGTCAGAATTATGTCAGAAAAAAGGTATAAAATAAACATATTATTATAATAGTAACTTGATTTGGCGTACAGTATCACGTCTCGTCTCGTGGATGAGGTGTATTTATCTTGTCAAACAGTGCAGACCATGATGATCTGCCACATTCTGGGGCATATCAAGCCTCCACATAAGAGTGTAATGATCATCGAAAATTCTTATCCCTGACAAAGTTGGAGGGATATAGGTTTGGCATCGTCATTCCCTCTATCCAGTCAGTCTGTCGGTCTAGAATCATATCTTAGTACCTATTGATCAAGTTTGATGCATTCTTGGTATAAATGATTAGCACCATGGACAGTCGATATCAGGTGATTGAGCCTCATGTCACAATTGACCTTTTTAATTTGTAATTTTTAATATTTTGTAGCATACTGCAAGTTTCATAGAGGATCTTACATGAGTGTTCATGTTTTATTGAATTTATTAAAGGAGTTGGGGAAAAGAGATAAAATGCGATGCTTGTTGAGCATTTTATCTTTTTTTCGCAACAAGTTTGATAAATTCAATAATACAAGAGCACGAATGTTAGATTCTATTATCATATGACATAAAGATTACTTTGAAATCTCATTTCTGCTGTAAAAATGTTATAATTTTGTCATTATGTACGCAACGTTGTTATGGATGTCATAACGTTTCCCGAAAATCTATAAACCACTAGTGGTTTATCGATTTTATTGCATGGTGTTATTTCACTCCCAGACATGACGTCATATGATAAAAGATCTGAAGTTCAGAATATTTAAAATTTTGAACTTTCACTCATCATTTTCATTTGAGCTGCCTAAAAAGTTAAGGTTTTTTTTATTTTATCTCCAATGAAATGCTTGCCTTACAGAGTGATTGATGGCAGTATAAAGAATTTCAAGGCATTCTTCAGATGGTTATATGTTGGTAAGTAAAGACAGGATGATGATAGAACAGGCCAAGAATGACTACGGTTAATGTTCTAAAATTTTTAACACTTTCTCTTTCTGTTCTCAAATAAAATGTTGCTTATCAGGGCTAGGATTCGCTTAATGCTTGTTAGATTAGCAAAAAGGGAAGACCCTGATCAGACTGCTTCTTCAGAAGCAGTCTGATCTGGGTCTGCACTGTTTGTCTAGGCCTTTTTGCAAGCAACAAGTATTGGAAATTTTAGAAATCTACTGTATAAGAATTTCAAAGCATTCTTCAGATGGTTATATGTTGATAAGTATATACGATGATAGAAGGGCCCAAGAATGACTACAGTAAATGTTCTTAAATTTCAAACTCTTTTTCTCTTTTTGTTCTCAAATAAAATGTAGCTCATCAGGTTCAGGATTTGCTAAATGCTTGTCAGAATAGCAAACAGGGAAGACACTGATCAGACTGCTTCTTCAGAAGCAGTCTGAAGAAGCAGTCTGATCTGGGTCTGTACTGTTTGTCTAGGTCTTTTTGGCAGGCAATTAGTGTTCAAAATTTTAGAACATCTACCATATAAAGAATTTCAAGGCATTCTTCAGATGGTTATATGTTGGTAAGTAAGTACAGGATGATAGAAGGATCCAAGAATGACTACCATAAATTTTCTAAAATTTCAAACGTTTTTCTTTCTTTTCAAAAGTTGCCCTGTAGGCAAGGAGTTTAACTGGGGAATAAGAAAGTAATTGCAATTTTGTACTTGAATAGTGTAACTACATCTAGATCTCTGTTTATTTAAGAATTGAAAGTTATTTTTCTGCGTTTCACTAAGGTATGAAATGTCGGGAAGATTACATCTAATTTGCATACTTACAACTTCTAGCGTTATTCTTTCTCCTAAGTATTCCTTAAAATTACATTTCCAGTTAATAACGTATCGCACATTTAGACTATGTCGTGCACTATGACACGTATGTAGACGTCACAACGTAAAAAAACATGATGACGGCGAGATCGCATTAGACAGCTGATCAGCACGAATACTGTTGATTTAAGCGTCATATGATCAGATGACTGTTCTTGCCCAATCAGATTATTGGATCTAATAAATGTTCTGACAGTTATAATTATATGATGAATACGGTAAATTTGTTTGAGTTGAAGCTGAACTCTTTCCTTGAACTCTCTGAACCTTTGCAAACTGTTTGGACCAAGATCAGGACAGACAGAATGTCCGTCCTGATCCGGATCCAAGCCGTTTGACACACTGATAGTGTTCCTGAAATTTTTGCAAAAAAGTCAGCAGATTTAATCAGAAGCATGAAAAATTACCTATTATTCAAAGAGTTAACATCCAAGTCAACAATGTTTTAGTCATGTTGGGATTTTTCCAGTGAAGAAACAGTACTAAGCACTGAGGATAAAGTGTCTTGCTCCAGGACACAACAAAGTGTGGACACAGGGATTCAAACCTGTGACCTCTTGGTCACAGGTTTAGCACTATACCAATTGAGTTACAGTGCTCTCTAATATGGTCTATAGCTGAACAAAGATGCATTGATGATTTGGTAAAAACTTTGGTCCATTTAGCCCGAGTGGTTTTTACAATAAAGTCTTTTTCTTTTTCACAGTGATTCTTCGACTGTCACCAGATAAACCCCCACCAGAGCTAAGCAAGGTAAGAATAATAATAATATATGAAAAAGCGAGTGAGTATGACCACTGGAGCTTGAAGTTCGATCCTTAAATCACCCCTATAGCCTCAAAACCAAAAGCTCACAATGTCATTACGTAGTGACCAGGAGTGAAACTAAATTTTAGGCACCTTTGAATCTCCGTTACCAGGAGGTTTTGGCGAAAACTGAACATCTAACTATAAAAACTATGTCAACAGGTCATGCGAGGCATGGATAACTATTTCTGACATACCACTTAGTCAAAATAATGAGCGTTTGAAAATAAGGAAAAAATAACGGTAGCCATTCCGGCTCCAGTATCTGGTTTGACGCAGTGAATCTGAGCCTTTGTCACACTTGGAGAAAATACATTTCAAATTTACAAACTCTTCAACCAAAAAATGAAACGATCAGTTAAGTGTGTTCAGAATATTAAATAAATCAAACCCATCACGAAAAGTTCTGTTTTTCATAAACTTTGCGGACATTCAAAACTGAAACCGTTGTTTTTTCAAAGATCGTGTGACGTTGACGTTGTGCACGATTTGGCGTACAAGGCGTAACGTCAAGTTATAGCGTCTTTGGGGCTCATTCCGTAGATGAAAACGTCATCGTCTCATTGTTTATGCCCTAACAAATAGGTTTCCAGGTATTATATTGACTTAAAGTATATTTAAGACATTGTCCTGTTTTGTCTTATGGTCGCCATTTTGATCATAAGGTAGAAGAAAAGTTTTTAAACACTTTGACGTTGCCGTCGCTACATTCACTGCTGATTGACCGGAAACTGGAGCCGGAATGGCTACCGAGAGCTTAGTTTCACTCCTGGTCATTACTGCGTAATGACATTGTGAGCTTTTGGTTTTGAGGCTATAGGGGTGATTTAAGGATCAAACTTCAAGCTCCTGTGGTATGACCAGTAAATGCGGTATGCACAGACAATCACACATGAAGCCTAGTTGTGAGAAAACCTGTTTTGTTGAATTTGAACTACAAAGGGGAAGATCAAACTGCACATTGTCTGATCAACACTCTTTAGCTGAGCAGGCTTGTTTTGACCTGTTCTTAATCCCCAAAGATTTGTGCTGTTGCGACAATGCTTGTACTATACGGTAAATGTTCTGATATTTTTGCACACTTACTCAAATGCTGGTTATCAGGGATGGAATTCACAAAATGCTTGTAGGAATAGCAAACAGGGAAGATCCTGATCAGCAGAAGCAGTCTGATCTAGCTCTGCACTGTTTGTTCAGCAGCTAGTGTTTAAAATTTTAATAGAATGTCTACCGTAATAGTGAAATTATGTACAGGCTCACCATTTCTATGACCCCATTATTGAAAATTTGGTGCGGGAGTGGGGGGGGAGGGGGGTGGACATATAGTATCGCTGCTGTCAATATGTATGTAGGTTTCTTGAAAGGTTGAGTAAATTTGTTTCATACTTTATACACAGGTATATAATGTTTCGGAGCGCAGTGGCTCAGTAGAGTGCTTGACTCACGACCGAGGGGCCGCGGATTCAAGCCTCACCAGCGTCACTGCATTGTGTCCTTGAGCAAGAACATTAATCCTAGCTTAATACTGGTTCAACCCAGGAAGACCCGTCCCTATATAAATGAAAGATTGTTGATGGGACATTAAGAATCAAATATACAAATAAAACAAATATAATTATGAAATACAGATTAAGTTACATTTCAGTTGCACAAAATAATTATTAGAGATGTGCTCCCTTTTCATCAAAATATGTTCAAGCAGTGGCTTCAGTGTCATATTGACACATTTCTAGATTTAAAGAGCGGACAGTCTATTTGTCACTTTAATTAGCCAAATATATTCACACTAGATTATAGGGGTGCAATGATATACCGATATACCTTTACTTGTAAACCGTGATTCACTCTAAATATATATTGTATTGCGATACACTTTTGGCTGTATCGGTACAAAAGCCTTCCCTATGTGTTATCAAGCCAGTTTTCATCTAAAATTTGCAAGAAAATATCCATTATTGACTTTGAAATTGCCCGAAAATCGGGTCGTTTTCAAAACCGGAAGCGGTATAAAAAGGAAAAAACGACGCTGTGGTATAATTCCTGACTTTCAAGCATTGGAAGATGTTTATTCTGTACGACAGACATCAATGCGAGCCATAACCTATTGTTTATGGATAGTTTACACATTTTCTATCCATCCCTTCAAGTTATTTCAGCATTTCAAATACCGACGCTTTATCGTTAAAACTTGTACATATCTGTTTGTGTTGCAAACTAGACCAACAGGCAATAGCTACTTTCCGAGTTTCGGTTTAAAAAAAAGATGGCGGACAGACAATCACGAATTATTGTAGTAAAATATCTAAAATGGAAGGCACAAATTCGATCATTTCTCCTTGAAAAGCAGCCGAGTGACAGAAGGAGTAGCTGAAAATGTGACAGTGTGTAGATTGAATAGATGTCAATTTCATGTCCCTTGAAATATATATAATACTGAACTAGGGGATGTAATAGACAGAAATAAAGATACCAGGTGTATCGCAATATATATCGCAATACAGGTTTTCGATATCGCAATATGCTTTTTGGTGTATCATTGCACCCCTACTAGATTATGCATTTGCACATGTTGCTCTTTGCTGTTTCTCAAAATAGTAAAGCCCATTTTTTGTAATTTTTAAAATGACGTCATCAGGATCTACCATGTATGGGCTTTAGATTATGTGTTTTGTCAGAACCGTTTTTATCCCTCTAATAAATATAATAGGACCTTAGAATTGGACTTTACAAGCCATGTGAGGAATACAGGGTTGGAAGAGTTCATTTTATTATTATGTATTTTCAGATGACCCAGCATGATATCAATTTTGTGGCAGAATTTCTTCGTGACAGTTTTGCCCAGTTTACACCAGTAAGTACATTTACTTGTAGCTGTTAAAACTTTTGCCTGCTAATGTTATCTGCTGATATTCTTTGTAAACAGTTTGGACACAGACCAGGCGGAACATTTTGTCATGTCTCGTCCGGGTCCAAATGGTTTGATTCTGTGAAATATTTTTTGGGAAAAAATTAATTTTGAAAAAAAAAAAAAAAAAAAATTCAGCAGATGATGTCTTCCAATATCTCAGAAACAGTTCAGATCACCATCCTTAAACTCTTTGCGTACTGTGTATTTTTTCATGCTTTTTTGGCATCTTCTGATTTTTATCATTCTTTTTTGGCGTCTGCTGATTTTTTTTTCAAAATAACTTTTTCGAAAAATTCTTTCAGGGATACCATCAGAGTGTCAAACAATTTGGATCCAGATCAGGCCCGACATTTTGTTGGGCCTCATCTGGATCCAAAGTGTTTGCAAAAGTTGTCAGCAGATGCCACTAGTAGACAAAGAATTAAACCCTATAGATTATTCTTCGCTATGATAATATACATTCAGAGACACCTACCTGGGTTTGCCCCACCTTGCTCCCAGTTCATATAAAGCTACTGGTTCTGTGACAATGAGCATTTAGTGGAGCATAATCTGGTTCGACCAGCTCTTGAGTTAGGTTTTTCTCACGCCTCTTGTTTTCATTTCAGCTTATTCTCATGTCTGTATCCTCTATTCTTTTTTTTCTCATGCCAGCATCTTCTATTCTTAATTAGTTTTCAGGCGTGTGTCATCTATTTGTCATTAAAGCTTATATTAATAGACTTTTCGCTAACTGTAAAGGCGGCATCTTTAATATTCATATCTGGGCCTGGTTCAGCTATTTCATCTGCTAAACAAATGAAATCAGGTTCTATTTATAATTTGGTGAAGACATAATAAGTTGTTTGGGCCGCTCAAACATGCGTACATTTCATGAAAATCCTTACCGTATAAACACTGAACTCATATTTATTAACCCTTATAGGGCAAAACGTATGTTTTTGTCATCCACTAAAATATTTGAGCCTCATAGACAAACAGTTTGTACCCAGATCAGAATGCTCCTTTAGGAGCAGTCTGATCTGGGTCCACAATGTTTGCCTCTATGCTTATGTTTAATAGACATTTTCAGATGCAGTTATTTTGCTGGCGTTTTAAGGACTAAATAATGTGTTTTGCGTCTATACTGAGGTAATGGCACAAAATGATACTGTTACTTTTGAATAAAACCACTGTTCATTTTCAGCTTTTAGCTATGCCTAAAGTAGACCAGTCCTAATTACACATTCATGAGGTGACGCCTTTACGGTAATCAAAAAGTCATATAATACTTGTATCCTATATTCTCCAGAAGGAAGAGGAGGAGTCAATAGCAGATCTGAGAGCTGTGTCACCCACTGATAAGAGACCGGGCTTCAAGCTTGAGAAAGTAGGACAGGTAAACAAGTATGCTTATGGCTCTAAGCCTGAAAAACTTTTTCATCCTCAAATCAACTGAGAATCAAATTTCAATTGCTCATAAAAACTAATTTAGTGACAAATACAGATTTTTTTTGCTTTCAAACTCTCAGATGTTGTATTCATCATTCTCAGTTGAGTTGAGCATGAACAAAGTTTCCTTGGGCCAGGTTTCATCAAATCCTCTTCTTTGACACCAATTGTCAGAATGTTTTTTTCACAGAAAGTCATAACACGCTAGAGAACCACTGTACTCTAACAGCGCAGTCATCACATGGTGGTTGCAGTCGACGAGTGCACAAAATAGTGTACCTAGCTGTTAAAATGGGTAATATTTTGGTCAATATTTTACTTATGAAAATATTCATCGGGAATTATTGTCACTTATTAATCCAGCCATGTATCTGCGTGACAAAATTTTTGTGGGTTGAGTGATAGTCGCAAAAAGTTATGCAAAAAATGTGATCTTTTCCTGAAAAAGAGGATGAAAGAATTTTTGCTTATGTTCTGGAATTTATGCTTACTTTAGCTAAAATGCAAAATAACAGTACTTTAATGTGAAAAGAGTTTGAAATCTGGGGCTGGAGCATTTTGAAAGTTATTCAAGCTTTTCATACTGTACAAATAGTTCTGTATATTGGGTGTTCTAGCCCAGTGGTCGAGTCGTTGACTGCAACATATTCATTTTATTTAGACACAAGACTACTGGGCCAGAACACCAGATATACAGAACAATACATAAATTTATATTTTTTTACAAAAAAAATGAAAAAAAATTCTTGGTTTCACGAGTAATTTAAGGTAGGGTCGGGTTACCCTAAACTCAGGAAATGGCTTACATATAAGCTCAAAGCTTACTGTCAGATCCTGAATATATTGACATTGTATATATCTGTCTACATTATCTGAAGAAAATATTGTTTAAACCAATCACAAGTATTTTTTAGCTCACCAGAGCCGAAGGCTCAGGGTGAGCTTATAGTATGGGACTCGAGCCCGCTTCTGTCTGTACGTCCGTCCGTGCGTCTGTCCGTGCGTCCACACTTTCAAACATGAATATCTTTGAGACCAGCTGGCCGATCGTAATCAAATTTCATCTTGAGCATCATTGGGGTGGGGGATTGGCCACATAAGGTTTTGGGCCAGATCGGATCAGAACTCTGGTTTCCATGGCAACAGATAGCTCCCATAGGGTTATAATGGGGAAAATCTTGTGACCACTCTAGCTCCTTCATTTTTTGATTGGATCTTCTATATTTTTGCAGGTAACAATAACAACCATAAAATCTCGGATGGGTTTGAAATTTGGCAAGATACGACCAGGGACTTATGAGTTAGCTGCCCTTGAGCGTCTGGAAAAATCTTCATAGACTTATAATGGGAGAAATATTGTGACCACTCTCGTGCATTTATTTTTGGATGGATCTTCTTCATTCTTGCAGGTAACAAGCCCTACCATAGAAGCTTGGGTGAGTTTGAATTTTGGCAAGATTCCATCACTGACTGCGGAGTTAGCTGCCCTTGAGCGTCTGAAAAATCAATAAATAGTCTTATGACCACCTTAGACTTATAATTGGAGAAATATTGTGACCACTCCAGTGCAGTCATTTTTGGATGGATCTTCTTCATTTTTGCAGGTAACAAGCCTTACCATAAAAGCTTGGATGAGATTGATTTTTGGCAAGATTCCATCACTGACTTCGGAGTTAGCTGCCCTTGAGCGTTTGAAAAATCAATAAATAGTCTTGTGACCACTCTAGCGCCTTCATTTTTGAATGGATCTTCTTCATTCTTGCAGGTAACAAGGAAAACCATAAAATCTTGGATGGGTTCATAATTCAGCCAGATTAGACATTGTATTGTGGAGTTAGCCATAAAAAATCTGCATAGACTTACAATTGGAGATCTGTTGTGACCACTCTAGTACCTTCATTTTTGAATGGATCTTCCTCATTCTTGCAGGTAACAAGGACACCCATAAAAGTTTGAATGAGTTTGATTTTCGGCCACACCCAACCACCAGCTATAGAGTTAGCTGCCCTTGAGCATCTAAAATATAGCTGTATAATGTTGTGGCCACTCTAGAGCCTTCATTTTTCATTTGATTTTCTTCATCCTTGTAAGTAACCAGTACATACATAAAAGTATGGATGAGTTTGAATTTCGGGCAGATCCCATCACTAACTACGGAGTCAGCTGCCCTTGAGCATCTGAAACTATACATTTACCAGGTTTTCTCTGCAATTTTTATTCAGATCTTTTTAAGACTTGCAGATAACTAGAACTGGCATAATATCTTATTTTATTGAATTAATTTCTGGTCACTGTTTCAAGTTCAGAGTTACCTGCCTCTGAGAGCATCATAAATTATGGTGTCTCCAATTATTATGCTGGCTCTCAGGTGAGCGATCGTTGCCCAATGGGCTACTTGTTTATTTGGTCTACTTGATTTGTGGGTTCTCTTTGCTAGTATTTAAAGAAAGAAGATCTACACTATCCTCCAGATATATCCGGCAACCCTTGGATACAGTACTGCAGGGCTAGTCACACTCTCAAAGGTAAGCTAAGAAATTCACCGTTCGGAAAACCACGCCTACTTTTACTCTTTGTCTGCTAGTGTTGTCTGATGATAACATTGGCAAACAGTTTCAGCTTTGGACGCAGGTTAGGCCCGACAAAATGTCTGACTTGATCTGTATTCAAACTGTTTGACATTCTGATTGTATTCCTGAATTGTTTTTACAAAAGAGATGATTTAGAAAAAAGTACAAAAGTACATGAAAAATTACCAAGCATGCAAATGCATCCATCAACAAACTGTAAGGTAAACCTCGGATAAATTGTGGGAGATTGAACATGTGTGAATGTGTTTGTGGGACTATGTCACATTGTAAGTGGTTGTTGCATTGGTCTGTTACACACTATCAGATGACTTTTGAGTGACATTCTGGGCGTGGTTCGGAAATGTTTGTATGGGTAAACGCCTTAAAAGTGTACCCTAGGCCTCTAGATGACAGTGCCCAATTAAAATATAATTTTCGTATATTTCAACCAAAACATATGCTGTATGTACTCAAAAGAACCTCTCATTGAGCACCCAAATCAATTGTTAACCCTTTGTATTCGGGAAACCCCTAAATGAGTACTTCTGCAGACAGTGAAGACCCAGATAAAAAAATGCAGCATAATGCTGCATTTTATCAGGGTCTACACTGTAAAGGTAAAACAGATCTTCAGACAATAGAATTCTGGGTATTCTGGGTGTGGTTCGGAAATGTCTGTTTGGGTAAAAGCCTTAAAGGTGAACCCTAGGCCTCTAGATGATAGTGCCCAATTAAAATATAATTTTCGTATTTATCAACCAAAACATATGCTGTAGGTACTTAAAAGAACCATCTATCAATTGTTTACCCTTTGTATTCCGGAAACTCCTATATGAGTACTTTTGCAGACAGTGAAGACACAGATGAAATGCAGCATAATGCTGCATTTCATCAGGGTCTACACTGTTTGTAAAGGTAAAACAGATCTTCAGATAAAAGAATACATTTTTTTTCAAATTATACCTGGCACCCCTAGATATGTACAATGGACTATCCCAAGTTTATTGTATCACCGAAAGGAAGAATATATAAGTAATCAAGAGTTAAGACTGATGGCTAAAAAAACCCTCAAAATGTTGTTTATTTGGAACATGTAAACTTACTTAAGGTTTTCCAGCATAAAAATGTTAATCTACTAAATGGGTAAACATATTAGGCACAACATAGGGCCTCGTAGGTGAAAGTTCCAGGGGTCCATGCTGTTGGAGACAGAACCAGCCACCAAAGTTTGACTGTATTAACATTATTTATCACATGACATTGCATCTGGCAGTGATATAACACCATGCAAGAAAATCAATAAACCACCAGTGGTTTACAGGTCTAATAACGTATCGTAATGACGTCCATTATAACTCTGCATAAAAGGTGTCGACGTTTTCATGCCAAAAATGTGATTTTAATGTAATATAATGTGATAAATAGAATTTAACATTCATGCTTCTGTATTATTGAATTTATTAAACGTGTTGCGAAAAAGCGATAAAATGCTCTGCAAGCCTCACATTTTATTGCTTTTCCTCAACTCTTTTAATAAATTCAATAAAACATGAGCACTCATGTAAGATCCTCTATGTAATAAAGTCCATAACAATTGTCACGTAAACTCCTTTCAAAAAAGTGAAAAAATGCTCTGCAAAGTCTCTCATAGATTTTATCTTTTCCCTCAACTTGTTTAATGAATTCTATAATACATGAGCACTCATGTACAGTCTAGAATATAACACCGAATTCCTCAAATAGGTAGAAATTCAGGTTGCTCTTTTTCTGAGCATCAATGTGTCACCTTTAAAATTGGTTCCTGCTGTAAATTTAGTTTAGACCGCAGAGAAAAAATCAGTGCTGGTCAAATCAGTTTAGAAGGACATAGAAAAAAGTAAGAATGTATGCAATGATCAGTTGCATGAAAAAATATTTCTATTTCTTCTGATAACAATTGCTTTGTATGCAACAATTACCTGATCCAGATATAAGTAACTTAGAAGTTTAATATCACATCTACAATACCCCCCCCCCCTCCCCCCCTTCCAAAAAAAAAAAAGAGAATTGCATCGATTGTGTTTTCAAATGGTCAGTATATACAATCTTGAAAATGCTGGGAGAAAGTTGAAACCTAATCTGCTTTCATTTGTAGTAGCAAGAATGTGTTCCACAATTGACTTTGGGGAAAAGAGGTACAAGTTGCCTGAACAAATTTTGTTCAATTCTCTGGTTTAATATCATACACTGTGTAAGATTCTCTGCGTATTTCAGACAGTACTGTGCTGTATCCGCTGGAGAATACTAAATCATTGATACAGTTACAAGAATCTCTAGAAAATGTGATCAACACCAGTCTCACAAAACCAGCTGTAAGTTTACCCCTTTTACCTACTAATGGCATCTTCCATCTAGGTGGATACAATCAAGTTTTGTATACAGTAAAACCTGTGTAAAACAGTCACTTAAAAATAGACAAAAACAAAGATCTATATGACAAATGGTAGCTTAATGAAGGTCGAAAGTATTGCAGAATGCCTTGGAGCATTCTGCAATACTTTTGACCTGCATTAAAGGATAATTAGCCTTGAAAACTAATTTTGGTCTTTTTGAGAGCGGCCAATTCACACAGGTTTTACTCTATCATGGCTTATAAACTATCTTAGGGGGTGACAGCTTAGAATTTGTAATGTACAAGTATGCATAGATCTCCTCATATGTGATAAGTGCCGTCATTACCTATACACTCAAGGACATCTTTCAATCAAGGATTGTTGTCTTATCTGCAACATCTTATCTGATTGCATATACTATTTGTTAATATTTTCATATTTAGAGCAAGCCTTTAATGAGCTTTTAGATTTTTGCAACATTCAAAACCTCATGAACTACAGAAATATGACTGACAGCTGAGGAAGCTTAATTTGACATGAAATGTGCTTCAAACAGCTAATTATTTTGCCAGTGGTGATAATGTAGCTTTAATTGATGGAGAGACACATCTGGTTGGCACAAGCACCTTGCTTGCTTCATTGGTTGCTCATGTTGGCTGTTCTTCTGTAACAGTTTACAATTCATCATAACCACTAATATGATTAGTCATTAAATCTAAATTTGTTTTGTAGCCTAAAGTATAAATAAATTCTATGTTAAATATTTGTGAAAAAAACGTAAATATAAGAGATGGATTTCATTTTTCTTAAGTTCTTGAAGTAATGAACGCATTGTGTTCAATTCAAATTTTACAAACCTACAGAAAATGAATTTTATTTCTTAAAAATACTTGCATTAGGGTTTCTAGTATGAAAACTGTAAATCATCATTGGTCTGGTGGAGAAAACCAAAGTGGCAGAATTGGTAGCCAGTAGTGTGTCAGGGTGGTTATGGGCTAAGTATTCCTGAGTAACAGACAGCTGCTCTACTTGATTCAGCAGAAGGGAAAGAATGTCTGCGGAAATCATTTCTCTAGTTTCTAATAAGTTATCGTTATAAGCCTGAAATCTGCACCATTTTCCATAGAGGTAAGTTATTTCACATAATGTGCACAGTGTGCTTATTATTAATATTAGGTCAATTAGGGTAATTAAGCCTTAAAGAGCCAATCATGACCGCCGCAGACGACACATTTTGCAACATCGTTCCTGCCAGCAGACGAGTCTCATGAAATATCATGCCTTGTTTGTTATTTTTGAAAAAGCAACAGACTTTTAAATTGTCGTCTGCTGCAAATTATAGATGGCGCTTTATGGAAGTAAGAAAGAGGGCAAAGATCAGGAATAGATACAATCAAGCACCACACCTGACCCAGGATACCAATGGGAAAGTGACAATGTCACAATTAGACATTACAAACGAGAGCCAAGAGGTCAGCCCTTTCCCAGCAGGTGACCACAAGGCTGTGCACAAAAGTATAACAAAACAAGACAGAAATAACATAAATGATCCACAAAAGAAGCACCACCTTGGAACGGTCAGTAAAAATATTTTACTGGAGGGCTTAAGCCGGTTTAACGGTGCACCAACCTCACCCTAAGTTCAGATGTGGATCAAGACACAGAGATGTTTGGTTTGCATGAAAGACCCCTAACTAATCAATGCATTATCTCATGGGTTAACTTTGTTCATTTCAGATGACAATAGGACAGTCTATTGAAGCTGTCTCCTCTCTCTATTTGTTTTCCTGTCCAAAGTGGTAAGTTTTCTAGGATTTTTTATGCAGCAGTCCTTTTGCAGGACAGACCACTTGTAATGCTATGTTGGGGCACTGGAACTCTATCATATTATGGTTATTAGGAGATATGATTGATATCTATGGTAAAAGCTATCATTTGGTATAATGCGGCTCAACATTCAGGTAGCTGTACCCCACCCACTGATATTCATACAGCAATATCCCTTCATTTTTTTGTTGAATTTTAAGTATGTAACATTATAAGTATGCTGTTTTCTTTGTTCGTTTGAGATGTGGTCAGTGTCAACAATTTTTCAGACATGTTGGGATGTTTCCTGTGTTGAACCAGTACTATGCAGAGGATTAAGTGTCTTGCTGAAGGACACCACACAGTGCCTTTGGTGAGGCTCGAATCAGTGACCCCTCGATCTCAAGTCAAGCACTCTACAACTGAGCCATGGGCTGCTCTAAGTATGCTGCAATAAAACTACTAATCACAGTGATAAACAGTGTACATATCTAAAACATGTAATAAAGATACAAATCTTTGGTTTGGTAAAATCAACATATCCTGTAGAGCCTCAAGGTTGAAATAGGTCTTTGCTGTACCACAACTGATAGGCGGCAAATGCAAACTCATTGATTAATACCGGTATTAAAAATTGTTTTTCAGTGACACCAAAAAATGTTTTCATTTGTGAAAGTGATGATTGTAGAATGCAAATTTAACATTATCATTCACCAAAATGCAATAGAAAAACATATCCTTTTTGGCAATCGGAAACACAGTTTAAAAAAATTGCATTCAGCATCGGTGCCTACCCATTGTGTATACCTTCAAAATTCAATGATCAGTTTCACCTGTATGATCATTGATGATTAACTCTTTACCTCTCAGTAACATTACATGTATTTATCGTCTGCTGATAACCTTTGCAAACGGCAATCTTAAGTTTCATTGCTGATTAACAGTTTGTACCCAGATTAGAAAGGGCTGGAAAAATCAACTCGTCCGCCCGCCATGGCGAGTGCCTTATGCTGTAGGACGAGTAGAAATTTTGACTGTTATTGAATTTACCAATACATATGATGTTGTAAGACGAGTAGAAATTTTAAGAATTTTCCACCCCTGTTAGGCCCAACAGTTTGATGCTATTTCTGAAAGAATTTTTTGAAAAAGTTAATTTTGAAAAAAAAAATCAGCAGACTACAAAAAATCAGGAAAAAATTTCCAGCATGCATTGTATTACTTGCAGTGATGAAGATGGGAAGTCTTTTCTACCTCGAGTTACACAGTAAGTATCTAATGGTAAACAAGAGAAAATACTTTCCGCTAGATGTAAGTATTGACCTTATGAGAATCAGCAACCTATATTTCAGTGACTGGAAACTCCAGTGAAATATAGATACTTTTCTAAAATAGCTTTGTCAGACATCTTACACAGGTAATGGAGGGAAAATTGTAAGTATGCCCGAGTGATTGCATGACCAGATGGACTAGGCACTTAAACATAAGCTTGAAAACTGGTCCATAAGAATTGAAGAAAATTGTGTACATCTTTTTTTAACTTGAGGTTCTTTTGGCAAGACAGGAGAAATTTTGATCTTTTTTCTCACACTGCTTATTATCAGCCTTTCGATTTTGGACAAACATGTGCACCCAGGTTTCATCACCTGTTTATATTTACCTTATTATCACAGCCTTTGTATCTTTTCAAGAGTTCCCAAGCACATTACTGGCATTGGTTCTTTTGATCTTTATTTAGCAAATGAGGCACCCACCTAGTGTTTGCACACTGCCTTCTGATATGCCAGTACAACTATGGCTGTTTCATGTTTGACCACAACTTTTTCCAGAGCGATCGATCTTTGCCTTGAAAACAGAAGACTTTGGCCTACCATAAGGGGTATTGTCTTCTACCAATAATTTCACAGCTCTAAAAGCCTTAACCGACCTAAAAACTGTGGTCATCGAAATTGCCTGAGATCCATATATACTAAACTGTTCATTAAATATCTGCTTTGAATCTATATCAAGCCTAGTGAGGCATTTAATATAGCTACATTTTTTTGTCCATTTTACCTTGTTACAAACTGGTCAGTGTTTATAACTGCATACATTTCAATTAGAGATAAGTTGGACATTTTAAAAGCAATTTGAAAAAAAAAATAAATGGATATTGTTGGTTATTCGACACAACATTCAAATGCAGTGAAGCGTTTTAAAAAAATACTTTGGGTAAGACTAATAATGCCCTGTTAGTCGATACAGTACAGTCAAGATTTTTTACTTTTATCATCGAAGCAAACACTATGAATCCAGATTAGTTTGCTCCTCAAGGAGTAGTCTAATCTGGATTCATAGTGTTTGCAATTATGGCTACCAAAGTACATTATCAGATGAGAAATCAGACGACATTTGTCGTGAATGGTGGGAATAGGGTTAAGAATAGCCATGAAAGCTATATTTAGATTCTCTGACAGCTGTCACTGATTTTATGTAATCTGTTTCAGATTTACAATAGGAGACCCTAGTCAGTTATATACCGTGTTTACTTCTGATTTTGTGCCATCAGAACGATTGTTCATTCTACGACAGCCAACTGACACACACAGGTAAGACTGTACAGTAGTTACCGTAACCCTTGTTTCTTATGCTATGACCCTTTGATTGACACTGATTTGAGATCCAGGGGGGGATATGCCCCACCCCCTATAGTTCAAATAAGGCTTATTGGAGAAGAGCTATATAAGCTACACGCTTCTTTTCTTATCCTCATCTTATTGTTTCAAGTTGTATTTACCATGTACAGATTAATTTGAATAAAAGATGTTTAAACCATATAAGGCTTATTGGTCTACTGGGTTTTTGAGTATCCTTAACACATTTTATATGGCATATCAGTTAAAGGGTACTTTGATGAACAGTGTAGTCCCAGATCTGATGTCACATAAAAGTGCCATCTGATCAGAGAATGCACTATTTGCCTAAGAAGTAATGTTTGAAGAAAATGATATTGAATAGAAACAGGCCAGACACCCATTTTATCTTGTGATGATAATTTATAAATGGTAAAAGGGGCCACATGGGGACTTGTGAGTATTATTGGGGATTCGTTTGGAAGATATAATAATCAGTAGATTATAATCAAACCTTGTTTTCAGTCGGGTGTCTTATGCACTACCTGCAAAGCTCTTTTTTGTGAAAAAGTTAACCCTTTGTATACTAATGGATTCTTCCTTCTGGTTTGATACAATAAACTTGAGATAGTCCATCGTACATATCTAGGGGTGTCAGGTTATCATTTTCAAAAAACATATTGTATTCTTTTGTCTGAATATATTTTTACGTTTACAAACAGTGTAGACCCTGATTGTAGATGACAAAAAAGCTACAATTACCCATTATGAAAAGAGTCAACCAGCATATTCAAAGGGGTGTAACATTGTATATTGCTTATTGCATCTTAAAACTTGGTGGTCAACCAACCCCATAGATATGCATGCATGTTTGTATTTAACATCCCATCAACAGATAAGGTGCTATTGAGATGGGGCTTAAAGTCTAATCTGACAGACTGGAGAAGCCAAGGATGAAACATGCAATCACTGGTAAACCGTTTCAATGGTGAGTGCTTTATCCACTACATAACCGCAATTCTGAAGATAATGTTTTCTGGTATTATCGTTTCAGCATAACGGGGAATGTTGAGATTACGTCAGTAAAGTTTGGTGCTATCAGCAAGCTAGAGCCAGATACCAGCATAGGCAGTCACACAGGAAGGTAAATCCCATAACTCTTTCCTTGCTAGCAGCGACTAATGTAGTCTGCTGATAACCTTTGCAAGCAGTTTTAGATCCAGATCAGGAAAGACAGAATGTCGGTCCTGATCTGGATCCAACCTGTTTGAGATTCAGATCAGGACCAACAAAACATCAGTCCTGATCTAGATCCAAACTGTTTGACACTCTACCAGGCCGCATAGCGCAGTCGGTAGCGTGTCTGGCAACAGTTGCCAGTCTGACTGCAGATCCAGGGGTGATGAGTTCGATCCCGGTCCTGTCCCATACTTTTGTGGATATTGATTATGAAATAATTTCTACGGTCATTCTCCTCCCTTCGGCTGAATCATTTAAGAAGGATTGTTGTCAGTTACAAGCGAAAGTATGTGCATGAAGTAATGGTTAACTGCTTGTTCAAGCTTGCTTAGGAAAAAAGTGTGGTTGGGTGACCATGACCATAGCTGTTGACTTGGGGCGTAAAGCAACAAAACAAACAAAAACAAGGACCCACTTAATGTCGGTATTGATCTGGATCCAAACTGTTGACATTCTGATAGTGTTCCTGAAAGAATATTTTGAAAAAGTTAATTTTGAAAAAGTCAGCAGAGGAGAATGAAAGCATGCAAAGAGTTAAAAGTCTAATCTGAGCAGACTTTATGTCTATGCTTATCAATCATTAAATTGCTATATATCCTAAAGTATAAATAAATTCAATATCAGACATCTATTTTAAAAACGTTAAAATAAGAGATGGATTTCATTTTTGGGGGTTCATAAAAGAATGAATTCCATAGGTTCATTCCTTTGGGTGGAAGGGGTTGAAACATCTCTGCCAGCTTTCCGGCATGATGAAAGTAAACAATTGATCTCATTCACAACTAAATTGCTTGTCCATTTCTCTCTCGGAAACTATATGACAGCATTCCCACAAAGCCCAGAGTATCCCCATGTCACAGAATTCGTGCCTACAGGCAAAACACATTTCAAGGGGCCAATCAGCATCTCCCATTTTTATGACCCGTCACAGTGATTGGCTGAAATTCCGGTCAGTTACCACCACCCTACGACCACTGGGAGACTGCCCAGTATAAAACGGCTGCGTCCACCTGGAATTCGTGGTTTGAGATCTTGCAGACATCTTCCTATCGGAGGGCGCTCTGTATCAGTCTTGTATTAGCAATAGATCCAGTTAAGATAGATTTAGCATCTGTATCCTGAATTATACCTTTGAATTGAGCAATAGCGTATATCATCTGATATATACAGTGAGTAGCCTGGTTGTTTTAGAGGGTTTGGGATTCGAAGTTGCGTTGAATATTTAAGTTGTGCTTTGCTTGTAAGGGTTTACAGTGCGCTTGACCTTATCATTTTATACGTTGACCCGGTAGTCTCCATAGGTGACTTTGGACTTTGGTGAGGGTGACCCGGTAGTCTCCATAGGTGACTTTGGACTATGGTGAGGGTGCATGGTTGAATTGAAAACCTCGGTGGCGAGGTGCTTCACTTTGATATTTTAGGCGGTGATGTAAATTAACCATTTATATTTAGGCCTAATCCCTGATTGGGATTGAGGAATTATATTTTAGTTTTACCGTGTCTGTGGTATACTGGTTGGCCGGTACGAGGATAGAACTCCCACTACCTCGGTAACAGCCCTAAGTCCCCCCAGGGTATTTTCCACACGGTGGACAAGAGCACTCTAAACAGCATTATATGTCTGTATTGTTGGTCACACGATTTAGAAAGCACTTCGAATCCTGAACAAGCCCCTATAGAGGTACCAGGTTTATAAAAGCAAGACACAAACAAGGTCCCACATCTCCCCTTTTCATACAGCTATACACAGTGCATAGCATGGTGATAGCCATTAGTAGATTGTAAGGCTCCTCCTGTGTTGAGGATATATATTAGAGAAATCTGGCCCTTTAAGTGCATATGTGATATCACCAAACCCCTTATTGCTGTGTCACGGGGTGCAATCGGTGTATACATAATAGATATATTAAGCTATCATCACTCATTCAATCATCATATTATAGTCTGTAGTCATCCTCATCCATTTGTACATAATGCATCATTCCAAGCTGTTAGGTTATACTATATAAACCTGTGAAATAGCCCTATTCTTACGTATCATTTACCCCCCACATATCACAGAGGTTACCCCCCGTGTATGAACACATATATAGTTACCAGAGGCTCTGATATTCGTCCGTATGGATTGTTGTGATTAGATCAGGGACGCTACAGGGTGCCGAGGTAATTACCTAGAAAATCTACACAATTTATAAAAATATTATCTGCACTTTTCACTGTAAATTTTCCAGGCTTTAGTATTGAAATTTCCCTGCAAATGATTTATCAGTCCACACATATTTTCCAGGCTTTAACCCTTAATGCGCCAATCGTAACAAAAGTCATCTGCTTTTCTCGTCTGCTGAAATGTTTAAGAAGCCTCTAAGGGCAAATAGTGTGGACCCAGATCAGACTGCTCTTATAGGAGCAGTCTGTTCTGGGTCCAGGCTGTTTGCTTCTATACTTAATAAGTCAGTAATGTAAGGCAATTATTTGCAGCAGACGACTTCAGCAGAAGGCATTTTCAGATGCATTTTTTCTTGGCGCTTTAAGGGTTAGTATGGAAATTTCCCTGCAAAAGATGTATCAGTCCACACATATTTTCCAGGCTTTAGTATTGAAATTTCCCTGCAAATGATGTATCAGTCCACACATATTTTCCAGGCTTTAGTATGAAAATTTCCCTGCAAATGATGTATCAGTCCACACATATTTTCCCGGCTTTATTATGGAAAGTTCCCTGCAAAAGATGTATCAGTCCACACATATTTTCCAGGCTTTAGTATGGAAAGTTCCCTGCAAATGATGTATCAGTCCACACATATTTTCCAGGCTTTAGTATGAAAATTCCCTGCAAACTATGTATCAGTCCTCAAGTTCGTAAAACACATGTATAAGATTTGGAGGCAGTTAAGATGTCAGAATAATTAGGGAAAAATACTGTTTTTTGTCGTTTCTTTGGCACCTGTTTTCTGATCTGTCGGGTGAACAATATTTGAGCCTCAATGCGAGGAAACCTGACTTTGTTGCATGCGAACAAAAAAGGTGCAGATCAGCCTGCGCATAAGCACAGGCTGATCAGCATCTTTGTTTTTTTGCTATCTGGAAAGTAAAAAATTCCAACTTGCTCCATACAAAATTTCAGTATTCCATCTAGTCTTTGTAGCTGAGTAGGCTGGTTTGGGCCTTACTTGGTCCAAAACCCTGAAGACCAGTTTTTATACCCCGCCACTTTAAAAAGTACGGGGTAATATGTTTTACCCTCCATTCAAAAAAATTGCGTTCGAGTGTCAGTTTGTCCGTTCGTCTGTCCAGACGTCTGTACGTCTGTCAGCGATAGTTTTCACTCTCTGCTGGGAGCATTTTTTAACCAATTTTCTTCCAACTTGCTATGAGTGTTGATATTGGGAAGGAGTGTCCTGGGATTGCAGATGGGTAAATTATGGCAAATAAATACAGAGTTACGGCCCTTGATTGACGTTAGAAATTGGTTTTCACTCTCAATCTTTGGCATTCTTTTACCGATTTTCTTCAAACTTGGTATGAGAGTTGATATTGTAAAGGAGTGTTCTGGGACTGCAGATGGGTAAATTTTGACAAATAAGTACAGAGTTATAGTCCTTGATTGACGTTAGAAATTTGTTTTCACTCTCTATCTTTGGCATTTTTTACCGATTTTCTTCAAACTGGGTATAAGTGTTGACATTGAAAAGTAGTGTCTTGGTATTGCAGATGGATAAATTTCGACAAATAAGTACAGAGTTATGGTTCTTGATTGACGTTATAAATTGGGTTTTCAATCTCTATCTTTTCTTGATTCTCTCATCAAGGTCCATTTTATTCTTTTACAGATGAGATCATCACAAGATTCTTGATGTGTTGTTCTATGATGATAAACATCTGTCAGTGTTGCTGGTGGAAGATACGGAAGATAGAACCCCAGTATTAGTCCAGATGACCTTCACCTTGCTATATTATGTTTATTACAGATGAGATCATCACAAGATTCTTGATGTGATGTTCTATGATGATAAACATCTGTCAGTGTTGCTGGCGGAAGATACGGAAGATAGAACCCCAGTATTAGTCCAGATGACCTTCACCTTGCTATATTATGTTTATTACAGATGAGATCATCACAAGATTCTTGATGTGTCATTCTATGATGATAAACATTTGTCAGTGTTGCTGGTGGAAGATACTGAAGATAGGACACCAGTATTAGTCCAGATGTCCTTCACCTTGCTATATTATGTTTATTACAGATGTGATCATCACAAGATTCTTGATGTGTCATTCTATGATGATAAACATCTGTCGGTGTTGCTGGTGGAAGATACTGAAGATAGGACACCAGTTTTAGTCCAGATGACCTTCACATTGCTATATTATGTTTATTACAGATGCGATCGTCACAAGATTCTTGATGTGTTGTTCTATGATGATAAACATCTGTCGGTGTTGCTGGTGGAAGATACTGAAGATAGGACACCAGTTTTAGTCCAGATGACCTTCACATTGCTATATTATGTTTATTACAGATGTGATCATCACAAGATTCTTGATGTGTCGTTCTATGATGATAAACATCTGTCAGTGTTGCTGGTGGAAGATACAGAAGATAGGACACCAGTATTAGTCCAGATGACCTTCACCTTGCTATATTATGTTTATTACAGATGTGATCATCACAAGATTCTTGATGTGTCGTTCTATGATGATAAACATTTGTCAGTGTTGCTGGTGGAGGATACTGAAGATAGAACCCCGGTATTAGTCCAGATGACCTTCACTTTGCTATATTATGTTTATTACAGATGCGATCATCACAAGATTCTTGATGTGTCATTCTATGATGATAAACATCTGTCAGTGTTGCTGGTGGAAGATACCGAATATTAGTCCAGATGACCTTCACCTTGCTATATTATGTTTATTACAGATGTGATCATCACAAGATTCTTGATGTGTCGTTCTATGATGATAAACATCTGTCAGTGTTGCTGGTGGAAGATACTGAAGATAGGACACCAGTATTAGTCCAGATGTCCTTCACCTTGCTATATTATGTTTATTACAGATGTGATCATCACAAGATTCTTGATGTGTTGGTCTATGATGATAAACATCTGTCGGTGTTGCTGGTGGAAGATACAGAAGATAGAACACCAGTATTAGTCCAGATGTCCTTCACCTTGCTATATTATGTTTATTACAGATGCGATCATCACAAGATTCTTGATGTGTCATTCTATGATGATAAACATTTGTCAGTGTTGCTGGTGAAAGATACTAAAGATAGGACACCAGTATTAGTCCAGATGACCTTCACCTTGCTATATTATGTTTATTACAGATGAGATCATCACAAGATTCTTGATGTGTCGTTCTATGATGATAAACATCTGTCAGTGTTGCTGGTGGAAGATACGGAAGATAGAACCCCAGTATTAGTCCAGATGACCTTCACCTTGCTATATTATGTTTATTACAGATGTGATCATCACAAAATTCTTGATGTGTCGTTCTATGATGATAAACATTTGTCAGTGTTGCTGGTGGAAGATACTGAAGATAGGACCTCGGTATTAGTCCAGATGACCTTCACTTTGCTATATTATGTTTATTACAGATGCGATCATCACAAGATTCTTGATGTGTCGTTCTATGATGATAAACATTTGTCAGTGTTGCTGGTGGAAGATACTGAAGATAGGACCTCGGTATTAGTCCAGATGACCTTCACTTTGCTATATTATGTTTATTACAGATGCGATCATCACAAGATTCTTGATGTGTCGTTCTATGATGATAAACATCTGTCAGTGTTGCTGGTGGAAGATACTGAAGATAGGACCCCGGTATTAGTCCAGATGACCTTCACTTTGCTATATTATGTTTATTACAAGATGCGATCATCACAAGATTCTTGATGTGTCGTTCTATGATTATAAACATCTGTCAGTGTTGCTGGTGGAAGATACTGAAGATAGGACCCCGGTATTAGTCCAGATGACCTTCACCTTGCTATATTATGTTTATTACAGATGAGATCATCACAAGATTCTTGATGCGTCGTTCTATGATGATAAACATCTGTCGGTGTTACTGGTGGAAGATACTGAAGATAGGACCCCGGTATTAGTCCAGATGACCTTCACTTTGCTATATTATGTTTATTACAGATGCGATCATCACAAGATTCTTGATGTGTCATTCTATGATGATAAACATCTGTCAGTGCTGCTGGTGGAAGATACAGAATATTGTCCAGATGACCTTCACCCTGCTATATTATGTTTATTTCAGATGCGATCATCACAAGATTCTTGATGTGTCTTTCTATGATGATAAACATCTGTCGGTGTTGCTGGTGGAAGATACGGAAGATAGAACCCCAGTATTAGTCCAGATGACCTTCACCTTGCTATATTATGTTTATTACAGATGAGATCATCACAAGATTCTTGATGTGTCGTTCTATGATGATAAACATCTGTCGGTGTTGCTGGTGGAAGATACAGAAGATAGGACACCAGTATTAGTCCAGATGACCTTCACATTGCTATATTATGTTTATTACAGATGAGATCATCACAAGATTCTTGATGTGTCGTTCTATGATGATAAACATCTGTCGGTGTTGCTGGTGGAAGATACAGAAGATAGGACACCAGTATTAGTCCAGATGACCTTCACCTTGCTATATTATGTTTATTACAGATGCGATCATCACAAGATTCTTGATGTGTCGTTCTATGATGATAAACATTTGTCAGTGTTGCTGGTGGAAGATACAGAAGATAGAACCCCAGTATTAGTCCAGATGACCTTCACCTTGCTATATTATGTTTATTACAGATGCGATCATCACAAGATTCTTGATGTGTTGTTCTATGATGATAAACATCTGTCAGTGTTGCTGGTGGAAGATACTGAAGATAGGACCCCGGTATTAGTCCAGATGACCTTCACCTTGCTATTTTATGTTTATTACAGATGAGATCATCACAAGATTCTTGATGTGTCGTTCTATGATGATAAACATCTGTCGGTGTTGCTGGTGGAAGATACTGAAGATAGGACATCGGTATTAGTCCAGATGACCTTCACTTTGCTATATTATGTTTATTACAGATGTGATCATCACAAGATTCTTGATGTGTCATTCTATGATGATAAACATCTGTCAGTGCTGCTGGTGGAAGATACAGAATATTGTCCAGATGACCTTCACCTTGCTATATTATGTTTATTACAGATGCGATCATCACAAGATTCTTGATGTGTTGTTCTATGATGATAAACATTTGTCAGTGTTGCTGGTGGAAGATACTGAAGATAGAACCCCGGTATTAGTCCAGATGACCTTCACCTTGCTATATTATGTTTATTACAGATGAGATCATCACAAGATTCTTGATGTGTTGTTCTATGATGATAAACATCTGTCGGTGTTGCTGGTGGAAGATACAGAAGATAGAACACCAGTATTAGTCCAGATGACCTTCACCTTGCTATATTATGTTTATTACAGATGCGATCATCACAAGATTCTTGATGTGTCATTCTATGATGATAAACATCTGTCAGTGTTGCTGGTGGAGGATACTGAAGATAGAACCCCGGTATTAGTCCAGATGACCTTCACCTTGCTATATTATGTTTATTACAGATGCGATCATCACAAGATTCTTGATGTGTCGTTCTATGATGATAAACATCTGTCAGTGTTGCTGGTGGATGATACTGAAGATAGAACCCCGGTATTAGTCCAGATGACCTTCACCTTGCTTGATAGTAGCAGCTACATCAAGATGGCTGCCACTGTTGGTGTGAACATTTCTACAGATATGTAAGGGAATTTTAAAGCAATATATATTTTTTCATATACGAGTATTATATTTTATATGGTGTAAATATTTCTACCAACATGTCGGGGAACTGTAGGGGTTTTTTTTGGCATGCTGCAAGTACTCAGATGGCATCTGCCCAGACTAATCAGGGTATGTTTTGTGCATTTTACATGATATTTAAGGATTTCTTAAAGCAGACAGGATGGACTCAAATCTGACTGTGTATATGCCCAGGCTGATATGGGCCTTTGCTGAGCGCTGTTTTTTTTATGCGCTGGCTCATTTAATGTTGATTCATTTTACCTGTATGTATGCTTTGGTTTGCATTTCACAGTTCAGTAAAGTTGTGGATGTTATTTACCACCCTGTTGTGTTAGGATTTTCACAAATGCGGTTCTTGCTGCCAAAGCTAAACATAGAAAGCATCTCTGAGTAACAGGATGAAATTCAAAATAATTGCACACAAGTGTTCCTCATAAGGCCCTATTCCAAAATTAGCCAACAGGTATGCTTCGTTGAACAAAATGGCCACCAAAGCTAAAAAAATAAAAAAAACACTTGTCCAAATTCAAAAATAATTTCTCTTAAAGGGCTGGTCCCATTTAAAAATAATTTCACAAGCCCAGATCCAAGTAATTACACACACACACACACACACACACATGTGTCTCATCAATCATGTGTTCTATGTAGCTCCAGATTTTTTAAATTGCCTTTTACCAAAATTGCTCAAACGGTTCCATTTGGCTTGACAAAATTGTCTCCAGGGGCTAAGAATTCAGGTGAGTAATCAAGGGCCTTCATGGTCCGCTTGCGTCAAAATAAACATTTTCAAAAAGTGTTTTCATGAATACCATCAGAGTGTCAAACATTTTGGGTCCACAGGCCCGACATATTGTTAAACCTGATCTGGCTTAGAAGATCGGCAGATGGCATGGCAGATAAGAGAGTAAAACATACATGTGCAGCTCTCTGTTGGTGAGAGGTCTAAATTTTGATCTGAGCCATTTTCTGTTTCCATGCTTTATGTATGCCAGCAGCAAAGGCTCTATCAAGACAGTTTGGAAGCCGAGGCCTGTCTGGCTGCAGGGTTCACACAATCTTGAAAAGTACTTGAATATAGAGGACTTTCTTGAAAAGTCCTTGAAAACTAAATCTTCCTTTAAAAGTGCAATGCCTTGAAAAGTCCTTGAAGTTTACTATTTTCTGTAGGACAACACTGTTAATGGAGACCTAGATCAGTATAAAATTGATGTGCCTTTATTTGGTGCAGCATATGCTGCACCAAATAAAAGCACAACAATTTTATACTAATTTTCTTATGCTTAATGGTTCATTGTCTCAGTCTAGATTTTCCGACATAGAATTTTACAGTGTAAATTAGCATTTTTCATGAAGTTGTTGTCCTTGAAAATAGAAGGAGAATCTTTATAAAGTCCTTGAGTAGTCCTTGAATTTGACATAAACTTGCCTGTATGAACCATGTAGCCTTAATCAATGCAATAAATGCTAAAATCTCACTTTATCTTTTCCAGTCCGGTGATAGATGTAGGACCATTATTGGATCAGCAACAGTTTAGACGATTAGACAACATGAAAGCTCACTGTTTTTCTGTCAGTGGATCACGGCACACAGCTACTGTGGTGAGTCCATTTTCTTACTTATTATTTTCTTATTTCTTTGCGTAAGCATAACAAAGGACCAAATGTTAACTTTGAGTGCATAAGAATAACAGGGTTTTCAGTGTTGAACCATTTGTATACAGGAAACCCCTAAATTGGTACTTTTACTAAGAGTGAAGACTCAGATGAAATACCACATTATGTGGCATTTCATCAGGGTCTACACTGTTTGTTAAGGTAAAAAAGATATTCAGGCAGAAAATACAATATTTAAAAAAAAACCAACCTGACACCCCTAGATATATACAATGGACCACCCCATGTTTATTGTATCAAACCAGTAGGAAGAATCCATTAGTATACAAAGGGTAAAACTTTGTTGTTGCCCTTGGTAGTTATTTGCATATGCAAACTTTTGGTTATAGCGGCAAATGTTGAATGTGATAATAGTATTATTTTCTTATTACATATAGTAAAACCTGTAAAACGGCCACTCTGAAAAAGACCGAAAATTGGTTTTCAAGACCAATTATTGCTTAATGCAGGTCAGAAGTATTGCAGAATGCTCTGCAATAGTTTTGATCTTCGTTAAGCTACCATTTGTCATTAAGATCTTTGTTTTGTCTATTTTTGAATGGCCTTTTTACACAAGTTTTATGGGAGCGCAGTGACTTAGGGGTAGAGTGCTTGACTCGTGACCGAGGGGCAGCGGGTTCGAGCCTCACCAGCCTCACTGCGTTGTGGTCCTTGAGCAAGACACATTTATTTAGCTTAGTACTGGTTCAACCCAGGAAGACCTGTCCCTGTTTAACTGAAATATTATTGATGGTACATAAAGAATCAAATCAAACAAACAAACGCAGGATTTACTATGCTTTGATATTGCCACCATTTTAAATGCATTGGTGCAATTGTTCAGCATTCTACTGTATTGAACATTGGTAAGGAGCCGTATTGAATCGTTTAGAATTATGTCACGTGACAATATTCTTCACTTTGCTTGCCAAACTTTCTGTGTTTAACTTGATGCAAACTAGACATGATTATAACTTTTGTTCACATGAACTGAAACCTGAAAGGTCAATGCTGCAGAACTTGAATTCTCCTGAGGACTCCTAAATTGCTCGACCAAGCTTCCTATCCCAGTTCAGTGACTCTCTAGAAAAAACATGGCCTAGGTTTTTACCTTCGTCACTTTAGCGAAAGCAGGTCTAGTAGTGGGTCCACTCCATACGTCCGTCGGCAACACTTTAGGGTGCCAAGTTTGTGTAATCTGTAACTCCAAAAGTTTTCATTCTTTTTTATTCAAACTTTGCCTAATAATTTTTTACATATTGAAGATGTGCACTTCCTTTTTTGTGCACGTTTCATAACTGAGGGGTGTTGAATTTAGACATTTTTTCCATCCGCAATGCTTAGGGGGTGCCTAGTTTGTGTAATCTGTAACTCCAACAGTATTAATTCCTCTATATTCAAACTTTGCACAATGATTGTTCAGACATTGAAGATGTGCACCTTCTATTTTGTGCACGTTTCATAAAATTTTTCTCATTTTTGACGGCTGTTGAACTTAGACATTTTTTCATCTGAAATGCTTAGGGGGTGCCTAGTTGGTGTAATCTGTAACTCCAACAGTCACGCTATAGGACCCTGACCATATACAAGGTTTTTTTCGAGCAATAATGGCGTACAATACAAACACGCCTGGAGTAGCTGCTCCAAAAGAAGGTAATGATAAAAGCTTTAATGTCCTATTTCCATGGTCATACTCAGCTATGTTTAAGGAAATAAGTTATTTTAGGTTTTTGACGTTTTGATTAAACAAATAATAGTTAGATTTTAGCAGATTAGTTTCAAGTTGCATGAACATGTGGTTTGCTCACCATTTGAATCGAGGACATATTTTATACAACCATTCAAAACATGGAACTGGATACATTGATCAGGGTCCTTTGCATGCGAGAGTATGATAGTCAATGCAGCAAACATTTTGTGAGACTTTTATCAATAATAAATGTGTACTTAGGAGGAAAAACAACAATTTAGTCCACTGTACTCATACCAAAAGTTTCCAAGATCTGGTCAAAAAATTTGAGAGAGGTCACATGCCACTGAACAGGTATTTTGAGAAATAAATTATCCAAAAATTTGAACGGGTAGTCTGAGTGAGGTAGATCTGGGAGGCCATGCACATGCTTTTGACAAATATTGACACAACGCAACAAGACAGTACATGTGAAGCTACCTACCACAGACCAATCCTTCTCATGGATCTGCTCAAATTGTGATCAACTGAACTTCTCAAACTCCGCTCACTCGTCTTACGCGTTGTATGCTTCGCCGAATAATTTCAGTATTTTGACAGATGAAGATCATGATGATGAACACTCAGAATCTCGCCTATTGTTTGAGAAAACACTGCGAACCGGACAACTCGCCTCTGACTGGAAAAAGGCACAAGTCTGTCCCTAATAACATCCTCTATGAACTTCAACATGGGTTTCGCGAAAAAACGCTTATGAGAGACCCAATTGATTCAACTTGTAGAAGACTTAGGAAGGCAGCTATCTTTGGGAAAGCAAACCAATTTAATACTTTTTGATTTTAGCAAAGCCTTCGACAAAGTAAATCATCTAAAAGTAAGTAAAGGTGCAAAGATCAGGAATGGATACAATCAAGTACCACACCTGACCCAGGATACCATGGGAAAGTGATATAAACTTACAGTTAGACACCACAAACGAGAGCCAAGAGGTCAGCCCTTTCCCAGCAGGTGGCCACAAAGCACATATAAACAGACGCGCACAAAGACATAGCAAACACAAGACGGAACAAAAACATAAAAGATCCACAAAAGAAGTACCCCCTTGGAACGGTCAGTAAAATATTTTACTGGAGAGCTTAAACCAGTTTAACGGCGCCAACCTCACCCTTAATTCAGATGTGGATAACACATAGATATTTGGTTTGCATGAAAGACCCCAAACTTATCAATGCATCATCTCCTAAAACATATAAATCAAGATATAACAAGGAGATAAAGCAAAGTTAAGGACTCAACAGTAAATAAAACTGAATACCGGAGCAAAAGAAATCCAACAGGTAAACCAATGTGGGCCCCACAAACAGCCAAAGCATCAGGCCCCTACCATATAAAACTCTTATATAAACTTTTTTGTTTTGGTGTAAAAGGAAACACTTAAAATTTGATTCAGTCATTCCTGATAGGCCGCACTCAAACTGTTGTACTGGATGGGGAGTCATCTGAGGAGGTCAAAGTGACCTCTGGTGTACCCCAGGGCTCAGTACTGGGTCCGCTTCTCTTTCTATTGTACATCAATGACTTACCTGAAAACATTCAGTCCCAGGTCAGGCTATTTGCTGATGATACTGCTGTATACCTGACAGTCACAAACATGCAAGATAGTCAGGTACTTCAGTCGGACTTGGAGTCTCTTCAGCATTGGGAGAGAACCTGGGATATGGATTACCCGCTCAAAAAGCCCAGTTAAGTCCAGATACTTCATGCATAACCAGGAACTAGAATCTGTGGATGCAGCGAAGTAACTGGGTGTGACCATCAGCAAGGACCTGAGCTGTCCAGAACACCCGCATAAACAATATTACCAGTACAGCTAACAAAACACTGGGTTTTGTCAAAAGAAATGTAGTCACCAAAAATAAAGATATCAAAACCATGGCATACAACTCCCTTGTCCGTCCACAGGTTGAACATGCATCAGTCGTCTGGATCCCTTACACCAAAAACAACATAAACAAAATTGAAAAAGTCCAAAGGAGGGCAGCCAGATGGGTCTCAAATGACTACTGCTCATATAGTAGCATAACGGATATGCTGAGCAACCTTGGATGGGGATCCCTAGAAAACAGACATACCGACACGCGCCTCGCTATGTTTTATAAGATCGCTTACGGCCTAGTTGCCATACCACTTCCGTCATATTTTGAGCATCCTGAAGTATACACTCACCACATGCACTCTCTTTCTTACAGACAGATTCATACATCAGTCTGTTACTATAAATACTCATTTTTCCATTGTTCTTTGGAACAAGCTACCAGCTGATCTCGTCCTGGTTTCTGATCTTGACTCCTTTAAAACAGGAGTCAGTGAGATCAATCATACACATTCTTAAATGCATACTGTTTTTAATCTACTTTTAACTCCGTCTTATTAACACCTAACACTATCATCTTTATTTTCATCTCACTATCATTCTTTTATCTTAACCTCTTGTTTTTAATCATTCTTACTAACACACCATGTGCATGTAAACATCCCAATAATACACGGAAGAGGGTTCGGGATTATAAAGAGATAGATAGATAGATAGATAGATAGATGGATGGATGGATGGATGGATGGATGGATGGATGGATGGATGGATGGATGGATGGATGGATGGATGGATGGATGGATGGATGGATAGATAGATAGATAGATAGATAGATAGATAGATAGATAGATAGATAGATAGATAGATAGATAGATAGATAGATAGACCTAGCAGGAAGCATTTCCCCCCAAGCTTGAAAACTCTCAAAGCTATGTAAAATGCTAATACCACAATCACATCACAAACTGCAGACAAACCCATCTCTTCCCCATCAAGATGATTGCAAGACTAGAATGGACAGAAAGTAACGTACAAGAAAACATAGAACAATCACATACTACCACAATAGGAGTAACAATAAACAATAAACAACAAATCAACAGCAACAGAACCACTGCCTTAGAAAGGACAGCAGCCTTAGCCACAGGGGGACTTAAATGCATTTTACTGGTACCAAATCTTCGCCCTAGATTCTGTACAAACCTGTTCAACTACCTGTTCAGTAATGTTAAGCTATTAACAAGACTTCTGCTTAATGGTCTTGGATAGGTTATTGGTCTAAACAATCCCCCTCTCTCTCTCCCTCTCAATTGTAAAGCGAATCAGATTAATTCAATGTACTTTATCAAGATAAAAGTTGTAATGTGTGAACACCATCTTAGGTTTGGTTGCAAAAATGTCGTCAATATAGACTTTGAAATTGGTTTTTACACTACCCCAAATTTCATTTTCAAATACAGCATTTGTATTCACGTAGCCTTTTACAATTATGGTGAAAACAAGTAGCCACAGCTACAGGTATGCTAAAATCTCTTCAAAACTGGGAATCCTCTTCTTCTTTATTAATTAGGTAGGGGTAGTAACCTCATTGGAGGTCATTATAACATTTTAGAGTACAGACAAACAATGATTACTCAAATTTGAGTTGAACTAGTTGATGGGTTCAAGGAATTCCTAGATAGACAATTCACTTCAGGTTTATGTGCACTAAATGTCTATATGCTGTCCAAGGTTTATTTATCTGTCACTAATGGCAAGTTAACCCTTTGCATACTTTCCAAAACCTTCCCTTCGCGGAAACACAAAGAAGAGAAGTAAATAAGTAAATAAAAGCTAGACCAGAATCTATGCCTACAAGATAGCTGTGCACAAACTTTTAAAGCTTGACTTGTATGCCAATATATTGTGAATGCCCATTGGAATGTTTGTTCAAACCTCATAATCTAATCAAAGAAAAACTAACAGAATTAATTGAACAAACATTTAACAGAGAGGGTTCCTTTTATTTGGCTTGTAATGATAAAAATGCCTTTTTTACTTCTGAACAACCTAAAGTATATAAATTGTGGTCATGTCAGAAAATGTGTGATGCGCTCCATTATCTTCTGGACAATTTATTTATAAGATTTGGCTTGATAATTATATAGACAAATTGTAGGTATTCCAATGGGTACTAATTGTGCTCCTCTTGTTGCAGATTTGTTTTTGTTTTGTTATGAGAGAGACTTTATGTTGTCTCTGTCTTACAATAATCAAACTGATATTATTGAAGCTTTTAACTCAACCTCCAGATATTTAGATGACTTACTTAATGTTGATAATCCTTATTTTGAACAAATGGTAGGTCAGATATATCCCACTGAACTTCAGTTAAATAAGGCGAATTCTTCTAATACTGAAGCTCCGTTTTTGGACTTGAACTTGTCAATAACAAATAGCATAGTTTCTTCTAAAATTTATGATAAATGGGATGATTTTAATTTTGAAATAGTAAATTTCCCCTTTCTTGATGGAGATGTTCCTCGCTCTCCTTCCTATGGTGTATATATTTCTCAGCTTATTTGTTTTGCTAGAGTGAGTTCTAATGTTGATGACTTCAACAACAGAAACTTATTTTTAACTGCTAAGTTACTAAAACAAGGTTATAGATATCATAAAATTCGAAAAGTATTTTCTAAATTTTACCACAGACACTCAGAGTTAATTGTCAAATACAACATTAGGTTAAAAACTCTTCTGCAACAAGGCATATCAGAACCTATATTTTATGGTGATTTAGTTTATAAATTCAAACGAATTGTTGGAAAACCTAATTTAGTGATCAATTCCAAAAAATAGTAAAACGTTATATAAGGGTTGGTTATAACTTGGATATCATGCGACAGTCTGCATGCCTAGTTTTAAACCCAATCACGGTTTATAGCTTTGGTTTCCTCTTTAATTGCACGACGGTGGGTCAGGCCTCAGACTTTGACGGCTCTGACGTAAAGCTTTAATCGGTGGGTTAGTGCCTGATGCTTATCTGTAGTTGGACCCACCGTGGCTCACCTTGAGGTTTTCTTTAGCTCTGACTATCTGTGAGTCATGAGCCCTTTTTTTTGTTTCATCATGATGTGTTAATTTGATTACAGTGTTTCTCCATTATGATACATTGCATTAGTAAGATGGCCTCCATGCGAGCTGAACATTTCTTGTACTTCAACAACAGCAGAATCTAGGGCGAAGATTTGGTACCAGCAAAATGCATTAGAGCACTGGGTAGCATGGCATATAACATAAGTGAGTGCGTTCAAAGATTCAAATAAATCATTAACAAAAGATTATTATAACTGTTTCAATACTTGGAACACCCGTACAGAATTTGACTCAAAATACCCGTCCAGTGTAAAATATGTGCTCATAATACCTGTTAAGTAATGCTCGAATAAACTGAGCTGTTCTGCACGCGGTTTTAGAACTTTTAGTTAATGTAGAGTGGTAAAATAAAGTGTTTAATTCAAATTTTATACAATGTATCCTTTACCAGCTTTTGTTTCTTCTGAGTATGATACAATATAGGTATTTGGGCAGAATATTTGAGCATAAATGCTCTTTTGATGATGTGTTTTCACTCTTTGAAGTTGACCAAGTGAATGCAAAATACGTGAGCAGACCCACTCAATCACGTTTCTTTGGTAATTATGTTACACATACAAGCCAATTAGACAAAATTTGTATGCACTAACAAGGTCTGGAATAGAGCTAAATATGTATCCAACTCGGTCCTTTGTGAGAATAAAAGCAACTTACAGCAACAGAATCCCCAGTGGTGGTGTTTCTTTTGCCCCCTTCCGCCATTTTGTTTTGCTAAAAAATACATTGTATACGAGGGCTGAGCAAAAAGTTCGTAGAATTTGTTAATAAAAACAAAAGTACTAGTGCTATTGCATTCAAACTTTTACATGTTTAAGATCCATTCAAACCTCACAAAATTTGAAAGCTTCAGACAAATCACTACATAACTTTCGCCGCTATGACTCCTTCTACAACGTATGTAAAGTGTACCCGGAGCACGCCAAGACGTTAACGTCATTTGACAATATTTTTAACGTTACGAAGACGCTGTATCAGCGTATAATTATGGCCCTTGCTGCATGTATGCACATTAGATGTACCTCATATTAAGCGGTAATTAATAAATCTAAATGTAAAATAATTTGTATCTCTAGTCGATCAGATTTTTATTAAATAGATTAAAGACCTTTACCAAGTACTGTGAGTTGACCGTAAGCTTCATGGTTACAGCTTGGCATAACAAGATTCCCTGTTTATCCAAACTTTTTTTTGACTTAAATCTCCCTCAACTCTTAGCAACTTGGACATCCAGCTCTTTCTGTTCTAATGTTAAGATTGCTGCTTAATTTTGGAGTCAAACTGCCAAAGCCAATTTTCACCACACATGATAATCATGTTAAGGAACCTATCACCTTCATGCGTATTTGGCCATCAAAAACTTCTTTCAGACATTAGCCGTTCTTTCCTGCTTTTCAAATGTCAATAATTTTTGCACCCATCGTGCGAATAGATGATGCATGTGCAAGAGATCATGCAAAATAGTTGTTACATTTTAAAATGAGGATCATACAGCTTCTGAAATCTCTCTAACCGCTTTCATGCGTTTCTAATCATGACGTTACAGATACACGTCACAAGTTTATCGCCTATTAGCTTTGCACGCACATTCCTTTGGCTTATGCAAAGGTCTTTCTTTCATGCTTAAACCTTCATGCCACTTGAACACTGTCATTTTTTACATTTCTGATGATTACTCAGCTATTTGTAATAAATTATAGGTTTCAGTAGGCAAATATCATAAATTCAAAAATAATTTTATCGATGTGCGAGTTTCTTACACATCCCATAAAACCACATTTTGCTGTATTTTTCCTCCAAAAGGGCTCACAAAAACTATCGCCATTCCTTTATTTTTCAGAAGTGACATCCGAAATTTAGTATGAAACATTAAATGGCACCATTCTTGGCGTTGATGTAGTTTCAGTAGATTTGAATTAGACAATTTTGAAATTTGATGATTTTTTAAAGCATGACATCAGTGTATTAAGGGCGTGCTCCGGGGTAGTGCACCCTGCACTTTTTAAGATTTAAATAAAAATATTAAAAGTGGATTTAGACTTATGAAACTTTACTTGGAAATTGATATTAGACCATATTTACGCATGTGAAAATCTTAAGACAATGGGACTTCAAATAAAAAAGTTATTAAGAAATTCTACGAACTTTTTGCTCAGCCCTCGTATGGTCAGGGTCCTATAGTGTGAGTATTCATTCCTTTATATTCAAACTTTGCATAATGATTAATCACACATTGAAAATGTGCACCTCCTATTTTGTGCACTTTTCACCTTCTATTTTATGCACATTTCACGAATATTTTTTCCATTTTGGGGGGGGGGGGGGGGGGGGGGTCTTGAACTAAGGCATTTTTGCTTAGATGGTTTTTTGGTTTGTGTAATCTGTAACTCAAGCAGTTTTCATTCTCTTACATTCAAACTTTGTATTTTGATTGAACATGTACACCCTATATTTGTGCACATTTAAACATTTAATAATATATTTTTGAGTGTTCATCCTAGAAATTGTTATGCCACCTACTGTAGATTACATTGTGAAATTTGGGTGTAATCTGATTTCACTCCTGTATATATGAACTTTGCATATTGACTGTTCACACATTGAATATGTGCACCTGCGACGCAGATCCAGAGCAGAGTTTGGTCTTGTTATTTCAGACCTGGCTACATTATCAAACCAAATTATCGTTGAAAAAGTTAAATTTATAATAACAATTATGAAAAATTCTTCAATTTTATTCAGATTTATCTCAAATTTCTGAAAACTGGCATCAATTTAGTGAGCAAGCAAGCGATTTGTTTACTCTTTACTATGGAAGTCCTAGCGGTTTAAATTGTGGTGTATACTTGACGAGTGCCAAAACAATTAAAGCTGCATAGTCTGTAACTTTTGATCTTTTAATTTTAGAACTAATGTTTCTATTTTTCAAGAACATAGTAAAATAACTAAAATTCAGGTAAACATTTTACCAATTTCGTAAAACTTAACAAATTATCAGTATCAAAACAACAGCATTTATGTTAAAATTACCTGTCTATAATTATTGGAGGGACGCAAATAATTACCAACAAGAGAAAAACACACCTGTTTTATAGGATAATTCACTTTTCCATGCAGTTTTCAGCTATAGTGAACAGATTTATTGTGAAAACGTAACTTAATTCTACTTTTACAAATGATTTAAAAAGAAAATAAAAAATTTCGTAAAATATCAACAGTTACAGACTATGCAGCTTTAATCTTCACAAAATTTATCTCTATACAAAAGAAGACCAAAAATTGGTTTTCAAGACTGATTATCGCTTAATGCAGGTCAAAAGTATTGCAGAATGCTTCCCTTGAAGCATTCTGAAGCATTCTGCAATACTTTCGACCTTCATTAAGCTACCATTTGTTATTGAGATCTTTGTTTTGTCTATTTTTGAGTGGCCGCTTAACCCTTTATTCCATAATCTATTTTTAGATCATGACATCATTTTTCTATCTTTAGACAACATTGAAAAAATGCAAGAAAAATTTAAGTTGAGTTTTGAATTCTTTTGAAAATATTATGGAAAAATGGAGCATTTACTCCAAAATATTATGGAAAATGGAGCATTTGCATAATATTTTCAAATACATGATATTTCAAAGGCATTATTATGGAATAAAAGGTTAAGACCGGTTTTACTGTAATAATTTTTCAGCTGTTCTCATCAAGAAGAAGAGTTCGTATATTTCTGATGGACGCCGAGGAGGAGGACGAGGATGAAGATGAGGACCTAGAGGGCGCTGATGTGAGCACCCAGAGTGAGGCTGAAGCCAACCAATCAGCTAACAGTACAGCAGTCGACTCTGGTACTGAAAAGATGGAGGAAGGAAACGAAGATAAAGAAAACACTAGTTTAATAAGTGGCGGTGCTGACAACTCATTGACTTGATATTTTGTGTATGAAACAGTCATTCTCAACTTGACTTGAGATCTAGGGGTCCCTGGTTCGAGCCTTAGAGGAGGCTCAGTGCTATGCCCTTGAGCATGATACTCTATCCTCACTGTCTAGTACTGGTTAATCCAAGAAAAACATCCTGACATGACCGAAAAATTGTTGACTGGGATGTAAAGCATTATTTTTAATCTTGATAGGTACCAAAATACAGACAATATAAGATAGATGGGAGGTTGGGTGGCATGCTCTCTGTTGCAGCTTCAGGGAGATGGCCCCATCATACGTATTTGGCCTGTTGGCAGGATGAAATTTGCTACACTTGAAGCAAATTTGAGTGGAGGTCGGGGACTTTTAGTCCATCCCATTCTTCTTTTCTTTCTCCCTCTCTATGGAAGGAGTCACGACATGACTGAAATATTGTTGACTGGGACTTTTAAGCCTTAACTCAATCAATCAATGTGAGGCCGTTTCCTTGCTCAGAACAGCAGATAATATAATATGTTCTGGTAACATGGTCGAAAGTTTTCAGGATTATTCCTGATTTCAGGATTTTGTAGCTGACTTTCCATAGAAAGTCAGCCTCAAATGCTGAATGAGGCAGATTATAACAGCTTCTCAGATATATTTTCAGTATGTCTTAAGACAATTGACCATTTAAAATGGAAATTGTTATTATTTTGTCAGCATACTGCATGCTTTAAGTCATGAATTTCGAAAGTTCAGGATTGTCAAAATTTTGAACTTTCACCCTTGCAAATGTTGGCATTTTAAAACTTATGACCAGAACAAATTTCATGCTCACATGAGTTGAGCATGAATTTTTTATAACTTTGGGGCCAGAGGGTTTCTAGTGCAGGGAGTGGTAGCCTAAAACTCATGGTTTGGTCATCTGCATCTGAAAGACTGAGCATTACTTGTGGATCCTACTCAGATGGCTTTGTCAGAAGCCAGCTTATCTGGATCTATACACTGTTTTAAAAAAAGGATAAATCCAGAATCAGCAGGACAAGGGTTAAGTAATTTAATTTTTAAACATGTTGTCAGTTCATTATTGTAAGTATTGATATATTACATCTGGATTTCCACTGCACAATTGTATAGAAGGGCAACTCAACCCAAATAACAGAGACCAGCAATACAAGAGAAGAATTAAATGAAGTGAAGCTGTTTTTGTTACAAATTTATTTGTATTAATTTATTGACTTAATTGTACTTGCAAAAATTAACAACAATTAGACATGTAACATTGACATGTAACAGAAAACATTCTGACAATAGCACATAGGTCCAGATAAAGAAACTTTTTGAATATAGAATTGTAATTATTTTCTTAACCCATCAATTTAAACATGTTTTGTTAAGGCCTTTTCACATATACACTGAAACCGAACCAAAAAAATTGAATGCCTTAAAACCTATGAATGCTTTCACATATACACATAACCGAACGCCGTACCGAAACATGCACAAATTGGATTTTATTTTTTAGGTGTTGATGGCCGAATTTCAGCAAATACGACAGCATCACACAGCATAATTTTAATTACATCTGCACATACACAACCACATACTTGTATATAATTTAGTAATCATGGAGCCATTAATAGATAGTCCTACGAGACAATAGTTGCATTATTTTACAAGTACAAGACTACAGACTACAAACCTTTGTGGGACAAAGCCCAGAGCGACTATTAAGACCACAAACTAAAGGCAGTGACATGAAACAATATCAGGAAGTCTGTAGAATTACCAGGTCTGTGCCAAATTATACATGCATTTTCTTAGATTTCGTCTGCGGATTTGGTTCATATGTGAAAGGTCTGCTGAAAACGAAACTATGCAATTGGGTTTTGGATCGGTTTTGGTTTGATTTCGGAGTATATGTGAAACAGCCCTTAGTGCCAAAAGAACCGTCTTATTGAGTTCCTACAACATATGTTTTAGTTGAGAAATAAGAAAAATAATTTTTCATTTATGCACTCTAATCTGGTAACAAATCCATAGGTTTTGATAAGAGATAACAAGGGTGTAGCCAGGAGGCTAAAATATGTACACACACCAAAGGGAGACTAGTGATACATGTAGTAACTATCTTCCATTGCTTCCCTTTTCAAAATGCGGACTACAGTAAAACCTGTGTAAAACAGCCACTCTCAAAAAGACCAAAAATTGGTTTTCAAGACCAATTATCACTTAATGCAGGTCAAAAGTATTGTAGAATGCTCCAAGGGGAGCATTCTGCAATACTTTGACCTTCATTAAGCTACCATTTGTTATTAAAATCTTCGTTTTGTCTATTTTTGAGTGGTCATTTTACACAGGTTTTACTGTACTATTAAAAGAAAGAATTCGCTCCTGACAAGAGAGATTTCTTTCAGTTAAGGGCAGTCCTTTATGGTATGGGAAAACAACAGTTACATGTCCACATTATGTGATCTCCCTTGAATGCATACCTTTTTCAATACACAAGTGCTTAATGGGGGCTTTGCCTATGGATTATCCTGGTCAAATACAAGAATTTTTCATATGAACCAGCATGAGAGATTTTGGTACTTATCGCGTATGTGAGCAGGAAAGCTCAGATGAGCCCGTACATTCTCACCAAAATTGTCACTGATGGCACACAAAAAGTTGGGACATTGATGAAGGCTCAGGCACAAATTTACACTTCAAGGCCCACTAGATAGCTGAGCATACATGTTTAAGCAATGACTTTAAGGGGCCACTTTTGTTGTCTGCTGAGAACCTTTACAAACAGTTTGGTCCCAGATAAGGCCCGACAAAATGTCGGGCTTGATCTGGATCCATTCTGTTTGACACTCAGATGGTACTCCTGAAAGAATTTTTCTAAAAAATTGATTTTGAAAAATCAGCAGACGGCAACAAAAGCATGAAAAATTACCCAGCATCTAAAGAGTTAAGCATATAAGGTAAGTATAAAAAATCTCATTAACTGGTTCATTTTATGTGTTTATTGATACAATAACTGTTTATCTCCTGATGTCGTCTGCTGATAACTTCTGGAAACTGTACCCAGATCAGGCCCGACATTTTGTCAAGCCTGATCTGGATTCAATCTGTTTGACACTCAGATGGTGTTCCTGAAAGAATTTTTTTAAAAAGTTGATTTTGAAAAAAATCAACAGACAACCATAAAACATGAAAAATTATCCAGGCAGCAAAGAGTTGAACATGCATTTGTAGCTATCTAGTGGGCCTAGATACCTATATTTTGGACTGAGCCTTCACCTTTGCTCCAACGATGTGAGCAATAAAGGCTCTGATTAGACTGTGTGTTTGCACAGACTTGTCTGAGCCTTCACTGCTCACATATGTGATAGGTACCATTATCTTATGAACTGGCTTCAATGATGATTAAAAATTGTTAACTAGGCTGTTAAAGTAATACAAATGAATAAACAAGCAAAGGCTTCTTTTCTCTTAGCTACAGTTAGTTAGGAGGAGCACAGTGGCTCAGTGGTAGAGTGCTTGACTGGAGATTGAGGGGTTGTGGGTTGGAGCCTCACTGGAGGCTCTGCATTGTGTCCTTGAGCAAGACACTATATGCTTAGTACTGGTTCAACCCAGGAAGGCCTGTAATGACATGATTAAAAAATTGTTGACTAGGACTTAAAGAATCAAACAAAAATACAGTTATGCTTGACATTATTGTCCACAGAATAGCCTATACAGTAAAATCTGTTTTAAGCAGCCACTTAGAAAGAACACCAAAAATTGTTTTTCAAAACCGATTATAGCTTAATGCAGGTCAAAAGTATTGCAGAATGCTCCAAGGGGAGCATTCTGCAAAACTTTCGACCTTCATTAAGCTACCATTTTCCATTAAGACCTTTGTTATGTCTATTTTTAAGTGGCCGCTTAAGACAGGTTTTACTGTAGTTCAGAGGTGAATAGGTAAAACACTATATGCATGTATGGCACATAACATAGGTTAACTCCATATTTTAAAAAATCTTGCGTTCAATATGGAAGACTTTTGCGGGGACATCATACTCGGTAAGGACAATCTGACGAAGGATGAAAAATGAATTGAAGCACCGTGAAGCTCACAAAACATGAAAAAATAGTAAACTATACAATAAATGCATTATATCTGGCCTGTGACAGCCTCAGCTGTATTCCAATATATACAATAGACTCCTGTAGATTCTTTACATGCTGTGTAATTTTACATGCTTATTTGTCATCTGCTAATTAGTTTGAAAATTAACTTTTTTTCAAAAAATTCTTTTAGGATTACCATCAAGGTGTCAAACAGCCAGGCCAGACATGTTGTCAGGCCTGATCTGGGTCCAAACTGTTTGCAAATGTTATCAGCAGACGACACTAGCAGGCAAAGTGTTAACTCATATTAGACTTCTGTCGGACCTGAGCTTTCATAATTACATAGTTTGAGTATGTTGAGTTAATGAATGAGGACTGCGTTTGTTACAAATTAACTCTTTACATTTGCCATCTGCTGATAGCTTTTGCAAACAGTTTGGACCAACGTCAGGATTGACAGAATGTGGGTCCTGATCTGGATCCAAACAATTTCACATCTCAGTGTTCATGCAAGATCTTTTTGAAAACGTTAATTTTTGAAAAAAGTCAGCAGACAAAAAGAACAGCATAAAAAATTACCTAGCATGTAAAGAGTTAAAAAAATTCAAAGGTAAATAAAGACACATAGATGCTGTCTGAACCCTTAAAGCGCCACCAAATATTTGCAGCAGAAGATATTTTTGATTTTTCTGGCTGCTATAAGAAACCAAATAAAGCTCGATATATTTCATGTGAATCATCTGCTGGCAGATGATTCACATGAAATAGCAAGCTTTATTTTCCATGAAAATCAAGGAAGATGTCACAAAATTTGTTGTCTGCTGCATTCATGATTGGCACTTTGAGGGTTAAACCTTTTGGTACTGGAAACCCCCTGGAATGAAACTTATACAAGCTGTTTAGACCCAGGTGTGATGCAGAAGAATCTGACATAAGGGTCTGCACTGTAAATATACCAAGCAAAAGTGAAAACACTACACTACAATATTTTATTTTTGTGACAAAGTATTGGACAAAAAGTATTCACTAAAGCTTGATAATATTTCCCAGACATCAAGCAAACGATTCGTTGAAACTCCATTAGTTTGTCTCTTTTGATGTCTGAGTTATGTTCCTTTTTGTGTTTTATAAAAAATATATTGTTTTGCTTATTATACTCATGTTGCATTAAAACACAAGAAAACACAAGAAAACTGACCTATCACTTGAAACAAGCTCAGAAATCAATTTCGAATTTTTGGCAAATTTGTAAATTGTCTCCCTTTGACAAAAACATAGGGAATATTAAATATTTGGAAATCTTCGATTTATCACAATTTTCGATAACATTCTTTTGCCAAATCAGTCAGACCTATCAGCACATTGTTCGTACCATTCTCCCAGACCAAGATGCAATAACACGTTGATTTTCCTATGGAGATTCCAGTGCTAAAATTTCATGCTTGGCAATTTGATCAAAATCCGGCTTTTCAAAACTGATTTTCTAAACGATCAAAACACACTTGTGATAAGTCATTTCTGGTTGTTGTCTGTCCAGAGTACCATTTTGTGCAGTCCGACTTAGTTGGTATTGGATTTCTGAAGGCCTAAATTGTTTGAGATTTCTGTTCAAATGTGTAACCTGAAAAATTGGACCCTGTCTCATTTAAATGTCTTTCCTCGTGACAACATCCATAAAACTTAAACTGTTAAGCACAACCCAGTCTTTGAACATTTAGATACATGTACACTTTCTTTTGCTTTACTGGCTTGCTTTCTTTTGTAGATAATTGGCAATCAATTCAGGTGTAGCGTTTTCACTTTTGTTCAGTATATATAAAATACAAAAGTGTGATAGTTTTGGAAATTCTAACCTGTGACCCCTTAAAATGTATATTGAAACATCCAGATTTTGTCACAACAAACTGGATGGAATATTTTATCAATTCAAAATGGGCTAGTGATTTGCTGTTTCTGGCAGTGTCGAATCAATGGTTGAAAAGATGTATATGTTTGGCTAATGAATACAGTTTAAATATAGGTAAAGATGGATGGTTAAGAAAATTATGGCAATTTTTCACTCAAATTGTTCTGCGAAACAGGATGGGCATTTCTATATTCAGAATAAATGAACTTATCATTGAGCGGGATGGCCATTGAAAATTAAGTTTTGTACAAGATTAGAAAACTCGAAATAATCTTAATAAAGCGATAGTAATTGATTATCTCCCTTTGACCAATTGGAAAACACACACCCTTTGTGTTGGGTGATAATTTGGACTATTCCCTCTTAGTTTTCAATAAATCATTGGCAGAAAAAAGAAAATAAATAGTCCCTGATCAGCCTGCTCCTAAAGGAGCAGTCTGATCTGGGACTGTTTTATTTCCACATGCTTTTCCTGTCTGGGTAATTTAGTGTTGGTACTCAAAGAGTTTAGCACCAAGTCAAAGTTACATTGTAAGCACCAATACCGATACATTAACCCATTTAAGCTGAATAACGAAATTTCCCACTCTTATCAATTGAACCAGTCCATTTCCATTTTAAGGGTTGTTGGGTGCTATTTTTCATTCTTAATCAAATTTCAGTGGAACTTTCTGTAAGCTAACAGTGGCGACCCTGATCAGACACTGCATTCTTCAGCATCTGATATGGGTCTGCACTGTTTCCTCATCTATTTAAATTTGGGAAATAATGAAAAAATACCACCCAACACCCCTAATATTGAAAATGGGCATGTCCTACTGATAAGGGTAGGAAAGTCCATTCGGCTTAAATGGGTTAACTCTTTGAGTACAACTGTTTGCTTAAATACAATAAAAAGGACTCTAGGCTTATATGGGAAACAATACATTAACTGCAATGATTTGTGATGGCAGGTGGTCTTATCTAGGTCTGCACTGTACCCAATTTCCTGAAAAGATTTTACCTTTCATTTTGACTGGAAATATGTCTAGTGTAGACCCAGATTAGATGCCACAGACTTAGGATGTGTACTGATTACTGTTAAATTTGTCTATTATTGAGGGACAAAAATACAATATGAGTTTCAACTCTCTGCCTGCTAGTGGCGACTTTTTTGTCTGCTGATAATCTTTGCAAACAGTTTGGGTCCAGATCAGGACCAACAGAATGTTGGTCCTGATCTGGATCCAAACTGTTTGAAACTCTGATAGTGTTCATCAAATTATTTTTTTAAAAAGTGAATTTCGAAAAAAGTCAGCAGACGACAACAAAAGCAAGAAAAAATACCCAGCATGCAAAGAGTTAAGATCTGAAATGTACTCCTCAAACTATTTAATGGAGAATCCAATACCTATTGCATCAAACTAGATTGAAGATTCCATGAGTCTTGAAATGGCAAGTATAGCTTGTATGAACCATAAGGACACACAAAGTCCTTTCAAGTATAGTCCGGTGATTGTCCAAGCTGGTCATCGGTAATTCCATCCAGTTTGTCAACACTTTTAAGAGTTAATTACAGTAAAACTGGTGTAAAATGGCCATTCAAAAATAGACAAAACAAAGATCTTAATGACAAATGGTAGCTTAATGAAGGTCCAAAGTATTGCAGAATGTTCTCCTTGGAGCATTCTGCAATACTTTTGACCTGCATAAAGCGATAATTCGTATTGCATAAAAAGCCATGTAGCACGCTATTAACAGCCATGTTTTAACCGACAAAAACCCATGTATTAATCAGGCAATTCACGTGCTTTTGATGCACGGCTTTTGTACTCTACATATACGCATTCTAGGCACTCACAAAAATTGATTCATCAACAGTAACGTACATAGAAATGAACGAAATTTAGTGTCGTTAGGATGACGTAAGTCTTTGCTCTGGAACAGACTTTTTCAAAACCTAGGAATCCTTCATGCTTTTGCGCGCTATTATAGCAGTACAAATATGAGCTTTTCGAAGCGTTTTTCCAAAGTTTTCAAGTGACAAAATGACTTTATGCAATAATAATGATCAAACATGGTTTCTGATACGCTAACATCTACTAGACCCCTCGGGGGTCGTTAAAACCCTCGCCTTTCAGGCTCGGCATACAACACCACCCTCGGGGTCCAGCAGATGTTAATGCATAGGAAAACATGTTTGATCCCTATATTTAAAAACAATTTTCGGTCTTTTTGAGAGCGGCCATTTTACACAGGTTTTACTGTACCTCAATTCTATGTGTGTGTATGGAGAACCAGAAAAAATGTCATTTGACATATTAAGCGAACATTGCACTGACCACTGACAAATCTATTGATGAAATTTAGCACTCTCACAGCATGCCTTCTCTGATTGATTACCTCATTTCATTGTCATGAAACTCAATGTTGAGCTTTGACTTGAAAAACTAACATGATATATTTTTTATTTTTAAAATTTACCTTTAACCCCGAATCCTGCTGATATTTTTTGTCCCAAAATGTTGTCTGCTCATTACATCTGCTGTATATTTTCAAAGCCACTCCACTTCCACCATGGGGGCTAACACTGTGAACCCAAATTAGACTGCTTAGGGAGGAGTCTGATCTGAATTCATATTGTTTGCAATAAAGGCTGTCAAAACATATATGCAGATGAGAGAGCAGATAACAATTGTTACATTAGGCCTGACCCTGAGGTTATAAACTTTTTTCATGCTCAACTCAACTGAGCACAAAATTTCACTTTCTCACAAAAACTAAAATACCAAAAAATTAAGATATTTCTTGCTTTAAAAATCAAATATTGTATTTATCACGCTAATTAATGTTAAAATGCCAACAATTGTTGTCATTTTAACATTTATGAGCATGATAAATTTCAGGCTCAGTAGAGTTGAGCATGGAAAAAGTTTTATAACCTCTAGGCCAGATCTCAACAGGTTATAAACAGACAGCAAAAGTTGTTGCCAGCAGGCCAAAAGATAAAGGTAAAATTCAATATTTCAAAAATCATGTGATCACATCAGTTACTAGGCACATTTGTTAAGACTCTCCTGTTCCTTTGTTTATGGTCAGAATGTCGAGCATTTTTTGGAACAAGGTGTGATTTTAGAAATTTTATTCTGTCTGAAGAATGTAGGGGTAAAAGAGGAAGACTCGCGGGGAACTTGGGGTCGAACTTGGGCCGTGACAGCATCGGGTCTGGATCTGTGACACTGGAACAGTTAGAATCTGCAATAGAAGAAGGGTATAAGCATAACATCTTTAATGCTTTTGTTGCTGTCTGCTGACTTTTTTCAAAATTACTTTTAAAAAAAAATTCTTTAAGGAACACTATCAAAATGTCAAACGGTTTAGATCCAGATCAGGACCAACATTCTCTCGGTCCTGATCTGGGTCCTAACTGTTTTCAAAGGTTATCTATCAGCAGACAACTAAAGTTGCCGCTAGCAAGGAAAGAGTTAACCATATTTATATTACATATTCCACAGCCATAACTTCTTTATAGATCAAGATTTGCAAATTTCTTGCATGTAAAATTGTGATTATTATAGCCCCCCGCAAACTTTGTGGAGGGTATACTATTTCCAAGTCGTCAGCCCATGCATCCCTCTGTCATCTGTCCGTAATGTTTTGTTTCCTTAATATCTTGAAGAGTCATTGCTGGAATTTCATAAAACCTTGCTAACATGTTCATATATACAAGACAAACACTTTAAACTAAAAAGTAAGGGCTAGGGGCCAGTTCTATTAGAGTTATTTCCCTTTGTAGTTCTAAATGGCTTTTTATATAGGGGTTTATCAGGGCTCGAATTTTTTTTTTGGGACCTACTCATCCTGTGGGGCAAGTGGTCTAAATTTTTCACTCGTCCTTACTCCAGTTTAACTCGTCCTTAAGTCTGGTATTTCAAAAGAGACAAAACACACAATTCAGTAACTAATTTACAATTAGTTTTAGGTGACATGTGGCATCAACTGACTAGTAATATATGTCAAAACAAATAAAACTGTGGTTTACACTATTCCCTTTCAGCCATCAGACTATTCAGTCATCGGCATCAGACTGAGGTGCAGCAGCCTTTGGACCCCTCGGACCAGTACATATGTGCCCCTTAATGTGTCTAGTCCCTTTACCACTGTTTAACCAGTTTATAATGCTTTCTGTGGGATTGTATTCCATAAGATCAGGACCATCAACCTTCATTCTAACAAGACTAGACAAAGCTTCCTGTTTCATGCTTGTTCTTGCAGTGGTTTTAATATTGTTAACTGAGCTAAAACCTCTCTCACATTCAGCAGTTGTTGGTGAGATTGTCAGCATAATGAGAATAAGAATCATAATCTGCTTCATGTGCTGCACCTCAGCAGAATTCATAAGTCCCACAAAGAGTTTCATATGCATCAATAACTGCACGGTGTAAGTTATTCATTATATAATACCTATTCCATGTAATAGTATGGTAAATTCCATTGAAAACGCCAATATCAGGGGATCCTGCGGTATCCTGTGGTAGCCTGCGGTATCCTGCGGTAATCAGACTGACCCCCGTTTTTATGCCCCCGCCATTTATAATGGGGGGGGGGGGGGCATATAGCATCACCCTTGTCCGTACGTACGTACGTCCCGTACGTCCTGTCCCGTACGTACGAAAAATTGTTTCCGGGCGATATCTTTTGAAAACATTGGTGTATTGGATTCATATTTCATACACAGGTATATAATCATAAATTACAGGTCAAGTTCGATTATGGACAAAATCCACCAATTATTATCAGAGTTATGGCCCTTGATCTCCGAATGAAAATGGTTTCCGGGCGATATCTTTTGAAAACAGTTATGTATTGGATTCTTATTTCATAAACAGGTATATAATCATAAAATACAGGTCAAGTTCGATTACGGGTAAAATCCACCAATTAACATTAGAGTTATGGCCCTTGATCTCTGTACAAAAAATGGTTTCCGGGCGATACCTTTTGAATACATTGGTGAAATGGATTCATATTTCATACATAGGTATATAATCATAAAATACAGGTCAAGTTTGATTATGGATAAAATCAACCAATTATTATCAGAGTTATGGCCCTTGATCTCCATATGAAAAATGGTTTCCGGGCTATATCTTTTGAATTCGTTGGTGTATTGGATTCATATTTCATACACAGGTATGTAATCATAAAATACAGGTCAAGTTTGATTACGGATAAAATCCAATGATTATCATTAGAGTTATGGCCCTTTGTTAATGACAATGCCCTATTTATGCGAATTTGGCAATAGCGGGGGCATCCGTGTCCCATGGACACATTTCTAGTTATATACAGAGATAAAATCCGGAACGTCGGCTTTATACTTTTAAAACCTTAGGCCGAATTGATTTTCCAATGTGTCCCGGTATTTAGTTCAAAGATCAACCGATTTTACCGGGTTGCATTTACTGCTGACTAGTGTAAACACCCGGTCACATTTTAGTGACATTTTAAACCTACGGAACGATCTTTCTTCACTGTGTTTGCGTTGCTTTTGCGGACTGAAAAACATGCTAGTTAGTTCTTTTTTTTTTCTCAAAAATAATTACAAAACCAAAAAAAACCTACTCGTCCTGTCGGGCAAGCAAATGGCAATTTCCACTCACCCTTACCGAACTTCGACTCGTAAATACGAGCGGACGTGTACAATTTTCGAGCCCTGGTTTATGCTTATGCTATTATAGTCCATACACGGGCCGATCAACTCCTACCGCAGCTTTTGATGGTACAAGTTGATACTTTTCCTATACAATGTAGACACATTGAACATATGCATGAAGGAGTTTGGTTTAAAAAAATAGTTTTTGACAAAATGACAGCTGTGAGAACTTAGAATTTTTTTCCCTGATAAGGCTTTTGTATATGCATAAATGGTGCCTTCATGGGCCGATCAACTGCTACCACAGCTTTTAATGGAGCAATTTGATACTTTGCCTATACAATATAGACATACTGAACAAGTGTTTGAAAGAGTCTGGTTTATAAAATGACAGACAATTTTTCCGATATAAGCTTTGATATAGCTTTTGTATATGAATAGATAGTGCCTTCATGGGCCGATCAACTCCTACCACAGCTTTTGCTAGAGCAACTTGATACTTAGCCTATACAATAGAGACACATTGAACATATGCATGAAGGTGTCTGGTTGAAAAAAAAAAAATTTTTGACAAAATGAGAGCTATGAGAACTTAGACAATTTTTCCCTTATATGGCTTTTGTATATGCATAGATAGTGCCTTCATGGGCTGATCAACTCCTACCACAGCTTTCGATGGAGCAATTTGATATGTTGCCTATAAAATGTAGACATATTGAACATATGCATGAAGGATGGTTAAAAAAAACAATTTTTGATAAAATGACATCTATGAGGACTATTTTTCTGATATAAGCTTTGATATATAGAACTTACAGGTGTGAATAATTTTGTGTATTTGATCTTTACAAATGTTCCAGATTGCAAGTTTTAAGATCATTTGCACAGATTCTACTGAAATCTTGTTTTCAAAACTAAGATCTGCTGGTTTTTGAACTATCACTTGCCAAAACATAAGTTTTTCACTTTTCCTTACTGTGCGGGGGTATCTAACTAGCATTGCTTATTGACTTTTTCATTTTCTTATAAATCAATTCAAAATATATTTTGGGTGCTTAAAAGAGCCATCTCATTGAGAAGTAAGAAATATAATTTTTGTTTATGCATATAATCACTAGCTATTTGGTAGGGCATGATGTCTGTCTGAGCCTGCTTCTTTGATACTTTTTTCATTTCATATACGGTACACAATTTAAACTTGAAGTCTTTGATTCTTTACAGGCATAATATTGCAAGTTTTAAGATTGAAATTTCTTAAGTTTAGGATTTAGAAATTTTGAGCCATGAAGGAGTGACATATAAGATGACTTTAACCTAAAATTGACAGTTACTTTTTGACGTTTTACCATTTTTGGCAATTATAATAGTTTTTTTTTCATGTCAGTTGTACTGTATTGAATATAAGTGCACTGGGCTCCTAACATTTTTATAGAAAAAATGTGATTTCATTTAAAAAAAATGTAGATCCAAATAAGCTGGCTTCTGATGAAGCCAGCTGATCAGGATCTACACTTTTTTCCATCCAAATAGTGAACCCTTATTTATAATGAAATTAAACTGTCAGATTGACTGGGAGTCAGTAAGATGAGTAAACAACCCATATAGTATGAAGTGTGCACCATTCCGAGCATGTTCACTCATTAGGTCGAATAAGGTAATCACTTACCTGGAGATTCC
>CAXHUL010000413.1:81277-132955 GCA_964019695.1 Loripinus fragilis
TAAGAAACTCTCTGAAAGAAGATAAAGTTTAACTCTTTGCATGCTTGGTATTTTTTCGGGCGAATAAGGTTTGAGTGGAAATCATACCGTGACGGAGTATGAAATGAGCGGAGAACCATACAGTCAAAAGAGCGGATGGATAATTCATTCAAATGAGTGAATTTTGCAGGTAATGACTTTTAAATAAGTATTCACTCTGTTGTATTACCTGTAGTCGCCGATATTGCTCAGTGCTTAATAAGAGATTGGGAGCGCATTAAAGTGGTGGATCCAGAGGGGATTCGCTCTCCCCTCCTCGCTTTTAAATATCCTATGAAAATGAAATAATTTGGTCTCACTGAGACCAAATTGTTTCATTTTCATGGGATATTTAAGGTAAATGAGATAAAATCAGCAAAGAGAACCCCCACACCTTTATATTTATGAACCCCCATTCCAGGAATCATTGATCCGTCCCTGCATCTGGATGTTTACCTGGAAAATTTGCTAATTTAAATGTTTTAAACATCCGCTCGTTTGCCTTACGGTTCTCTGCTCTTTCGTAAAAATAAATCTGCTCTTTCGTATTACGGATTCGCTCAAGCGTAAATCTCCCGTATTTTTCATGTTGTTTTCGTCATCTGCTGACTTTTTTCAAAATAAACTTTTCTTCCAGGAATACCATCAGAGTGTCAAACAGTTTAGATCCAGATTTTGTTCGGGTCTCATATGGGTCCAAACTGTTTGCAAAGGTTGTCAGCAGATGACACCAGTAAGCAAAGAGTTAAAAATACATGGGTTCTTTCATAAGGTTTGATACAATAAGCTTAGGATGGTCCATTGTACATTATCAAGTGTCCACAGGTTAGAAATTCTGCGTCATTTCATATGAGTCTTCACTATACTTTCAACAGTTTACTGATTTTCAGTATATAAATGGTTAACTTGCATGCAAACAGTTTGGATCCAGATCAGACTGCTCCAATTTTGATTAATTTAAGTGGTTTCCAAAATACAATGTACAACAGGAAATGGCAAAGAATGACTGGAGTCGTGAATGGGGTCAATCAAAGCTCACACCATGTTACTAAAGATGGAGACCCTGAACACAATTATTTAAACAAACTGCATTTCTGACTGACAAGAATGATGTGTTAAGTCACAAAAATTCACATAATGGGGATCGTTAGCGTAATACATTGTATTTGCCTATCACCATTCATTTGATGCTTCAAAACACTGTTTTTGGCAAAGGGAAATGCAGTCTTGATATGAGTTGGTGTGTTTGCAGTGACAGTGCAGTAGCCGTCAAAAGTACTTGATGTGCAACTTGTTTTGTTTGTTTGTTTGTTTGTTTTGTTGCTTTACGTCCCAAGTCAACAGCTATGGTCATTGCGGGACGGTCAGTTCACCTAATCACACTTTTTCCTGGGCAGGCTTGAACAAGCGGTTAACCAGTAATTGGTGCACATACTTTCGCTTGTAACTGACAACAACCCTTCTTGAATGAATCTGCGGAAGGGAGGAGAATGACCGTAGAAATTATTTCATGATCAATCTCCACGAAAGTATGGGACCGGACCAGGATCAAACTCGCGACCCCTGGATCTGCAGTCAGACACGCATCTGTAGCCAGACACATTATCGATTGGGCTTCCCGGCCCGGTGATGATGTGCAACTGCTTTTTTGTTTGTTTGCTTTGTTGCTTTACGTCCCAAGTCAACAGCTATGGTCATTGCGGGACGGTCAGTTCACCTAACCACACTTTTTTCCTGGGCAGGCTTGAATAAGCGGTTAACCAGTAATTTGTGCACATACTTTCGCTTGTAACTGACAACAAACCTTCTTGAATGAATCAGCGGAAGGGAAGAGAATGACCGTAGAAATTATTTCACGATCAATCTCCACGAAAGTATGGGACCGGGCCGGGATCGAACTCGCGACCCCTGGATCTGCAGTCAGACACGCATCTGTAACCAGACACGTTACCGGCAACTGCTTTGAATTGTGCACAATAACTCAAAAATGGAATATATTAGAATCAATTGATCAGTGAAAACAAAATATCATATTTGGACCTAACAAGAGCTCTGTGGCAGTCTGTGCAAAACATTTTTGCAATTATTAATACCTGCTCTTAAATGTGTGTATCCAAATCAGCCAGCTTCTGATGAAGCCAACTCAGGTACTTGTCCCCTACTTCAGAAAGGTAGGAAAATCCCAGATACAGACCTGAGGCTATAGAACTTCTTTCATGCTCAACTAAGTTGAGCATGAAAGGGTATGTGCATTAAGAGGCTATTTTGGCCCCCTCTAGAGCCAAAAACTGAAAATTGCTTTTCACCAATTTCTTTTGACTGGTTTATTAGGAGAATAACTGAAGTGTAAAATTTCAGCATATATTTAAATTTTACCGTTGCTATGGTAACAAAAATGGCCGACAAAATAGGCTTGAAAAAGGGAAAATGCCATTTTGGACCAAATTTAAGGCTTTTGGAGACCAATTTTTTAAGAATTAGATATCAGCACAGCTAAATACCAAAAAGTCCTTTTAATATGTTGCGTGCCGTGGTAATTCTCATCTTCTGTTACAATATCTTTTTGGTATTTGCTTATGCTCTATGTTAATTTCTCTGTCAAACCTCTCAATTTTGCTCCAAAATGGTCAATTTCCTATTTTCAGCCTATTTTGGCTGCTATTTTTGTTACCATAGCAACGATAAAAGTCAAAGTAATTTGAGACTTTTACACTTTGGTTATTGTTCTAATAAACTATCAAGAACAAATTGGTGAAAAACAATTTTTATATTTTAGCCTCATAGGGGGGCAAAAAAAGCCCCTTAACACACGTAGCTCTTTACCCTGCTCATAAATGTTAACATGCCAACAACTGTTGGCGTTTTAACATTTATGAGCAGGATAAATACAACATCTTAGAGTTTTAAACCAAGACATATCGATATTTTTCAGCAGTTTAATTTTTAAGAGCAGTTGAATTTTCATGCTCAGCTGAGTTGAGCTGAGCATGAAAAAAGTTTTATAACCTCAGACCTGATTTGGGGGTCTGATACTCACCACTTTTAAATGTCTACAATGCCAACCTACCTTGTTTCTTTCTCTTCCATGGGAAGATCCAACAGATGTCAGGTCACCATGACTGGAACGCCTTCTTTTGTTAGAGTCTTGACAAGCGCTCGTGTCACTCGATACAGAGTTTCGTTTCCTTGATTTACAGACTCTTCTACTTGGACCCTCATCTACATCCAACATGACCACTACAATACACCATTTTCAAGCTAATAAGCGCACATGCTGCTATAAGAGCACACTCAAGGGTGAAAGTTCAAAATTTCAAAAATACTGAACTTTCGAAATTCCAATCTAAAAACTTGCAGTCCCCCATTAAATAGTCACAATTTCAAGTTTAAATGGTCAAATGTCTTTAGACAGATTGAAAATAAATCAGAAAAGCTATTATATTCTCCCTAATTCAGCATTTTGAGGCTGACAAAAAGTCAGTCAATAAATTATGCTGGCATTTCCTGGACAGACATACCAGTACTTGTCAAAAGCAGTTATCAAACCAGTGCTTTGTTAGCCACCCATGCAGTATATAAAACTGACTAATTTTTGTATTTTTTGCATATGTTTATGTATTAAGAATTTGAGGGGGGGGGGGGGGGGGGGGGGGGGGCAGGGATTTTACCTGGGCTTTGCATATGGAAAAATCAATATCCCCGCTATTCCCAGCCCTCAGGGGGACGTGGTTGCAAATGAATGGTGCATTACCTGCCAGCCTTCGTCTTGTCAAGTTGAGATTTATCTCCTTCTACGAAGACATAGGTAAGTAGCTCACGCATATATACACTAGTCCATTCACAACATAAGTTTGAATGTTATTTTCGCAGCAAATCCCATTGGCCATTCCGTGACTATGATGTAGATAATGAATGTGGCTTACTAAATATGCTGGTAACCTGTACGACGCTGTTGTGAGATTGCGTGACCAAAAATATTGACTGCTTCACAGCACATGCGCTATTGTTATTTATTTATCAACATCAAGGTCATGCCCAGTTGGTCAATAAATTATGCTGGCATTTCCTGGACAGACTCCGCCTCGATAGCTCAGTTGGGTATCTAGTCAACTCGTACCTAAGTCATCTCGTACCTAAGTCAACTCGTACCCATTTTTGGTCAACTCGTACCTGACCTTTGGTCAACTCGTACCTACCCCAAGTCAACTGGTACCTGAGTAAAAAAAACGGGGCAGGGTGGAGCGTGATAGACGGAGAGTTGGTACGTCAATAACTTAACAAGCCTTTCAAACACTAAAAGATCACAAATTACTATCTGTGTTGAGGTTAGGTTCGGGCCAGCCTGTTCAAAGATCCCAACTCTTATGCCTATGGGGCGGCGTTCTGGGAGCTTGTTCAATCATACATAAACATCACAATTTAGTATTTGAGATCGGACGAGGTTCAGGCCAGCTGTGGCAAGTTCCCTTACCTTTTCCCTATGGGTCGATGTTCGGAATAGCCTGCTTAAACAACCAAATCATCTGCAATAAGGAGATATTCGGGCCAGCCTGTTCAAATATTAAAAAAACCTATAATTTACGACCTGTGAGGCTGTGATTAGGGAAGTTTTGGATCTGCCTTTTTCAATATCCTAGACCTTTATATATAATGACGGCTCCACAGGGTCTTCACTGCTCATATACACAATTATTTGACTTTCGGACATTGGTCTGTTATGATAGCACGCAGTGTTTTGTTTTTTCAACAAGCACTAAAATATTATAAGGTATTTTGAACTTCTTAATTCCAAATAAGTCAGCAGACGACAAAACAAAATGCAAATTTGGAGTCATTTAAGTAGCAAGTAGCGAATGCTCAGATGAGACTGCATGATGGGAGACGCACATGGACTTTCTAAATTAAAGAACCAAACCCTCTGACGTGAGCTGGGTTTATTTTTAAAATGTTTTAATCAGATATAAACCAGAAAGATTTCAGTTTATTAACCAGAAAGATTTCAGTTTATTACATTGCAATTAAGAAATAGATTCGCGCTCGCAGTGATTTGTTGCTTAATATATCACTGGCTGGAGGTCAGTCGTTAAAGTGAATAAATCATGAGCGCGAAGCGCGAATGATTTATCCACCTACGACTGACCGACAGACAGTGATATATTAAGCAACAAATCACTGCCAGTGCGAATTTATTTCGATTCTAACTCACAAAAAAAATAAACAAATTTACGAATCCTTCATAGTCTATAACGATTCCACCATCTTGAACAGACTGTCAGAATTTCCCGAAACTCTTGTTTAGACTGAAACTCATATTTTTACGTACGTTTTGAACGTCCAATAGTTGTAAAATTGACGTTGCGCCGTCTATTGTTATAGATGACGTCATGAAAATCAAACTGGCGACCGAATGACGTCACGCCGGTCCGTGCCCAGTCCTTGCAGTGATTTATCAACCAATAAATCACTGAGTTTAACCATTGGCTATATAGGTGGGGTGTGTTAGAATTCTGAATTTTCTTTAATAAGAGTGTACTATTTATTTTTTACACTGCCAGACAATGTTAATTTCTTATTACAGCTTAATTAATACAATCACATATTCATCATTGATTAGGTACCAAATATTGTTTTTCACACCCTACCAATCACCTGCACGTGGCTGTAAAGCGGCTTTATGTACACAAAACCCGTGCCACAAGAAAACATATTTTCAGAGTTAGCTCCCCTAAAAGAACGCATCCAGAATGCTCAGTTGCAAAGGCTAGGTTTCACTTTGAATAATGCGCATAGCAAGTTTAGCTATTAAAGTTTTAGAGATCAAATAACGAATGCGCTGATCAGACTGCTTGGATGCTCATATCGGTCTATCTCATCGAGTCTCAGTCTGTACTTTTATTGATTGCATCTAGTGGGCCCGAGTTTGCATGCAACAAAACCAGATTGTATGTTAAGTTACACTTATTTCTTTTACAATTTAGAGCCTATCTATTTCTTCATGTACTGTAATTTGTAAGAGCGAGCATCACCTGGCCAGTATACTGTATTTACCTATTTACTCCTTTTGAGTGCAGAATTCGCCTAAGTCGTAACAAAACTTATCATTTTGCTTTTGTCATGATTAACGTACTTAGACAACGGCATAAAACTCTTTCATATTCTATTACAAATAGACTAAAGTACGAGTTGACTTAGGTACGAGTTGACTAAGGTATGTGTTGACCAAAAATGGGTACGAGTTGACTAAGGTACCAGTTGACTTAGGTACAAGTTGACCAGATACCGCTCAGTTGGTAGAGCGTCCGCTTTCGGAGCGGGAGGTCGTGGGTTCGAATCCCGCAGCCGCACCAAATCAAATCAAATCAAATGGTTTATTCCAATTTAGGGCCCAAGAAGGGCAAACAATCAAGGAGGAAATCCTCCACACGATGATTAATGATAATTAGACATACATACATGAACAATAAAAAAAAAGGAAAAAAAGCATAATATAAATTCTATGCAGGTGGGTCATGAGATGTTCATGTGCATATACTATCATTAGCTGATAGGTAAATATAGATTGCTTTTTATTAACTTTTGTAAAGATGATCAAACCTCTTATAAGAATAGAGACCTTTTTATTTTTAAAAGGCAATGACAGGTCAATATATTCAGACTTAAGTATATAATGCACATAAACATCATATGACAGGTCTCATAAATATCACATAGATACAAGTACTTATTTACCATGGATTTCAAAACAGTCATATATAAAATTGGCCAACTGTATAATAACTAAATTATCACTATTTGCTAATAACCAGTTAAACTGTAATTTACTACTAAGTAATGAAAAGTTTTTGCACTGTTTTTGAACGGCTGAAAAAAAATTACTCCGAATATGAGAATACCTTGGGCATTGCATTAAAAAATGAAATTCATCTTCAATAGTCATTAAACAATGATCACATACTCTTTGTTCTAAAGGAGTTAAGGGTCTAGTAAATCTGCCCGTTTCAAATTTAAGCTTATGTGAACTTATTCTAAATTTAGTTAAACAACCCCTTTTATCAAAATTTTTAATAACAGAAAGATATTGTTCAGTTTCGAAATGATCTTTAAAGGAAAAATATGTTCTCAGTTTACCATCAATATTATTGAGTCTAAACTGAGCCCAAAATTCCTTATATTTATTAAAACAGTTTTTTTTATAGTCTTTTTAAAATTATTTAAATTCAGGCAATTTAACTCATTATTAGCATAAGAAATATCAAGCAAACTGAAAATACTGCGTAATGAAGAAAACCAAGAATGAAAACCATTTTCATGTAATGTTTTGGAGCATGCAAATGCATCTGACAAAAGCTCAGTATTTGTGTTTTTAAGTCGATGCCAATATGATTAAGTTGAAAGTAATATACTGATCTGAAGAGGATATCGACCAAGCTCAGAAAATACAGCAAAGTTAGAACTTCTTTTATGCACTCCTAAAATATACTGACAAAAGTGAATATGTAACTTTTCAGAATAAAAACTTCTGGCAATTTTGTTAAAGTCAAATAAATCATCTATAGATGTTTTCTTAGGCAAGGAACAGGCCCAAATTTCACTTCCATACAATAAAATCGGTTTAATAGTATGATCAAATATGTGTTACTTGTATTAATATTAGGATTCAAAGAGATAATATTACGCTTCAATGAATACAAAGCTTTAACTGATTTATCGTAAAGTTGCTTTTTGGCTGGAGTAAATGTACCAGAAGCAGAAAATAATATACCAAGATACTTATAAGTTGTTGTACAAGATATAGTCTTATTAAAAATTGAATATGATTGTGAATTAATGAGCCTTCCAGCTTTATTAAAAACAACTACTTTTGTTTTATCAATATTAATAGAAAGACACCAATCTTCACAAAAAGCTTGTAATAAGTCCAGCTTTGATTGTAAGCCCGCAGAACTAGAAGACAACAAAATAACATCATCAGCATACATTAAACAGTCTAACCTCTTATCATTTAAATAAACAGGATCAAGTGATGAAGAAAGATAAGTAGTCAAATCATTTATGAAAATTTTGAATAGATTTGGGCTTAAAACATCGCCTTGTCTAACCCCGACTAAAGATTTAAAAGTGTTAGTAAAAGGTGTAAAAAATGGTACTAGCAGCTCCCTTGCTGACGCTCGCATAAAAGGGGTTGTGCTAGGGAGATAAAGTCAGGTAAGTATCTGTTAAAAGATACAATTGTTATGTCGCAGAATAGCTCATGAGCTAATGTTGTCGGTTACATTATAAGCGATGTTAAATAAGGCTTCTTTATCTTATCTTTTATCTGGGCTATCAAGTGTCATTTGGGGTGACTTCCCTTTACATGGAGAGTTTATTGTCTCGCATATACAATGAGAAACTTTACAAATGTATCCAAGAATTGAGCAATAGAAACCTAATAATTATGGGTGATTTTAATTATCCAAATATTGACTGGAATAATCTTCATACAACACGTGATGGTTTGGATTTTATGAACTTAATCATGGACAATTTCTTATGTCAACATGTGAATTTTCCAACTAGGGAGAATAATATTTTAGACTTGTTTATCTCATCTGATCCTAACATGGTGGACAATTTACAGTGTGTAGGTAAACTTGGTAGCAGTGATCATGTTCTTGTATTAGCAGAATTGAATTTTAAGACTTGTGTTGCTGAAAATTTACAGGAAATACCGGATTGGAAAAAAGCTAATATGGATAGAATTAAGGATAGTTTACACTGATTGGAAGCAGAAATTGGAAGGGAAGGACACATTTTCTAGTTGGAATGAATTTAAGACATTACTTAATAACAGCATTAACAATAATGTACCTATGAAAAAGAGAAGAACCAAAACAAATAAGAAAATATGGATAACAAGAGAAATTGTCAGACAAATACGAAAGAAAAAACATCTGTATAGGAATTATAGATTAACAAGAGAACCTCAGACCTATAATCGGTACAAAGAAGTTGAAGCACATGTGAAACAACTCATTAAAGACTCTGTTCAACGTTTTGAGCAAAAGTTAGGAGATAATATAAAACATGACTCTAAATCGTTTTACAAGTATGTAAAGAGCAAACAGCAAGTTAAAGACAGTATTGGTCCCCTGAAGGGGCAGAATGGAGAAGTTAGTTCAGACTCGAAGTTTATGGCTGAAGAGTTAAATGCTTTCTTTGCATCGTCATTTACACGAGAGAATACTGAAAATATTTCAAGTTCAAACGTTAAATTCAAAGGAGATTCTGAAGAAAAACTTACAGACATTAATATCACTCCAGAATTAGTCAGAAAACACCTGCTGAAACTGAAACGGTATAAATCGCCTGGACCTGATAATATTGGTTCCTCACTTCTGCTGGACATTTGTGATTATATTTCAGAGCCATTAAGTTTAATTTTTAATATGAGTATTCATCTCAAACAAGTGCCTACTGACTGGAAACATGCCAATGTTACTCCCATATTTAAGAAAGGTGATAAATCGGATCCTGGGAATTACCGACCAATAAGCTTAACGTCACAGATCTGCAAAGTTCTTGAATCCATTTTACGAGACAATATTGTGAACCATCTTAATACACATACATTACTGTTAAAGTCCCAACATGGCTTTACTAAAGGAAAATCTTGTTTAACTAACTTATTATCATTCCTGGAAGATGTTACTAACGCAATTGATGAAGGCAAGCCTTTGGATGTGATTTATCTTGACTTTAGCAAAGCCTTTGATAAGGTGCCTCACAAAAGACTTCTGCATAAAATTGAATCTCACGGTATTAGTGGCAATGTAGCAGCATGGATTGGTGAATGGTTAAGTGATCGCAAGCAACAGGTTGTATTGAATGGCAAATTTTCAAGATTACAGGACGTTTTATCGGGTGTGCCCCAAGGCTCTGTCCTTGGACCGATACTTTTTCTGATTTTTGTAAATGACATTGATACAGTGGTATCCAGCCACATCCAGAAGTTTGCAGATGATTGTAAGGTTTACAGATCTGTTCCGACAGCAGAGGATATTAATATACTTCAACAAGATATAAACAATTTATGTCAATGGTCCAAAGATTGGCAAATGCTATTTAATGTGAAGAAATGTAAAGTTCTCCATATAGGACATAACAATGCATATTGTGATTATAGTATGAATGGTGAAATTTTACAATCTGTAACAGAAGAGACTGACTTGGGTATTATTGTGTCAAATGACTTGAAACCTTCAAAACAATGTGTTAGCGCAGTTAAGAAAGCCAATATGACATTAGGAATGATTAAACGCCATATAGTATTAAGGGATAAAAACACTATTGTCAGACTTTACAAAAGCCTTGTGAGACCAAAGTTAGAATATTGTCAACAAGCATGGAATCCGTCATTAATCAAAGATATAGAACTACTTGAGCAAGTTCAACACAGAGCAACCAAGTTGATTCCTGAAATATCTCACTTGCCATATCATGATAGACTTAAGTATTTAAATCTCACCACCCTAGAGCTCAGAAGACATCGTGGAGACCTTATTGAAACATTCAAAATACTTAAAGGATTAGAAGGTCGGGTCTGAAAGCCCCTGCCGAGCCGAGCCGAGCCGAGCTGCCGACTCGCCGAGTCAAATTTTTATTTCCAAAAACATCATCCGAGGAGATAAATCATAAATATTTTTTATATAAAATCATCACTTAGACTAAAAACAATAAGTGGAACATAAAGAAAAATTATAATTTTTTATAATTTTGATTTAATTTCCATTTTATTCCTCGCAGGGGGTCTGAAAGCCCCTGCCGAGTGGAAATTCCTTTTTCAGCTTACTATGCAGCCAAATCACCAACGAATGCATCCTTTTTAATATTTTTCCATGCAAATTTATTTGTTTATCGATATATGTATAACAATTGAAAGAAAAATTATCTGCTATGTAATGTATTCCGATTTTTCATTAAATTTTGACAATCCCGAGCCACGCTATAAAACTCGATCCGAATCGGATTTCAGCGGCCGCTAATTATGCAAAACAATTTTAATTGAGCCGAAACGTCCATACAGCTGATTAGCGATTTGAAAGTCGTTAAAGGTGACCACCAGTCACAAAATAATTAGTGAAATCAATTAGATACAAATTAATTAGTAATTATAATTTTATGATTAATAATTTTAGTTCATTAATTAGACTTGACTAATATTTATGATATATGTTCAGATATACAGCTAATTAAAGAAGTCCAACAAAGTAAATGGTATGATTAAATTTTTAAGTACCTGAACATCTTTTAATCTGACACTAATTTGAATTGCTCTTTTAAAAGCAAAAATGGTATAAATGGTACCAAGAATCAGTCCCTGTATTCATTTTTTTGGGACCAACCGTTACCCAATCATCGGTGGTCCCTGTTTTTGATAACTTGTTTGGTGTGGCGATTGGGTCCACAGGTGAGGACTCAGGTCCTTTGCGCTTTCTGCTGGGGGTGGGGGTGTGTACCGTATTTCTACCTGTGGGGGTTGAGAACAGACTCCTGTTTATCTGGTCTGCTCTGGGGATTTTCCCAGGAGTCTCTATTGGTGATGACTCCTGTTCTTTCCGTTTATTTCGCGGTGTGGATTCGCTTGCATTTTCCGCCAATTTTCGGTTGGGAGTCGTGAATGCTCCCATTCCTGGTTGGGACTTTTTGCTCCCTTGGGGATTTTTTCCGGGATTTCAATTTCTAAGTTCCCGGACATGTTGCCATTGCATTCCGCTTCTAATTGTCGTTTTACTTGCATGCAGTAGTCCCTGAGGGGGGGGGGGGGGGGGGTGCTGCGATTTCTTGAGCTCTTTTTTGTTTTTCTTCGCGTTTTCGGGCCTGAAATGCAGGGTCATTTAGTTCCTCGTCTTCCTTATATAAAAGCGCGAATTTATTATCATATAAAGCGCGTAAGTCAATGGGGGTTGATGCGGGGGTTGATGTAGATGAGGGGTTGGATTTTTCGGAGGACCACAATGAGTCCTCCGAGAAAAACGCTTCCAATGAGCGCGACGCTTCCAATGTGCGCGACGCTTCCATTGGGTTCGAGTCCTCATTGGGGAATTCCGGGGTAGCGAGATTCCCCTTAGAATTTAATCATGGGGCGGGTTGCATGGGGGACGCGAAGGGGGACCCTATTGGGGATAAACTGACGTCGCATACGTCTTCATGTAAGGTCTGCTCTTGGGTCTTTGGCGTGAACCCCGTTGATAGTTTGTTTTCCGCGTTTGCTACGGATTCCCTCGGTGGTGTGGTAGGGGGATCTATTCCCGAGATCAGGGTTCCTGTTGGATAGGGGTAGGGGTGGGGGCACCCCCTACAGCCAATAGCTTTGTCACATCTTGAGTGGGGACCTCTTATTTTTCTAAAAAAACCAAAAATAAAGAAATTTAAAATTTCGAACCCGAAAAATACCCTACATATTTATTAAAATATCAGAGTACATCCCCCCCCCTCTGAACACCTTAGGCCCACCAGCGGCACGCCATTTGAAAGACGTTTCGATGGCAGGTCGATGGTGATCCGATCTAGTTTGCTTACTGCATACCGTACGTGGTGGTATTGGGCCGTTTACATTTGTCCGTTTTCGGTCATTGTTGTTAATTAAATCGTAAATAAATAGAAATCGAAGTGGCCGTTATGAAACTATCATTTTCGTGAAATTAACGCAGTTTTACGTAAGGTATCTTTATACATTGTCTTCATTTATATTTTTATTTCACATTATTTGTCAAAATCGCTTGAAGACTTCTCAATTTCCCAATTAAGATCTCGAAAATCAACTGAAATCGCGATTCACTCGGCAGGGGCTTTCAGACCCCCTGCGAGGAATAAAATGGAAATTAAATCAAAATTATAAAAAATTATAATTTTTCTTTATGTTCCTTTTATTGTTTTTAGTCTAAGTGATGATTTTATATAAAAAATATTTATGATTTATCTCCACGGATGATGTTTTTGAATATAAAAATTTGACTCGGCGAGTCGGCAGCTCGGCTCGGCTCGGCAGGGGCTTTCAGACCCGACCGGATTAGAAGGCATTCCCTTGAATAACCTTTTTGAACTAAATACTTCTGTCACCAGAGGAAATTCTCTCAAGTTGAATAAACAAAGATCAAGATTGAACATCAGATATAATAATTTCAGTCAACGTGTGATCAATGCATGGAATCGACTTCCAGAGTGAGTAATATCATCCACAACTGTGAACGGATTCAAAAACAACCTAGATAGACATTTTCAAGAATTACATGGGGTTTCTATGACTCGGTCGCTTAACCCCTAGGCTGCACTTTAGGGTGTGGCCAACAGGTATAACAGGTATTTACGCGATAATTTCGCTCGCGGAATTCCGAGATCTCCAGGCCGAACAGCCCCAAGGCCGAAAGAATTACGGACAACTCGGCCCAAAACCAACTCGGCCCCTGCCAACTCGGCCCACATAAAACTCGGCCCTTGCCAACTCGGCCCAAGTTTATAAGACAACTCGGCCCAAATTCATAAGACAACTCGGCCCATATATTTTTTGAAGGACATACTAGTTGCAAGTTCATGTAGGATGCAACCAGAATGTGTGTGCTTTAGCATACATGTACATGGATGTCTCTATAAGCAGTGGCGGGTCCAGTTTGGGTTCAGGGGGTTCAGTCGAACCCCCTCCATGCCCCCAACCCCCGTTTTAGATATCCTATGAAAATGAATTTACAAATTATGGCTCGGTATAAAACGCAGCCGAATAACGCAGCTATATTAAATATATAGGAAAACGCAGCCACTATAGAAATAGTGAGAAATGCAGCACCTGGACGGAAGGGTATAAAACGCAGCGAAGTGTGCAGCCACTATAGAAATATAGTAAATAAATGCGGCTGTAGTTAATTTTAATCATGCTAATGTCCAGATATTAAATTTGTTCGAAAGAAATTCGTACTTAGCTCATTGTTTTAAAACCCTTAGAATGAAAACCCATAACGGGTAGTTTGGTAATCACTGAAATCCCATATGAAATGCCGCATGGCGGGTTATTTTACCAGGGTCTGCACTGTTTGGTTAGACACAATCCAGGTATTGCATCATGCGGTGCCTGGTCTGAGTCTGTTTTGACCACAAGATGACCATCATCGGTATAAATTGATAAAATAATGGGGGAAGACTTGAGTTTGCAGACAGTGAAGACCATGGTAGCATCGGGCCTGTTTTCACTGTTCACAAAATGCCCTTTTCATGACAATATATCGGGACCGGTGAAATGCAAAAAGTGCGTACCCTGGGCCGTGGCACAACGTCGTACCTTAATTGAGGCGCCTGTCCTGGGTCTGCACTCTTTGCAAGATGTACATACGTTGATATGCAGATTAAAATGTTAGAATGAGTACTGCACAGAACTGGAAGAAAAATGCTGAATTAATATAAGTGCAGACCGTGTGTACCACTGAAGTTTGATGGGACGTTGCAGTATGCGAGGCCCGTTTGCATGCTTAAAATTGTTTCATTGGGATGTACTGGCATTGGGTTGAAATGCCTAAATACTATTCTACACATTATGTCTAAACATTGAAATACATGCGTAGGAGATATTTTATATGTCTAGTATTGTGACGATGAGCTTGTAATGCTTATAGCGAAAATAAAATGTTTGTTCTGTTCGGAAATACATGTATAACCAGGAAATCAGTAGCTAAAGGGGCCAGCACATGCATAGCACAGCTTTTGTTTCTTATTGCATATTGCACGGCACAGTGGCTCAGTTGGTAGATCGTTAGACTGGGGATAGAAGGATTGCTAGTTCGAGACTCCCACCAGCGGAGTCACTGTGTTGTGTCCTCGAGCAAAACACTTTATCCGCTGCTTAGTGCTGGTTTAACCCAGGGAGACAGGAAATCGTTCCGACATGAATGAAAAATTGTTGACTGAAACATAAAACAATGTCATATGCATTAAAGCCTCCTTTTAAACGCTCATGCTTACGCATCGAACATGCTCTAGCCCCGGCTCTATCATGCTTAGAAGTCTAAACACTTATCTGAGTCTTCATCTACATACTTTGCGTATGCGATCAGAGACGTCTCTGGTGAGTCTGTGCAATTGCTTAGGCTCGCATGAGTTTCATTGCTCGAGATAAATCTCATTTACTGTGAATAATCATATTTATGGACGCACATATCGTGACTAATAGTGCCCACCAAGATTTGACTGCATTTAGGCGAGGTCTGATCAGGGTCATGCGCTTTGATTGTTGGTTTTCTTTTTAACTTCTTTTTTTTTGGATGCATTGACCTAACTATGTAATTATCCCAATGATGAAATTGCAATACTTGATGCAGAACTATTTTCCCACAGTATAGACAGCGAAGAGATGCGCATCAATAATTATTAACTTGGATAATTTTCATTTTGATGGATTTATCCAAAGTATTGGGGAAAATCCATTTAGTGTTTAAGGGGTCACAGATCGAGTTTTCTAAATTATGATGTATTTATGCAGGGTAAATTTATGATCCGTGATTTATGCCCCTTGTTTTATCTTAGCATATAGTTCAGACCCTGATGAAATGCCGCATTAAGTGGCATTTCAACAGGGTCTTCACTGTCAGCCAAAGTACCTGTTTACCAGTATCCAGATTGAAAAGGGTTGGCGGAATAGTGATTTCATTATATTGCAAAAAGATAAGGCAATTACACTAATCTTCCCATAAACGACAGCGATAATTGGATTATGAACGCCCGTCATCGATTATCAATATTTGGTATCGATTATCAGTAGTCATTAAAGAAAGTGTTAGAGTGTTTATTTTAGCCACATCTATTGGTTGTCGCGTGCCGGTGTTGAGCCTACTGAAATAGTACCTTTTTTAAAAACTAAATTTAATTGCAATAAAGTGAATTAGTTCTGGTGAAACTTCAACTAGAATAGATCCCATGGACCCCGTTTCTTCCCCTGCTTGCCAGGTTCCCCATACTCACAATGAGCTGTCCCCGTTTTTGATGATTTCTTCCAGCGTACAACGATGACTATTATCTGACTGTGCAGATGCCCATTCTGGTTAGAGTATTTGCTTTGCGCTCAGTGGATAATTAAAGATTTAATCTTTCTGAGGACAGTGAAGTCTCTGATGATTTCTTCCAGTGTACAGCGAGGACTTTGATCTGACTGTGTGGATGCCCAGTCTGAGTAAAGTCTTTGGTGTGGGCCCAGTTACTTATGCCACATTTTGGATGATAGGCTTATATGGGTTAATTGAAATTAACTAAGTAGCAAACTTTATTTTCCTAATAACGAGAAATAATTTAAAAAAGGAGCTGTTTTCCTTTAAAATCCCATGGTTTTGCGCTTTACAACAGGACCTCCCATTCAAGACTCAGATCAGCTGTGTCATCCACCCAGTCTGAACAGAGTATTCGATATGAGCATAAAACCATAAGCACGTTAGCTTTATGTATATATAATAAACTTGCAGCAAATTTAAACAACAAACATAAATAGCAGATGAACGAAGTATACACTGGGCGGCTATATGATCCTCGTTACAAGAAAAAAAAACTTTCTTAATTTGCGACCAAATTCTTCTCAGTTCATCTCCAAAGACTACATATAGAGGCATGAAATTTAAGATCTGCGAATTTTATTTCGTTCTATAGCTGTGACTTTTTTCGTCTGCATCGCGAGAAACCCCGTTTGTGAATATTGGGATATCACACCCAGCCAGCACACAATAGGCCTATCGGGCCACTATCGGCCCGCCAATGAAACAAACATTTTAATGGAGTTTCGTTGGCGGGCCGATAGTGGCCCGATTAATACGTGCCTCGTCGCCAGAAACCTGTTTATGGTTTTGGACCTGGTCATACGCAAACTAGCCTGCTCAGCTACAAAGACTAGTTAAAACTGAAATTTCGCTTGTAGTAAGTTTAGATATGATACTCATAATAAACGAATAACAAAGGCGCGAATGGGCAGGCTGGTCTGCGCCTTTGTTTTTTTCGCAAACCCCGAACACAGGGTTTCTCGCGCCCAGGCTGCCCTAATGCTCACCGAGCCAGCAAGCTTTCTATATGCTTGAAATAATACACAACGTAAGGAGTTTAACAAAACTTTTTTGCTGCGTAGGCTGATCTGTGACTATCGTTGTTCGCATTTCTTAAAACTATTCCAATGAAAAACGCAGATAATGTCGGAAGTGATCCGAATCGGATCCAAACGCTTTGATTCTCTGATGGCATACCCTATCATGGATTTGGTGTAAGAATTTAGAATGATAAAAATTATATTAGTCAAACTCTTATCAAACTTTTTCACATTAATTACCTAAACATGGTCAGTCAGTTTACTATTAAATTTCATATAGCTGCACACTTCGCTGCGTTTTATACCACTCCGTCCAGGTGCTGCGTTTCACACTATTTCTATAGTGGCTGCGTTTTCCTATATATTTAATATAGCTGCGTTATTTGGCTGCGTTTTATACCCACCCCAAATTATTTCATTTTCATGGGAAATTAAAAGATAATGACCCGTGCATGTATGCCTCGACATGCACGCGCATGTATGTTTCTGATATTATCTCTGTACATGTTTATGCATGTTTCTATCAATCTGTATGTCTCTTAGTTTGCCGTCTATACATGAACATGTATGTATGTGCGTGCGTGCGTGTGTGTGTGTGTATCCCATGTGCGGATCCTGTATTCTGGCCATCGGGCCTGGACCCTCCCCCCCCCTGATAAAAATCCTGGATCTGCGCATGGGTCCGCCCGGCTGCCCATTCATCCATCCATTAAAAATTGTCCACTGATTAATTAAGGAGATGCATGATTGTAATTATGTTGATCACTGGCAACAGCCTAAATGAATTACAACGGTGTGAAAATCAGTGTCTTTAACCAATGCATTTGATCATGCGGCATAACTTTGTCGGATGACGACATTTTTGTTCTTACAGAGGCATGCAAAATTCCATTAAATTCTTCCTTTTCTTTTTCGAATTGTTTCGTAGTAAGCTCTTTTACGTCACATATTTAAAACTCGCCTACCAATGTCAAAATGTTCGTTATCAATGTCCGATTAGTGCATTTCATGTGATTCTGTGGTTAATTGGCGTCGCCATGCTGTATCGTGTGACGTTTGCAAGCGTTGGCAGCACCGTCTGTGTGGTACAGAATAGGCATTTTTTTCTCCAATGATTAAAGTGTATGTTCATGCTTTTTAACATTTTACTTTCTTCACAAATAAATATTTCGTTATGGACTTATTTTATTTTCACAGATCATTTATCCATCTGGTTAGTTAATTACAGAAGCTTTTATAGCCGTGTATCTAATCTTCTGGGAGCAGTCATCTTACAGCTATTGGCACACATTAACCTGAGTTAACCTCAATATGCTGGTCTGCCAAGTGATTGAAGCGGCACCTTTCAGTCAATTTCTTTATTTCAATATTGGATAATGGATATTCCGTTTTAATTACAATCAACAGCCGAATCAATGCAAATTAAAATGTAACAACTGTCCAACGAAAAGTATTTTGCTTTTCAATAAGTTTCATTTGATTTTATTCTGTCTTTTTGTTAGCAAAATGCAGAAAATTGTTACAAAATATGTCGTCTGCTATAGTAATAATTAGTGCTTTAAGATTTAAATTTTAGAATTAATTATTAAATATGGGCCAAGTATCAAAATATACTCATCAATGCACACACTGCTAAAAGCATTACTCTGAAACATTGTTATTTTTTTGCCTTTTGACTGATTTATAATTCTGCTTTGGTAGTGTGTAAGCAGGTGGAAGTGATTCCAGTTTTGGTGTGTAGAGATCATTGACCTGAGAATGACCAGACTCCCATTAAGAAGCAAAAGTGATTAATTACAGGCTAATAGAAGGGCATTCACAAACATTTAATGAGGAATTATTACTGCCATTCTGTAAACTCTATAATAAATGCATTTAAAAAGTGTGAATTATCCCTATTTTCAAGCAAAAGAAACGTTTTCTGAGCAGTAAAAACAATTCAAAATGGATTACACAACTGTTGCAACATTTTTCGTGGCAGTGACGTGGAATGGGTACATAGGCATATAGCAAATATGCTATATCTCAGTTATTTGAATAATCCAGTCAAATAAAGACTATAAAACTTTGGCAGCACAGAAGTGAGATCAGATTGCTGATAAGATCTAGAACCAAAAGCAAATGTTTGACAAGGATTTCAGATCCTACCCGCACTTAAGATCAGTTAGGGCATATAACCAAAGCTGTTAGCCTCAGGTAGTATCATACGCCTCTGGCGAGCAGCGAATGATCAGACGAGCCAGCGCATACGCGCAATCTCGTCAGAGCCTTCGCTGCTATCAAACATAAAGTATGGAACTATGGTTTTATGCTTCTAGCCTCGCACCATTTTTCACATTTAGATATGTACTTTGGCAAACAGTGAAGACCCAGAAGAAATGCCGCATGATGCGTCATTTCATTAGGGGTCCACACTGCTTGCTAGTACCAAGACGGTCTTCTGAGAGAAAAAAAAATGAATTAGTTTGCTCAGATGGGTTAGGTTGCGAATTTACGCGTAAGCTCATTTGAACATGCGGTATATTAACTATACCAGTATGGCCTTATTTGCGACGTGTCGTGTGTGTCTGCGCTGTTAATCGTGTTCAGTATGCACAAACGGTAAAGGGTAACATTTAACACCTCCACGAGACACAACAGTAGTTGTGCGGTAACAGGTGGAAACTAAGGATATTCGATTCTTCTAAAGCCAAGCATGAAGGGATGAATCTTCCAGGTAATGATGAAACACACATAAAACGTTGGACGAGTTGCCTAATTATAAAACTAAAAATTGGGCCGAGTTGGCTTGGGCCGAGTTTTGAATCGTGGGCCGAGTTGGCAAGGGCCGATTTTTATGTGGGCCGAGTTGGCATGGGCCGAGTTGGTTTTGGGCCGAGTTGTCCTGCACCCGGCCGAAACTCTTGTGTTTTTTTTCATTTTCAAAAGCCAAAGACCGACTGGTAACGCTAATTGGTTGACTTCAACCGGGACGGTGATTCGAATTAAACGTTTTTGAGAAGTTGTGTCTTGTCTTTTAATATACTTTCATCCTTTATCTTAAAAAAATCGATTCAAGTTTCGCACCTTTTAGATAAACTAGAAACAACTAGCTGCTAACTGGTCGTGCATGATGAAAATTGTCAAAACGTCCCCAAGTCAAAGAGTTACGGACGAGACGGAAACATCCGAGTTTTGACGATTTATGACGCGGGTGCCAAAGACTCGATTTACCGGAAAGACCGCCGAAATACCGGAAAGAACAAAGAATAATAGGAAATTAAATATGATATCCAATTTGTTTAAATGCTTAGGAATTTATTAACCTGTTTGGGCGAAAAGCATTTTGTATGTTTATTGCCAATATAAGTGTATCATTTGCGCACTCTCAACAGAGCCTTTGCTGCTCGCATACGTCTCCTTAATACAATTATTCAGTTAAATTACCGAACAAGTTGTATTTGCAAATGGAAATATATATATATTATTATATGCAATTTATAATTATCTCTTCTAATAAGGATTCCTGACTCTTTATGAAAATCTTATATGCAGTAAACGCATCTGTGAGGGTCTGGATGGGGTACAATGATTAGTGAACAATGGCCCTTTTTTATTAATGAATAGTGAATAATGAGCCCAAAAATAATGAAAAGTGAATAATAAGGACATAAAAATTAATGAATAATCCTATTTTTTAATGAATTGAAGAAAACATTAATGAATAGTGAATAATCAGATTTCTTTGCCACTTTTTTTACTTTAAATGAATAATTGGTCTTATTTTAATGAATAACCCAAAATTTTAATGAGATGAATAATGGGCTAAATTTTTAATGAATATCGAATACCAGACCCCCCCCCCCCCCCCACCTAGGCCCTCATCTGTTTATGCACATTCATGGTGGGTAGTCACATGGTTTCTGGTAGGATACACTGTACTGAAAAATGTCCGTCTTCTTTCCACAATGATCTTTTAAGCAAAAGTAAGTAAAGATTTCTCCGTGTTTTTTTATCTGTACCCAGAAAGTTATTCACCCTGTTCCAGCCCATATTTTTCCTGATCTAACGATGCCAGAATATCCTCATAAAGCTTCTTAATTTGAGCACAGACTCTGTCACAATTTTCTATGTGACAGAGCTTGTACTCAAAGTAAGAAGCTTAAAGAGAATATCCTGGTAGCGTTTGACCAGGAAAAATGTGGGCTGAAAAAATGGTGCATAACTTTGCAAGCAAAACCATGAACCCCATGGCACCGCCAGGAAGAGCCGCTCAGCCATCACGAGACACCAGGAAGACCAGTTCAGCAAAGCAACCAGCTCTCTCATCCCCATGAAGAGGATTGCAATACTAGAATGGACATAAAGTAACGTACAACAAAACATAGAACAATTACAGACTCCCACAATGGGAGTAACAAAAAACAAAAAGTCAACAACAACAGAACCACCGCCTTAGAACGGTAGCAGCCTAAGCCACCGAGGGGCTTAAATGCATTTTAATGGTACCAAATCTTCGCCCTAGATTCTGCTGTTGTTGAAGTACAAGAAATGTTCAGCTCGCATGGAGGCCTTCTAACTAATGCAATGTATCATCATGGAGAAACACTCTAACCAAATGAACACACCATGATGAAACAAAGAAAATGGCTCATGACTCACAGATAGTCAGAGCTAAAGAAAACCTCAAGTTGAGCCACGGTGGGTCCAGCTACAGTTAATCATCAGGCACCAACCCACTGATTAAAGCCTTACGTCAGAGCCGTCATAGAGTCTATTTTAAAGATTTTCATGCCAAACTATGTGTGTACTTGCACATTAAAAATATAAAGCATGTCTTAAGGAGTTTTGATTCTGTCTCCTGGATAATGCCTCAGTGGTCGGACTTGGGGTTCTGGGGGTCAAAAATTTGAGTGTGGGGATTTGTGATGGCGCCCCATCGACTGCCCATTCTAGTTTTAATTGTCTTCCTTATGTGTTTTGGCTGTTAATGTTCTGTGGGCCTTCTTCATGCCAGTGCCGTGGGTTGGTCTCCAATATAGGATTGTGGTATTATCTAATCATACTCACTTACTTTTCGACCAGATACACGATATACATCGACACATGACATTTTTCTGTTATAAATGAGCGTAAGCATTGTGTGTTAGTGCTAATGTACATTCGTCAATTCATCCATTCACCCTTGCATCGTTGGTACGTCAGATGGATAGATGTACATATGCACGGATGGATGGATGGGTATAACCACCTTTGTACATACATACGCAAGTATGAATGAATGTGTATGAGGAGTGCAGTGGCTCATTGGTAGAGTGCTTGACTTGAGAGCAAGGGGTTGTGAGATTTAGTTTCACCGGAGGAACTGCATTGTGTCCTTGAGCAAGACACTTTATCTCCTGCTTAGTACTGGTAACCCAGTAGGACCCATCCCAACATGACTGAAAAAATAAATGGGACGTAAAGAATCAAAACAAAAATGAATGTAAATTTTCTCATGGCATGTTGCATACACATGTTTTCTAATGACGTTGTTAGGCGTGGCGAAAGAACTAATATTACTGTGACATATTACTATTTCCCCCATTAAACAGGTATACGTTAGAGAAAAGGAATTACCATATATGAACAGGAAAAAAAGAAAAGCAATTTATCAAAAAAAAAAGTGATTACATAACAGATATCTAAAATGCAAAAATGGTAAAACCTAGGGAAAATATAGGAAAAGTAGAAATCTCATCAATAAATAAAAAAAATAAAAATAAATAAATACGCATTTTAAAGAACGGTGGCTGCAAACCTGCAAATGTTTGGTCCACAATCAAACCATATTTGTCTAAACGTTCAAATCAAGGTCAATCAAAGATAATCTTGACTGACGACAATAAAGCAATATCCAATGATTCTGAAGTGGCTGAAACTTTCAATAACTATTTAGTAAATGTGGCTGAAGATATAAGTAAAAAATACATTTTAATCCTAAAAATCACCCTAGCTTAAAGACAATTAAAATGCTTTTGATTTCAAGCTTACATACGAAAGTAGAGTCTCAAAAAATAATTAACAATTCCAAACTTAAAAAAGCAACAGGCGGAGACAAAATTTTGACAAAACTAATAAAACTTGGCAAACCAACACTTGTAAAACCTATAGCAAACTTCATCAACACAACGATTGGTGCAAGCACATTTCTTAGTAGATTTATAAACGCTCAAGTCACACCGCTACACAAGAAAAACGACCCAATGTTGAAATCAAACTATAGACCCATTAGCATCCTCCAAATACCCTCAAAATATATGAAAAGGTCTTATCTGAACAGTTGTCCAGCTATTTCAGTTCTATTTTTGATGATTTTCTCTGTGCTTTCCGAAAGGGACATGGATGCCAAACTACTCTTCTAAGCCTTTTGGAAGACTGGAAACATGCCCTTGATTCTAATAAATATGTTGCAGCTATCCTAATGGATCTAAATTAAGCGTTTGACTGCTTACCTCATTATAAACTTTTTTTTTCCAAATTGTTAGCTTATGGCCTAATGGCTTATGGAATTTTATGAAAATTCAGTACTCTTATTAAAGTCATACCTTTTGGATCACAAGCAGCAGATTAAAATCAGTAGCATTGTAAGAAGCTGTGCTAAAATAAGCAAAGGTGTCCCACAAGGTTCAATTTTAGCCCCCCTTCTTTTTAATATTTTTTCATATATGACATATTTCATTTTATCAGAACAGATACTCTTAAGTTTACAATTATGCTGATGACAATACTTTATCATTTCATTCCCCAGATTTTAATGAACTTGACAGTGTTTTACAACGAGAAGGAAAAATCTATCTATCTATTTATACTGCATCACCCCCTCGCGGGGGTTACGTGCAAATCCTTATAGACTGAATTTCTTTTAATTGCATGCAAGCAAATCCAAAAAGTTTCAAGCAATTACTGTTGGCAAAAAAACACATTTAAAATACGTCCAGTTTTCAACTTTGAGTCTGTGAACATCACATGTGAAGAAGTTGTCAAGCTACTGGGTGTAGATATAGATTTTAATTTAAGCTTTGACCATCATATTAGTAACATATGCAAAAAGGCAGCACAGTAATTGAATGATATGAGACGAATCGGTCATAACCTCAGTCTCCTCACTAGATTAACAATTTTTCACACTTTTGTTTTGTCCAATTTTAATTTTTGTCCTTTGGCACGGCATTTCTGCTCTTAAACGAATACTAAAAAGATGGATAAATTCCAAGAAAGGGGACTAAGGTTTGTCCAATGCAAAACTCTCAACGCTACATATTAGACGAATGAGAGCTATGGCTATTGAACTTTTAAAATCTTAAATAGTTTAGCACCTCCAGTTTTAAGTAATCTGCTTCAAACGCATGAAAATGTTTGTAACTTTCGATACTCAAATAGTTTACAAAGTCCTACAGTCAGAACGGTAAGAGCGCTTTTAGATATGCTGCCCCTGTCCTGTGGAACTCTCTACAAGCAGATTTTAGAAAATGCACTAATTTTAACCAATTTCAACAGATGGTTTTATTATAGAATGGGAAAGAATGCAAATGCACAGCTTGCAATGATATATGAGTAACTACCAGCCCAGGAGAACCAGCATAGTTGCGTTACATTTGTTTTATTTGCTTTTCTGTTTTAAGTTGTATGTTCCTTGTTTTCAATTCGTCCATTTCAGTTATGTTCTGCTTTGCTTTATTTCATTGGTTGTTGTGTGTTATCCTCAAATCATATGCTTTTTCCACTGGCTACTCTGGGCACACTGTTCCTGGAGAGTCAGGGTGGTTCATGGAGAAGCTTCGGTGACACCTCGGTTCAAGATCTCCTGATGAGTCAGTATGTGACAGCTCACAGGGTCTCTCCCATGGACGGGGTATTTATTAGATGGGGGTACATTTCATGTTAACCCTTATGTGCTTATTTGATCAGGCTTATTGCTTTGCTTCCAAAAAAATAGCATCTAAATCAAGGCAGCATATTAAATTATAACTCATGCATTTCTAATAGAAACAGTGATATAATAGTGTTATAATCCGATGTCTTTCAGTTGTTTTACATTTGTTGATTTTATACGCGTGGTGTTAAATATTTGGTTTAAAAGTTCATCAGTGCTTATGTTGTAATGTTTCAAACTTGCCAACTCAAAATAAATTTTATCTTATCTTATCTTACTGACGTGCATATTTGATTAACAATTTTGTCTAAATATGCCATTTATTACGGTCTTAATTAAATGGATTATAACATTAGTTTCTATAAAAGTAAGTAAGGGTGCAAAGATCAGGAATCGATACAATCAAGTACCACACCTGACCCAGGATACCTATGGGAAAGTGACAAACTCACAGTAGACACCACAAACGAGAGCCAAGAGGTCAGCCCTTTCCCAGCAGGTGACCACAAAGCACATATAAACAGACGCGCACAAAGACATAGCAAACACAAGACAGAACAAAAACATAAAAGATCCACAATATAAGTACCGCCTTGGAACGGACAGTAAAATATTTTACTGGAGGGCTTAAACCGGTTTAACGGCGCCAACCTCACCCTTCATTCAGATGTGGATCAAGACACATAGATAAATCATGTCTACTCGAGGTGTTCATGCGCATACAGGACAATGCACTGCATTCATTATATGTACACACATTTAGGTTGAAGCATAAAACCCAATAATACGAGTACAGTAGTTAACAATACGATACCGAAAGTTTTGATTGACCAAAAATCAAAAACCAGAGGAGAAAAATCACAAACTATAGAATTATTCTGAAGAAAACAACTCTTTCTGTAAGTCCTTATTTTTTAGTTTTTACTTAAAGTCAAATTATGTGTTATAATAAACTGCCATTTTCAATGAAACAGTAATATCAAAGAGCGTTTTTAAAGAGGCTTCGCATATGGTCACAGACCTGTAAATGTAAAAAGGGCAGTGATTGGCTCAAAAGGTGGGTGGAAGCTCAGCACAATATTTTTAAGTTGTAAGGTGTTTCATGATTGGTCAATAATAAAACTAGGAAATATATTGTATTTATTAGACGGTTCTATCTTTGCTGTACTTTTTGGAACAACATCTCATTGCTTTTGTTGATTTAGTTTAGTGGTGTGGCTTAGAAAAAAGGACCTTGCATTCTGGTATTTTTTTCAGTAGAATTTTCCTCTCATGTAGGGTGCCCACCTTCAGGGGCCAAAAAGTGGCAAAACATGGCGGTCACCAGGGTATCTCATTCTTGTTTTTTGATTGAACTAGGTCCAATCTGTAACTCTATGGCAGCCTCATTGTGATTGAAGAGTTGTGAGGACCATAGCCTACTGAAAAGCTATAATGGAGGTCTATGGAAAAACAATTACAGGTCTGGGCCCATATATTAACTGGGACATTTTGACATTTTACTGGGGCGTTTTGACTTGGAGACGTTTTGACTTGCATCCATTTTGTTTCATTCGTAAGCGACTCAAAATGGAAGCCGACATAAAGAAAAGTTCAATTATTTTGTTACATGGACCTTTTTCCACGGTTATTTGATTTCAAACTTCTTGTAAAAGACTATTATCTGAAGGATATGTTGCATACACCACTGCTTTTTCTAATGCTATTTGTCTTAATCTCAATAAATCGCCGAAATCATTTGTTGAACGCCAACATACACAACCGTCGTGTAAAATAATTAATGTGGCACGACCGCCGTGCAGTGAGCTCTGTGGTGTATGCTTGGGCCCAGACCTGTAATTGTTTGTCCATAGACCTCCATTATGGCTTTTAAGTAGGCTGTGGTCCTCACAACTCTTCAATCACAATGTGGCTGCCATAGAGTTACAGATTGGATCTAGTTCAATCACAAAACAAGAATGAGATACCCTGGTGATCGACCGCCATGTTTTGCCACTTTTTGGCCCCTGAAGGTGGGCACCCTACATGAGAGGAAAATTCTACTGAAAAAAAATACCAGAATGCAAGGTCCTTTTTTCTAAGCCACACCGGTAAACTTAATCAACAAAAGCAATGAGATGTTGTTCCAAAAAGTACAGCAAAGATAGACCCGTCTAATAAATACAATATATTTCCTAGTTTTATTATTGACAAATCATGAAACACCTTACAACTTAAAAATATTGTGCTGAGCTTCCACCCACCTTTTGAGGCAATCACTGCCCTTTTTACATTTACAGGTCTGTGACCGCTTGGCAAACATGTAACCACACTGGTCCAAGGTGCATAAAGTTATTTGAAGGAACAGAGCAAGTCTGTGGCATCTCGTAATTGATGATAAACAACTGGACCAAATCAATCCAAATTTGTCAAGTGTTTTGCTTAGTCCTGACGCGTTGGGTGTACAAGAGCAATTTATTTATTACCTAGCCCTCAGTAGATGTATAGCCATTTGAAGGATAACGGTTAGGGCAGGGTAAGGAAATTTCTTCATGTCTGACTTTAGGTTAGGCAACAGGCAAGCCAGAGTGTGTAAGAATTTATATTTATCATTATTGATAGATTAATTTAGAAATTTATTATTAAATTTATTTTTAAGAAATTGTGTTTGTGTTGTTTGTTTGATCTTTTACGTACCCGTCAATAATTTTTCAGTCATGACAGGACAGGTCTTCCTGGGTTGAACAGTACTAACATGACTAAGCAGCTGATAAAGTATCTTGTTGCTCAAGGACACAGCATAGTGACTGCGTAGGCTGTAAGACAAGAACTAGCAACCCTTCAATCCCCAGTCTAAATATCATATTATTTTTGCTACAGGGAAAGACCAGCCTGCAGAGTTACCTTCAATTAGAGTCTTATGATTGGATTTCTCCAGAGGAACTGTTTGAAGATAATCCTTCATATGGATTGAGAGATGTGGCTCTTGCAGCTATAGAAAAACTTAAAAAGGTATTTCCCAGAAATTATTTATTCTGCAACAGACTATGGTATTTGCCCTAAATCTGCACACAGATCAGCATACATTTTTCTCATTTATTTCCTCAGTGATCCTCACAAAAAATCATTTATTAACCCTTGTCCTGCTGAACCTGGATGCTATCCTTTTTTTCTTTTCTTTTTCAAACACTGTAGATCCAGATCTATTGGCTTTGTCAGAAGCCACCTGATTAGGATCCATACTGTTTTCCACTCTGATTGAAAATGCTTGCTTACACCTGGAATTCCGCAGGTTAAAAACGCGAGTTTAGATAAACAAAAATTTCCAGCATAAAATTGTAAATATTTTTTTACCTATAACATTTTTTTACCCATCATTTTTAGCATATGTTTTGGGTGCTCAAACGAACTGTCTCATTGAGACCGTTCTTTTGAGTACCTACAACATATGTTTTGGATGAGAAATAAGAAAGTGACTTTTCTGTTATGCACAGAGAGTCTTAACTAAAGTCCTGTTAAAAGTTAAAAATTGAGGAGGTGTGTAGTTCATCAGACCTTGAAATATCTTAAAATAGGCATCACAAAATTTATTGGCCTTTATGGGGGAAAACATTAATTTGCATTGGAAATAATTTTCACTTGCCCTGCAGCCTAAGGCACTTGTAAAAATACGACCAGATAAGTGGATTTTTCAAGCCCTGGTACATAAAATATTCAGAATGACAAGGGTTAGTGGAGAAATGTGAAAAATAGTTATTTGAATATAGACCTCTAGATATGGGTGAGTAATTTATAAATATCATTTTTCTTGTCAATGAGACGGTTCTTTTGAGCACCCAAAACAAATGTTAAAAATGCTGTGTGAAATAATATTCACAATTTTACACTCAAAATTTGTGTTGATCTTGACCTATGTTAAACATTTCTGATTTAAATTGATATGAAATTTCTCATTGAAATATTCCAGATCATCTTCTCAGTATTAAGAACATTAATGCTTTGCCTCCTGGGAAATTTTACATGCTTTTTTGTCATCTGCTGTGATTTTCAAAATCAACTTTTTTTGAAAATTTTTTTCAGGAATACCTTTAGATCTGTTTGGATCTAGATCAAGTCGCACCTTTTGTGACTGTCAAGCCTGATCTGGGTCCAAACTGTTTCCAAAAGTTATCACAGACGACACTACTAGTTAAAAGAGTTCACAAGCCACAACATGTGATAACCAACCATGTGGCTGTGCATCATCAGAAGACTCAGATCAGCCTAGGCACTAGCTCAGTCTGATCAGAATTGTTGCTGTCCCCATGAAGAAAGCTCAGGTCCTGAGTTACCCACTGAGCGCATAGTGAAGTCTCTGATCAGACTGGGTGAATGCCCAGGATGATCTGAGGTTTCACTGGGCAGTGAGCACACACTCATAATGATGATTTTATCATGTCATAGCTATTTTTTTCTCTTTTTTAACATTCTTGTAATAGGAATATAGGATCTTACAAGGGTGCTCATGTGATATTGAATTTGTTAGTTATACAAGTTGGGGAAAAAAACGATAAATGCTAGACATTTTGAGCATTTTATCGCTTTTTCTCAATGGGACTAACGTGCCACTTCAGACTTTTTCGATAAAAATCTACTGTTAGCAAAGCTCCGTTATGACTCCCATTCCCAAGCCATGCATCAGTCTATAGAAAGCTACCCAAACCATCGCAATGATTAAAAAACAGCTTCTGTTTTTTTTATCTTGTTGTATTTTGTAAATTTGTCAGAAAAAGTACATGATTATACATGACTTTGAACTTCAAAATGTTTTTGAAATAAAACGAATTTCAGAGTTACTTAACGATGCCATCCGAAAAACCACCACCTGGTCTGGTTCATGTGCTAATCTGCTATATTTCATATCCTCCCCTATTACGATAATGTCATGACATTCGAAGTTGAATTTGCGATTCAGTGACTTTTTTGTTTCGTACAGTGCCGGATAAAATTCACGAACAGTGACGTCCCGCCATCCGCTTTTCTCAACAGTTTTACAGACATTTTTCGTCAAAATGATTTATTTCACTAATTTCAAAACAAGATATCAGTATATGACCGTTCGATTTCACTCAGAACTGTCAAAATTACCTTCATTTTTATTTCTATAACATGGGGGCGCAAGTATATTGACGCACCGGCATGTCCAATTTAGATGGAATGCTGTTATGCGATCATAGCGTATTTATACATGAAACGGTATTTTCATGTTGGGCAAACTTCCAGCTATTTGAGTTTATATCTATTCATAACAACACTCAATTTGGCTATATAATTATGTATGTTGAATTAAATGCGATTATTTTCATACTTTTTAAATCCGTTTCAAGAACTATTTTACTTTATGTATAGTCGTGTCTGTCCATTAGCGAGGTCATGCACGAGATAATAGCTTTACACAACAACAACATAGTGGTACTTTTCTCCACGCAAAAACTAACGGATTTTCAGCGATCGTTTGATTCCGATAGACAGGAGAGATATGTCAAGGTATGCATAACTATTTTATAAACCAGCTTACTTTAATATCGGGACTGATTTATTTTTCGATTTCCAGAATAAAGGCAGCAAAAGTTTCGTTTAATAAGCGGTGCCATGACCAGAGGAGAGGACCCCTTCTAAAATATCACAAAATATAGTTTCGTTAGCAACTGGTCCAGACCCTTGAAAAATCACAAAGCTACCAAGCCACATTTTTATGTATGGCCAATATCGGCACTCTAGCGAAAAGTCATTTAAATGGTGTTTCGCTGGCGGGCGGATGATGGCCCGCTTATAGTGGTATCTGGATCCTCAGTGGTATTTGGATCCTCTCTCCCCTCATTAAATTAAAAAAAAAAACATGTAAAATTGACTCCCTCTGACAAAATTTTCTGGATCCGCGCATGCAAACAGTGTCATGTTTGATCTGGATCCAAACTCTTTGACACTGATGGTACGATAAGATGGGTTAAAGGCGTATACATTGGGTCCTCATCGGAAGCAGTTGAAACAAGATTAATAGACTGACCCAAAAATCATGCTTCGAGATTCTAAGAAATCAAACAAAAGATTCGTGTGCTCTCTCTCTCCTTTTACCACCTGCTATCAAAGTTTGCTAACAGTTTGGATCCAGATGATGATCGACGTTTCGTCGGGCCTGATCTGGGACAAACAAGCATATCAATAGTTAATCTAGTAAGCGCATGTCCGATCTATTTGCGTCACTTGGTACACTCATATATCTCAAAGAAAAGAAAAAGTCAGACAAGTACCTTAAATCTACATTTTCAAGATGCATGCAGTGCTCCGTTTCATGCTCAATTTAAATTAGACTGTCAACGGACATAATTTTATCATATTTTGGTACTTAGATGTGACCATTCATTGCTCACTGTGCCATATATAACGCTGGGGAGTAGATGATGCACCACAGCTTCTGTGTTGAATGGATTAATTATATGCTTCACGACTCAAACCACAACGTGGGAAAAAGCACTTTTGTATTTAGCATTTGAGCCATGACACCTGTTTTCCAACGATGTGGTATTTTGACAAGTGTAGATTCAGACGAGCCTGTGTAGCCTTCTTTTGGGCTTAGAGGCTATAAATGATGTTATGTCAGTAGCTTAACACTCATTAAATATTCAAGCGACAAGCAAAGGCTCTGATCAGTCTGTGCGTATGCGCAGGCTGGTCTGAGCCTTTGCTGGTCGCACATACCAAATTGTTGAAAATCTCATGCCACGGCTCATAGACTGTAGTTTAACGCTTTGGTTTATATGGCTTCATTACGTCTACGACAATAAGTTTTGACCAGGCAGTGTATGACCTAGGTCCTACATGGTGAACACAAGCTTAGACGGGCGTTTTCTAGCGCGCTCGGCATGCGAAAAAGAACATCGTTGCAAGATTAGCCATCTACGTAGAATGGAACATTCCAAATGTCGCCTGCCTATGGCACAACCGTTCACGTGCTGTACGGTAGAACAAGGATGGAACAAACATATAAACATAATTACATAAAACATAACATAATTTTAGAAACTCACTTTCTCTAAAAAGGACAGTGTTCTATATTTCAGAATGATTTAAAAAAATATTTTCGGCAATAATTTTAGGTGTTCAAAATTTCAGTGTTCAAATTTTTTAACATTTACCGTATATCTTGGTGAATTTGTCAAAACAGTTTTTTTCTTTAGCAAAAAAATTAAACCCAGATCAAGCCCAACATATTTTCCAGCATGATCTTGATCCAAAATGTGTTTGACACTCTGTATTCCTATTAGATTTTTTATCCTTTTGCAAACAGTTTTGAAGAGAAGATTAGACCCGATGGAACTGATATGGATCTAAATAGTTTGACACTGATGATATTCTGATTGAAAGAAAAAAAAAACAATCATGCAGAAAAGTATGAACAGTTAATCCCAGAATCCAAAGAATTATTTTTTACTGTCGAAAAGCCAAATATGCATGACATTTTAGCATCAGACCCTAGCTACTGTGTACAATAACGTCAAAGTCATTCTGGCGTTTTACGATAACGTCATGTAATTTTGGCATTTTAACATCACTTCCTATAATAGTCTTGCACTTAAGTCCAGATAAAGCATTAGAGTGTCACTATTTGCTATAGCTTTCAGGGATTTTACCCTGTCATTTTATTTGTTGACAGGATGTAATTCGCTTCTCTTGAGGCAAATTTGGTGGGGGTTAGAGTCATCTTATTCTTTCCTCTCTCCTATCTCTGGAAGGAGTCCCATAATGACTGAAATATTGGTGACTAGGACTTTAAGCCTTAACTCAATCAATCAATCAAATAAGCATATTTTTGAAGCTTAAATCAATAAAATATTCTTATCTATCAATTTTAGCAGCTGTTTTTGGGTTTCTTAAATTTGAGCTGAAAAAAAAGGTTTAAGTGTCTCAATGCGGTGAAACGGCGATTACATTTTATTGGAAATTCTCTCCCAGTGTGAGTTCTACCCGCGTACGCCAAGCTTGTCGAATTTCGACCTATGCACCTACAAAGTTTGAAGCTGCTATGTCCAAGGGTTTAGGAGGAAATGCATTTGCAAGAAATATTTGATTAAACCTTGACCCAATGTCAAGGTCACATGAAGCATTTCCCTCTAGATCATGTGACCTGTGTACCTGCAAAGTTTGAAATTGCTATGGCCAATGGTTATGGAGATGCATTACCAAGAAAATACATTATTTGACCTTGACCCCAAGTCACACAAAATGTTGCCCAGTACCCCTGACTTCATGTGACCTATGCACCAGCAAAGTTTGATGTTGCTACATCCTATGGTTAAGGAGAAGATGCATTTACAAGAAAATACATTATTTGACCTTGGCCTTGGGCTCAAGGTCACACAAAATGTTGCCCAGTACCCTCGACATCATGTGACCTATGCACCAGCAAAGTTTGATATTGCTACATCCCACGGTTAAGGAGAAGGTGCATTTAGAAGAAAATCATTATTTGTCCTTGACCTTGGGTCAAGGTCACACTAAATGTTGTCCTGTGCTCTCTACATCATGTGACCTATGCACCTACATAGTTTGAAGTTGCTACGTCAAAAGGTTTAAGAAGAGAAGTATTTACAAAAAAATTAAATATTCGACCTTTGACCTTTACTTTGGGGTCAAAGTCACACAAAATGTTGCCCAGTACCCTCTACATCATGTGACCTATCCAGCTACAAAATTTGAAGTTGCTACTTCCAACCGTTTAGGAGGAGATTCATTTACAAGAAAATACATTATTTGATCTTTGACCTTCACCTTAGGGTCAAGGTCACACTAAATGTTGCCCAGTACCCTCTACATCATGTGACCTGTTCAGCTACAAAGTTTGAAGTTGCTACGTCAAAAGGTTTAGGATGCGATGCATTTACAAGAAAATTCAATATTTGACCTTTGACCTTGACCTTCGGTGTTGTCAAGTCCCTTTTATGGCATTTATTACTCACCATACATTTTGAACATACAAGTATTTTCATCCATTTGAATTAAGCTAACATATTTCTTTAGTTTTAAATTGTGTGTAATTTGTAGAAGTGATATGGCATGCTTTGTCCACCATACACATAAAATTGTAAAGCGGTACTACTTTTTTGATAAACCTTTCCTCCATTTTTCTAACAATATTTGAAAATTGGCTTTCGGTTTATATGCTTTAACAATGCATTGGAATCAATTAAGAATTAGCAGATGCACTCAGCATGCTCATAAACAAGCTTTTGCAAGTATTATTACATGTATATCTGTTTCCCTTTTTGAAAACAATTTTATTTCCCAGCTTAGCAATACCATCTTTTTCGACTGGAATATTATAAAATGGAAATGGTGTTTCTGTTAAATAATAGCTTGGGTGTATTGCAAAATAAACACTCTTCGTATTGATACATAGCTTTGGTTGGTATTTCTTTGAAAATGGTCTTTTTGTACAAATTTGAATTGGCCAAAATGGCACCAAATAGTGTGAACACCCACCTTAATAATTATATAATGATACAGGAGCATGAATGTTAGATTCTATTTATCATATGATCATACTAAGTTTACTTTAAAATCACGTCTTTGTTATGCAAATCTCAGTATTTTGCCATATATATACATGACATTGTTGTGTCAGACCATATCTACACAATCTGTATTAATATTGAAATAACACAACTTTACTAATGTGTGGATTGACTGGAAATCAAATGTTCATATGATGTAAATGACCCATACAGTAATCAATATGTGCTTAATATAAGAGCATGTATGCTGATTAGGTTGAATATTGTACTATTTCTTTTTACCCCTTAATCCTTTGTAGACAGAAAACCCTGAAATGGGTTCTTTGGCAAACAGTGAAGACACAGATGAAATGCGGCCTCATGTTGGATTTTATCCGGGTCTGCATTATTTGCTTAGACAAAATTGATCTTCGGAGAAAGAAAGAAAATATTTTTGGTAAATTATAACCTGTGACCCCTTAGTATATACAATGGACCATCCTGACTTTATTGTATGGAGCTTTATGGAAAATTTCAATGGTCTGAAAAGGGTTAAAATCAATATCTTGGGTACTCGCTGAAAGCTTTTTATTGACTAGCTTGAAAGGTTTCCAGTAAGATAAGTTAAAAGAGCTTACAGTACAAATGTATACAGTATAGCCTGTCATTCAGAGTTAATTGTTTGCCTTTGGCCAATTTCATAATATATTTTTATCCTGGGAGGTAGGTATATAGTTTTTGACCCTTCCTTTTGTAGGTTAGTCTTGCCGTCCTGCGCAGGGTCAAAGTTTTTCTGTTAAAGTTATATTGGGATTTATATTTATATCAAGACCCTTTGATGGTGTATACACCTTTAACCCTTTAAATGCTGGAAGCCCTTAAATGGGTACTTTGGCAGATAGTGAATACCCAGATGAAATGTAGCATATTGCTGCATTTCATCAGGGTCTACACTGTTTGCTATGATTAGAGAGAAATATATCATAATTTAGAAAATTCTAACTGTGACCCGTTAAAGTACACAATGGACAGTCCCATTCTTATTGTTTCAATACATGTATGTATGGGGAAATCCATCAGAATACAAAGGGGTAAACAATATTTTACTTGTAAATTGACAAGCATACATGTAATACCTACCGTATAAACAAATGTAATGACACAGGATGTTTTAGTAGCAAGCTTGACTCATTAACAGCTAGGGTTCTTTTTTGTAGAGCAGAAAGGTGGTCATAGACTCTGACAGTTGCACAGCCTCTTCAAGACAGTCATACATCAGTTTGATTAGGAAAAAGGTTGGTATGATTCAAAATCACAGCGAGCAATATATAGGTACCATATTTACCTTATATTCAGAAAAGATAGGCACCAGACTGACTCAGACCTGAGAATATAAGAATCTATCATAAGTGTGAGGGTAGGATAGAAAAATCCGTCCCGAGGATCACCCTTTGGCATCATGAGGCTTGCCGAGTGATGACAAACGGTGATCCCGAGGGATGGATTTTTCTATCCTACCCTCACATGAATAATGGATTCTTTTTCTTGCTCACCACTGTTTTTTTTTATTTTGAAATAAGCTTCCAGAAGTCACTGAATACGCTAAGATGCAATTTCACATGATGACGTCACTTTAACAAAGACCTCACTTGACGACCATGTGCAACCATGTGCGTGAGTTTCAATACAACCAATGTATGTAGCCCTCACGAGACAGCCTGGGTAAGATAAGATTTTCTATCCCAGGGTAAAATCTCAGATATCCTTATCCTGTGTGCAAGAAAACAGAGTAAACCCAGATCAGATAATCATGAAGGACACAGGTTTAGATAAACAAAAATTTTCTGCGTAAAACAGTAAATATTTTCTTACCCATCATTTATAACATATATTTTGGGTGCTTAAAAGAACCGTCTCGTTGAGAGGGTTCTTTTGAGTACCCACAACATATGTTTTGGTTGAGAAATAAGAAAATTAATTTTTGTTACACACCCTAAACTAAAGCCCTGAAGGAGATGTCTGATCAGAGCTTACACTCTTTGCCCTTTCATCACCACCTGTAACACACTTGGCCTCAAGGTTATAAAACTTTTTTAATGCCCATCTGAATGGAGCATTAAGTTTATCATGCTCATAAATATTAAAATGCCAACAAAGGAAATGATTTATATAAGCATACATTCTTGTTTTCAGATCCTTTTGATCTTCAGCTTTTGTAATGTATTATTGTTTCATGTAATTGTATGAAGAGAAAAATAAAATATTGTTTACACTAAAATTAAAATGCAACACTTTTTGGCATTTTAACATTTATTTGCACCATCTGAAAGTTTGAAAGCTAGACATCTCTTCATTTTTCAGCATTTTAGTTTTTATGAGCATGGTAAATTTCATGCTCATTTGAGGTGAGCATGAAAAAATAACCTTGGGCTGTAAAATGGTCTGGCCCAAATTTAGGATACAGTAAAACCTGTCTTGAGCGGCCACTCAAAGGAGACAAAAAAACTTCTAGATCTCGCAAATGTTAGTGCATGAAAAACCATGTTTGATCCCTATAATGTAAATAGAGGATCTTACAAAAGTGTTCATGTTTTAGTTAATTTATTAAATAAGTAGGGGAAAAGAGATATATACAAGGCTTTGCAGAACATTTTATTGCTTTTTCAAAAAGTTTTTATAAATTCATTTATACTGCACAAATGTCAGATTCTATTCATCATATGAAACTGAAAGTATTTTGAAAGGGCGTTTTTGGTGCAAAGATCAACATTTTGCCATATATATGGGTAGTTTTTTTGACCACTGTTACATAATGTTACTAAATATATAATAATTGAGCCAGTGCATGAGATTTCCAACAATGTGGTATGTGCGACCAGCAAAGCCTCAGATCAGCCTGCGCATACGTGCAGTCTGATCAGAGCCTTTGCTAGTCGCTTGAGTATTCTATGATTGTTAAGCTACTGACTGAACACCATTTTGAGTTTCTAAGCTTAAAAGGAGGCTGCAGAGGCTCGTCTGAGTCTACACATGTCAAAATGCCACATTGTTGGAAATCTCATCAACTGGCTCATATACTCTCAGATATTATGTTTCTGTGATAATTTGTTTTACCATTGTATTTTCAGCTTCCAAACATTCACATTTCTGTTGTGGAGATTCTACCCCAGTATGGTTGTCAGCAACTGTTCTGGGCACAAGAGTATAACCTGGCTATACACGCCTCAAATAACTGTGATATTAAACAGACACAGCTCAGGGATGGACAAATAGTGAAATGGTTTTCTTCAGAAGATGATATTGATGTTACATACAGGAGAGGCATAGGTATTTACTACTAAGAAGAAGAATAAGGGAGACATACACATTATTATAATAGTAGCTTGATCTAACATACTGTATCATGTCGAGTGGGTGAGGTCATACCATCGGATCACCCGAGACGCAAAGTATCGAGGGTGATCAAATGGTGTGGCCTCATCCACGAGACGTGATACTGTACGCCAGATCAAATTACTATTATCATAATATGTTTGTTATATACTTTTATTCTGACATTCTGATTTTATAACCTGTTTTGGTCCCTACTCCCGAAAAATTGCAGGAACGTTATGTAACGTCACCACAAAAACAGGAAACCGATGTTAGCCTCGTTTTAAACGATAGTGGTATGGAATCAGAAAACCTCAGTTCGTTGATCCCGTTTTCTGTATCAGATAGCCAGAAAACAGACAGTTCAAAAGATGTATCATTTATAGGTATATAATAAAACTTAAGATTTGCCTTTCTTCTAAAGTTTATTGTGTTGAGTTGTGCATATTGTAACCAGTTGTGTTTTATTGTTTATCAGTACTACTTTAAACTAATCTTGATGACACTTATGGCCCAAAAGGATTGATGTGTCCTTAAACTCTAACTCATCATCTCATCATCATGCCTTCCTTCTTGTATGGGTTTTAATGAAATAAGTTGCTCATATTTACCCGAAAAATTTGGGCAGACAGCATGCATCAAACAGCATAAACCCAGATCACGCTGTTCCATCAGACAACATTTTCAGGACAGGATTTACTAGCAGGATAATGGTTTATTTAACCACACTATTGTGGCAGGCTTATAACAAAGTATCTATGCAGTATTCATTAACTGAAAACTGCCATGCTTGCATGAGAATTTTGTAGAGAATAGACTTCTACAAAAGAATCATGCCTGGCAGGAGGTTTGAACTTGTAAACAGAATTTATTTAATTTTCCACTGACACTTACCTTAAGAAATGAATTGAATTAAGTGCTCAGCAGAATCTTAATTCATATAGATGATAAATCATAATTCATACGATCTGTCATAGGTCCAGGTATACCAAATTTTTTTAGCGTAAAATTATGATATATAATCTTATCCATCAATTTTAACATTTTTGGGTGCTCAAAAGAACCGTCTCATTGAGACGGTTCTCTTGAGTACTGTAAATTCGGAAATTATTGCGAGAATTTATTTTCGCAAATAGCCTTAATAGACATATTTGCGACAAAAAAAAATCGCGACTAGGGCATGATTTACCTATATCAGTAAACGACAGAGTGATTTCGCAAGGATTTTATGTTAATGAAACTTCGCATATGCGAAGTTTTGTGAAAATAAAACCCTCGCAAAAATTTCCAAATAAAAGCAAGCTCTTTTAAATAATTCACATGCGTTGTTTTTTGTGTCTTTCAGTTGAAGCACCAGTTGAAAATGAGGGTGTGAAAGTAAACAAACTGAAGTTAAATCTAACATGTGAAACATCTTACAAGGTATTAAGCTTATTCATTTACACTTTCAAAGCAGCCCTTAAATGAATCTTTAGATTTTCCAAACAGTTCAAAACCTCATGAACCCACAAAATATATCTGATAGTCACTTATCAGGGGACAAAGATATATCAATATTACACTTGTCCTTCAGGACGAGTGACCTATAATTTTCACTCGTCTTGCAAACACATGCACTTGTCCTTTAAAAGCTTATGGAAAAAAGAACATAAGGGAGTGATATGTAATATGACTTCCTCCAGTAATCCTACAGGACGAGTGCTTGGGAAGAAATTTCTTGTCCTTTCTCGATTTCACTCGTAAATACGTGCGGACAAGTAGATTTTTTGTCGCCTGCTTATGTTGACTTGCACATGCAAATCACTTACAAACACAAACAATGAATTCTCTTTCCAGTCACTGATGGCGAGCCCACCACTGGTTTATACCTGCAAAACAAGTATCTTGTAATGTTTGCTTCATTGCATGGCTGTCTTGATTTGCTGTTCCTTTTTTCAATCCAACAAAACCATTAAAATGATAAACCATTAAACCTTATGTTGTTATATACCCTTTGTATACATATATTCTATGTTAATGTAGATATTTTCTATAAAAATTGAGAGTTGAATGTTGTTTTTCCAGATTCATTCAGTCTGTGACTTAAAAATTCGGTTAAAAACCGAGAATTTTCGATCATCTCTAGCCCTGCTGTAAATTGATTGATAAAAATATTATTGATTTTATTGTCAGGAGCAACTTTCTATTTTGTTTGAATGTATTTGTTAACCCTTGTTTCTACTATATAAATCAATGTACATTATACAGTAAATCCTGTCTTAAAAGAAGACCAAAAAATTGGTTTTTAAGACCAATTATTGCATAATGCAGGACAAAAGTATTGCAGAATGCTCCAAGAGAGCATTCTGCAATACTTTTGACTGTCATTAAGCTACCATTTGTCTTTAAGACCTTTGATTTGTCTATTTTTGAGTGGCTGCTTAAGACAGGTTTTACTGTAGTCTAATATACATTTCTCTTTTAAGCCATTACAGTTACATGATTGCATTTAATACAGTGGAAGCTCCGGCTGAATGGGAAATAGTATGGAATTCTGTTTAACTTGGCTATTTAAGAAGCCAGCTGATCTGGCTCAACACCTTTTTCAAAATTATTTTTCCCATTTCAGCCAGACAGAATGAAGTATGATATGAATTGTAATCTATGTCTGTTACTTTGGATTTGGCCTATGAAACGGATCATAATTCACACTATTTTCCATTCAACATACCAGGTTTAACATGTGTTTTGGGTGCTCAAAAGTCTAATTGAGATGGTTCTTATCCAGGGGTGTGGAAATTAATTGCAAAATTTTATACATGCCCTTGGACAAGTAAAAGTCCATAATATACTTGTCCAAAGAAAATTTTACTTGTCCCAAAGGGCAGATAATGTACAAACAACTTGGCTTAGCCCTTACTGTGCTGTTACCAAATGTAAACTTTTTTGAAAACAGTTTGAAACCACACATAAACACAATTGAAAACAGTGTAGATCCAGATCAGCTGGCTTCTGAAGAAGCCAGCTGATCAGGATCCACACTGTTTTCCAAACAACATGCATGTTTAAAATGATTAATCCAATATGATATTCAGGATTGCATTACCTTCCGTTATACTTGTTCCAGGACAATAAACTAGAAATTTCTAACTTGTCCAGAATGAAATGGGACCAGGTCGGGTAAGTGGGGCATGGTATTTCCACAACCCCTGTTCTTATCAGTACCCACAACATGTTTTGTTTGAGAAATAAGAAAAAAATGAAAAATAGATTTGCCACTTTTATCAAGAGACCTGGGGAATCCTAATATTTTTTCAGTTGGAAGTTCCTGCTTTGTTGATTCAGTGGGATATTCTACAAAGTCTCTGCAAGGATGATAGACTTTCTGTTGGGGCTCTCACTAAAGTTTTGAAGCTCTGGTCTTCTAGTTGTCCATGTGGCAGAATAATCATCATCTATGATGGAACCTCACTGAGATTAGGTTAGTAAAATCACAGGTTTAGATAAACAAAAATATTATGTAGGCATGAAGCAATTTTTTAGATAAGAATTTATTAAGTTAGGGATTTTGGACAACAACATACTACAGACATGGTCACACAGTTTCAGTTTAGCAAAAAACCCAGACCAAACAAATGAGTGAAACAAAAGGCTTTATGGTAATTTAGAGTGCTTAAGAAATATCATTCAACCATTTTTTTCAGTGTTTAACGTTTCTTGCAGCAGTTGTTTGATATCATTGACCTCTGCTTAGCATCGGGCATTAACATCGGCCTCGGGCCACAACAAATGATAACACCTCAAATCAGTAGCTGAATCTTATTAGTGGCATTGTCAGGTTATATCAATAAAAATTTTATGTTCTTTTGCAGGTGTTAGAAATAGCAGTCAGGCCACTGAGGGAATTGTCTCATTGATGAAGCAGCTCACTCAAAGTGTAAGTTGATTTCAAGTGGAGATAAGAACACTTTTAATGTGTAAAAATATATTTTTTTTCTTATCCATTAGTTTTAGCATGTGCTTTAGATGCTAAAAAGAACCGTCTCATTGAGACAGGTCTTTTTTGTGCCCACAACATATGTTTTGAGAAATAAGAAAATCAATTGTTAATTGATTACACACTGTTATCTGGAGGTTTTAAATTGATAAATGCTTGATTCCTTTTGTGCTGCAACAAATTACTCATGCAAGCTGTCAGGATGTGACTGATATAATGTTTAGCGTTAGGCCCAAAAAACGAACAAAGAATGCTTTATGTTCATTCACAAAAACTGTTTTGCTTGTCCGCATAGGTCAGTTGGTAAGAATTATTTTGGATTTGTATACTGCTATGATGGAGTCCTGGGTTTAAACTCTGGCCCGAGGTTATAAAACTTTGTTTCATGCTCATCTCAGCTGAGCACAAAATTTATCCTGCTCATAAATGTTAAAATGCCAACAATTGTTGTCATTTTAACATTTATTAGCATGATAAATACAACATTTGAGAGATTTAAAGGAAGAAACTTCGTTATTTGTCAGTATTTTAGTTTTTATTAGCAGCAGAAATATCATGCTCAGTTGAGTAGAGCATGAAAAAAAGTTTTATAACCTCGGGGCTTTGTCTGGCAATATATTTTGGTAGAGGCTATTCTTTCCATGCTACTCAAGTAGGTTTGTTGTCAGTTTTTGATAAGTAAAACACTTAGAAGCAGCATGCCCAGGGATAGAGTATTATGCTTACTTACTGTCACAATATGATTGAGAAATGTGCTTTGGCTGTTTTGAGTACCCACAACATATGTTTTGGTTGAGATAATTTAAGATCAATTACACACTCTTATCTTGAGGCCTTAAGCCTTTTGAGCCTTTTGAGCAATGCATGTCCACAATGGTTCTCTTATATTATTTGTTTAAATTCTAAAACATGTTTATTTTAGTTTTGTGATGTGCCGGTGTATGTGTATGCTGTGATTAACCCAGGTCTAGCTGGAAGATTTGTTGTACCTCCCAGACCTGGCCTTATTGCCTATCTGCAGAGAAGACACTGCTTAGATCTGCAATCCAAGGTAAGTTCATTTATTTAGTGGTGCTTAGTTTTTTTCAGTTCTAAACAAACACTAGCCCATCAAAAAGCAAGTATTAGCTTTAGAAAAATTGTTTGATGGAACATCTAAGTATTTCTGAATTCTTTTATAAGGACATACTCATTTCTGTTATGGCCACATTATAATTTCACAACTCAAGAACCTGTCCCTTCAGGAAGCAATTTTTGCCTCCATAATCTTTTCAAGTGTTTTTGCCTTAGAAAATTCTTGGCATATTGAAACTAACTTGAGAGCATAAATGAGATGGTCCTGATTGGTTTGGTTGAGGAAAGAAAACATGTTCAATCGATTTTTTCATGTTGTCAAGACAACTGGCATGCCTATATATTGGCATATATAGTTTTATGGTATGTTTTCAATGAAAAAACGTGGCTCGCTAAATCAATTTAGGAATGCTGCAAATCAGATTATACTTTACCTAGTCTGCGCAGACAGCTAAGCAGACTAGCTTTATTCAAAGTTTGGATAGAGCAAGGGTCACTTATATGGGACAGTCAACAAGATTTAATACCACATCAGCGAAGGCTCTGGCAAATCTGTGCACTGGCCAGAGCCTTTGCTGTTCACATTCAAAAGTATGGATGTTGTCTCGTATATGAAGACTCAGATTCAACTTTTGGACGTCTAAATTTGCTGGATATGTCAGCATGGGTATTTATATGAAGCATTTGAACATATGCCATACATGTAAGTACTGAAATCTGGTGCACTGGCACATATACATTGAAATTTTTCAGTTTAAAATTTACCCTGCAAAACTTTCAGGTGTTACTTAGCTTTTTTTCAAGTGTATATATCATTGGTATTTCAGTGCACTCTGTACCTATATGAGAGTCACCAACATCAGAAGATGGCTGAGAGAGCAGGCCTAGCTCATCTAAAGGTCAGTTCAAAATCTTTTGAAACATTAATATAATATAATATATATAATACACAGCCACCAGTCCATCTTCTTCATCGCATAAAATCAATACTGTATTATGAAGAAGAGGGACCTGTTCCCTATGAATGAGGTGGATCTTATGCCTCGGTTACATTTGCTACGGTCGTCGTACGATTTATTTGTCTACGATTTTCTCTACGATTTTTCGACATCGTAGGCGGCTATATGCTACGACGTATGTGGTTACATTGCTTATGATCACCTTACGATTTCTTTCAGCGACAAACTAGAGCAAAACTTTACAGAGACCTTGCGGATATCGTACGACATCCGCAAGGTTAACGTACAATCATCGTGTTATCTTCACGACCTCCCTATATAAATCGCACGATGTCCGTATGATGACCTTGCGGAAGTCGCTAGGAGTCGGTACGCTGACTGTGCAATTGTCGTGTAATTATGTGCATGGATTTAAACGGCTATCCATGTTCATTTTTGCATTCCATTTGAACTATATTTCAAAGTCATGTGATCACAAATCGTGCTATGAAGAGGCTAGTGTTTTTAGTTGAACATGGTCCAAAGGTATGGAACAGCGTGATACGTTTGTGTATATTTTAATGTCAATTTCTAAGTTCTGCAGTTTTCATAAAGTTTAAATCACAGAATATTGCAACCCCTTTTTTATAGTACACTTTTATAATTAGAAAAGTATCACTTTAATTGAAAATATAAAGATATTTTAATTGTATCAGCGTAGACTAAAACGCTTATTATGGTTTTATTCAGTTTAATTATCCAAAGGCACTCTATGGCCAGCAACACATAAAATCTTCGTCATAAGCAAAAATTAAGTCGATGCGTGCGAACAACATAGGTACTGACCAGAATGCGCTTTCTTACACCCGGCCTGGTCGGCACATTTGTCATTCGTTCTCAGTAAAATACATTTTGTAGGACATTCATTCAAATTTCAATGTTCGAACTAGTCACATGTTCTTACTACGAGACCCATATATATTTTATTCCTTGAAGTAATACTTAAATTCAAATCCCAGAGTTATAAATCGCAAAAAATATCTGGACTTTTTATTACTCTTATCTAATTTATTAAAACCCTTTCCAACCAGCATTTTATATACTGAAAATGTGTATGCATTTCATGTTAGGTATTTTGAATTGCACTTCAGACAATTTGATCATGGAAGCATACTATATGGGCATTGATTAGCATGCGCGGATCCAGAAAGTTATGTCAGAGGGGGTCCAACTCAACTGTTTTTTTTTTTTTGCTTTTTTTAGTTGATAAGGGGAAAGAGGATCCAAATACAAATATTGGCCCGCTAGCGAAACGTCACTTTAAATGGCGTTCGCTGGCGGACCGATGATGGCCCGTCATGTAATGCTGGCTTGGTACATGTGTAGCTTTGTGATTTTCTACGGGATCTGGACCAGTATTGCTAAAAAAATTATATTTTCGTGATTTTCCAGTGGGGTCCGAACCCCCTGTCCCCCACCCCCTCTGGATCTGCCCATGATTAGACTGCTTCCATCAGCAAACTGAACTGTGTCCATATTGAGTCACACTGAGTGGTGGTATTAGAGACATCGCCTGAAGAAAAATATTGAAATGAAACAAACAGCTAATGATAGGTCTCCGAGAAATTGTTGACACGTCGCAAGGTTACCATACGATCATCGTGCCATCGCCTTGGGGTTACTGCAGGATGACCATCTGATGTCCGTACGATTTTATGGGCCCTGCAAGGGCATCGTGCGGCGACCTTGCGGGCTCCTTACGACTATCCCAAGAGTCTACGATCATTTTTGGGCCAAGATGACAATCTAAAACCCTGCGTTGTCCTCACAATCACCGTGCGGTGCCCGTACGGGGGTCGTACGATGCCCCTGCGATGTGTCTACGGGCTTACGATTTTTTTCAAATTTGTCATTGTGTGGAGTTAAACAAAATCGTAGAGGCCACGATGCCTGTAAATCCGTACGATGATCGCAAGGTCTCCCTGCGGCGGCCGCACGGAAACGGTATTTTGGACATCGTAGGGGCATCGTATACTCCTCGTAAGGCAAATGTAACCGAGGCATTAAATTCAGCAAAATCGCTATTTATTTTAACCAATACAAAATTTTAGAAATCCGAGAATGCTATTCGATGGCCTTGATGTCTACCTTTGACATACCTTAAATAGTGTGCCCTGGCACATAAACTGATTCTAGAATCTGTGTTGAAGTTGAAAAAATGCCATTTTTCTTTATTACAAACCATTTTAAACTGTCAAGTAGAATTGCCTCTTTAAACTGATATCAGTGTCGGAAAGTTCAATGAGTGTCTCATCAAATAGCACTGTCAGATTTCTAAATTTTGCTCTCAAAATTACGAAATATAAAGTTTAATCCAACTGGTATATGTGATGAAGGCGACGGATTGGTGGCCGTGTAATACAGTATTAAGTACCAAAATTTCATGTACTGGCTTACATTTTTTTTTGGAACTTTGTATTAACACAACACTATTTTTGGTCCTGAAAATGTTGTATACATCTACTGAATATATTCAAGTGGACTTCAGACTAGATTTTTTCATGGTAGCAAATAGTATGAACCCTGATCAGACTGCTCACAAGGGAGCAGTCTAATCTGGGCCCATATTGTTTTCAATTTAGGCTACCTAAGAACAAAAGCAAATAAGAAAACAGAGGACAAAAATCGTGATTGGTGGGCTAAATGTAAGGGTATACACACATTCAGCTTATCTGGACTTTGAATGTTTTATGCAGAAAAGTCTGAGATAAAGCTGTATCGTCTTTCTTAAACCTTGATTTTTATCTCATTATTTTACATATAGAAAAATCTGACTGCCTTATTTGGGTTTTCTTACTCAACGTGACCTCTAATTTTTTTCAGGCTTCACGAGTTTTGGAGCATCCATCACTGGTAAGTAGAAAGTATACTGAATAGTGTCTATAGTACAGTAAATTACAGTTACTATAAATGTTCTAAAATTTCGTACTCTTTTCTCTTTGTTCTTGAGTAAAATGTTGGTTAACAAGGTTGGAGTTTACAAAAATGCTTGTCATAATAGCAAACAGGGAAGACCCTGATCAGACTGCTTCTTAAGAGGATAGATATAGTCCGGCAGTATTCAGGCGAATTTTAGGGGGACCTGGAACTTGATTTTAAACTTTTTTTCTTTGTTGATTCTGGTAGTGCATACATTCTCCTTGACAAATCCGAGTGATGCCACTCTGGCGTCATTGAGCATTTCGATATATCCAAGATGGCGTCCAAGATGGAGGACAATTATAAGAGAAAAATTGTGTGATACGGAAAATAATGTCTCAAACCCATTTTCTTTCTTAAATTGTTGCTATGAAGTTGGAATCTAACTGAACACACTAGCTTGTAACCAAATAAAATAGAAATGTGTACAAGATGGCCGCCAATTTGGCAGTTTATCACAAAAAGTATAAGAAAATCTTCCCTGAGACCGACAAAGTACAGGGATTTGCATGCAAAATGCTTATTTTACTGATTCTTAGATTACAGACATCATCCTTGTGATCCCAGTGATGCTATCACTCAGCATTTGACATATTCAAGATGGCGTCCAAGATCGTAGCCAACAAATTTATCAAACCCGTGGGAGCCGCACCCTACATGTAGGCCTAATGATAGATTTGTAACAGACCAGATGCCTTTACAAACACACATATCTGACTAAACAAACCTGGTATGCGTGTATAATAGAGTTGCACTGTAAATGCAGGCATATCTGAGAATGCGACCATACCCCAAAATTACAGTGCTTCCTTAAAGTTAAGGAAGACTTAAGTTTTGATTAAAATAACGTTTCGAACTTATAAGATCAAAATAGTTTCGTTTTTTTCTCTGTAGATCACAATGGTGTCGTTGACCATACATACTGCATCGATCCTGGCAATTTATTAAACAATTAATGTAACATTTTGAAATATCAGTACTTCGCTTAAATCGTCCTTAACTTTAAGGAAGCATTGTAATTTTGGGCCCAGTTCAGCAAACATGTCTGATGTGATGACACCCCTGTACAAGTAGCACCGGATTTGTAGCCAACCTTCTATCTGCACTCAACTAGTAAAAATGTCGGTTGCAGTGGCAACTGACCAGCAGACATGGCCTACAGTGAGGCACCACATCAATGGGCACGGTTGATAATGTGGGACCACACCAGAAGGCGTGGCCTATGGTGAGACAACACACCAGAAGGCATGGCTGATAATGAGGCATCACACCAGAAGGCATGGCCTATAGTGAGGCTCCACACCATCAGGCACGGCTTTTAGTGAGACTCCATACACGCAGGTATGGCAAATAGAGATACACAACACCAAAAAGCATGCAGCAATGGGTGGTAAAAGATCAGCAGGCATACTGATTGAGTAGTAAAAGATCGGCAGACATACTGGTTGAGTTGTAAAAGATCTGCAGGCATATTGATTGAGTGGCAACGGTCCAGCAAGCACCCATCTTGCACATCACTCAACCAGTAGGCATGTTTGAACAGCAGTGGTGTTTATGGAAGTTACACTAGACCAGAATACATATTTGTTGCAGCTGCAGCGACATAGCAATGGAGTCTCACTGGACCAGCAGGCCTGTATCTTGCATTGTCAACGTAGCAATAGTCTTGCCCACTAAAGTTTAACAGTTTAAGTTGGCATGTCTGAAGGAGGGGCATCGATCGAGTAGCTTTTCTCTTTGATTTTCAAAGGTCACATGTCTGATTGAATGGGGAGCACAGTGGCTCATGGGTAGAGTGCTTGACTCGAGACCGAGGGGCCGCGGGTTCGAGCCTCACCGGCGTCACTGCGTTGTGGTCCTTGAGCAAGACACATTTATCCTAGCTTAGTACTGGTTCAATCCAGGAAGAGCCGTCCCTGATTAACTGAAAGATTGTTAATGGGACATAAAGGATCAAATTAAACAAATGTCTGATTGAATGGTACCAAGTTCTCAGGCATATCTGTTGAAGTTTCATCGAACGGCATCCATGTATTGCCACCAGGCCATCACATCAGACATTCTTACCAGCACGCATGCATATTATGTGGTACTGAAACAGCACACATGTATGCCTGTTGCCGAGACGCAGGATCTGCAGGTATGTGTGTTTGTTACATCACACCAGCAACAATGTATGTTACAATTGCACCCGACTAACAGGAATGCTGGGTACTCATGCATTGGATCTGTGTGCATGTCTGTTATACCTGTACGAGACCAGCAACCCAGCCATTATTGCCACAGGGTCAGTAGACATCTTTACCATTTCCATGTTTGATTTAGCACACATGTCTGAAACCAAGACTCCAGGCCAGCAGTTATATAAGTAACAGCTTCGCGAGACTGTCAGGCTTGTTGCAGTATCCATGTCTTTAAACTTTGCTCTGAAACAGCAGGCATGTTTGTGACAGTTGCACCCGACCATTTGGCACATCGAATACATGCATGCATTTCTGTAAGATTTGCAAACACATTTGTAGTTGTGGGGCTGTGCCAGCAGGTATGTCTGTTACACTTGCCTCAGACCCGCAGTTATGTTTACTATGCTTGAACCCGACCAATGGGCTGTTAAGGACAATTGCACCAGACCATCAGGCATGTATGTTACAGTAGCACCTGACCAGCAGTCATGTCTTTATATGTTGCATACAATCAGCATGCATGCCTCTTACAGTTTCATCTTAGTAGCATCCATGAATGTTATATTTGCACCCAGCCATCAGCCATGTCTGTAACAATTGCATCCGATCATTTGTCATGTCTTTAACAGTTGCACCTAACCAGCAGTCATGTCTGTTAAACATGCACCTACACCAAAACTTGCACCGGACCAGTACTAGTATTCATATTTGTTATAGAAATATCCAACCATCTGTGCTGTCTGTTGCACTTGCACCAGACCAGTACAGTAGTAATGGTTGTTACAACTGCACCGGACCAACAGGCCTGTATTTTACAGTTTCTCCTAACTAGCAGGAATGTCTTTAATGGTTACACCCAACCAGCAGTCATGATGGTAATTAACATCCGCAGCATGCAGATATATCTCTTACTCGTTGGTTTGTTGATACACTGCACTCTATAAGTAAATAGTATTTTCCCTCTTTTTTTGGTCATTTTATTTTTTAGCAATCCATCCATAAACTACTTTCAAGCTGATTTTTCCGCATATTGATTAAAAAGGTGTGTACTTTGAGCAAGCACGCTGTCACAGAGTTTTCGGTGATATCGTTCGTTCAGCATACCCTGGCATTTTTACTTCATTATTTCTTGACAAAATGTTTGCCCAAAGTAGGAACTTTTATGAGAATAGTATGATATTAAGGTTCGTATTATCAGATCCAGTCAAAGTAGTCTTGAAAGTAGTGCATGAATTGATGGATACGATTACCAGAACAAAGACACACAAAAACATTACCATGATGAAAATATAAGTCCGTTATTTTTTCAGTGCAGTGTATAATAGAAACCCATGTGATTCCACAATATACATCATGCTATTTCTACCATCTTAGACAACATCTTGGATATTTTACAACGCTGAAACACAACAACATCATGCCATTCAAAATCGCCCAATGCAACTACTGTTGAAAACTATCAGAAAAAAGGTTATTAACTGTGATTCTGATTTCAAGTGGGATTTTGCTTTAAAATGGCGGCCATCTTGGACACCATCGTAAATAGTTCAACCTTCTGAATCAAACAATTTTCCCTTTTAATCATTTGTATCATTTAGACTCTAAAAAGCCATACGATGTCAATATTAAAATGTTTTTATTGCGTTTTTTGGTCAGATAGGTCTTAGGGGACTAAATGGCGGCCATCTTGGGCGCTATCTTTAATAACTCAACCTTCTGAATCGAATCAATGTTCCAGTTTAATTGTCTGTATCATTTAGCCTCTAAACATTCATAAAAAATCAAAATTAGAGCTCTTTTTGTCGAACCTGTTGGTCAGATAGGTGTTAGGAGCATAACTGACGGCCATCTTGGACGCCATCTTTAATTTTTCAAAATGCTCAATGATGCCAGAGTGGCATCAGTTGGATTCATCATGTACAATGTCTGAACAACAAGAATCCGTGAAGAAAAAAACTTTAAAATCAAGTTCCAGGTCATTCTTGTTTTCTACCGGACTAATAGAATAGAATTTTTTTAGAAAAATCTTTAAACAACATCTTCTCCTGAACCACTTGGCTAAATTTAAAATAATTTCACATGAATGTTCCTCATAATGCCCTCTACCAAAATTTCACAAATGGTTCTGCTTAGCTGAACAAATGACTGCCAGAGCCCAGGATAAGAAATATCTTAAAGACATCTACTCCTGAATCTCTGGTCCAAATCCAAAAGAATTTAATTGAAATGTTCCTAATAATGTCATCTATGCCATTGCACAAATTGTTCTGCTTCTCCGAAAAAAATGGCCGCCATAGCTAAAAATAGTAAAATTTTTAAATGACATCTCCTCCTGAACAACTGGTCCAAATTTAAAATAATTTCACATGAATGCTTCCCATAATGCCCTCTACCATATTTTGCACAAATAGTTCTGCTCTGTTGAGCAGTATGGCTGCCAGAGCAAAAACTATAAACACAATTAAACACAATCTGCTCCTGGACCACTGGTCCAAATTCAAAATAATTTCACAGAAATGTTGCTTGCAATACCCTATACCAAAATTGCACAATGGTTCTGCTCGGCCAAATGAAATGGCTGCCAGAGCTAAAAAAAAAGGAAGTATCTTTAAACAGCATCTCCTTAACCACCTGCCCAAATTCAAAATA
>CAXHUL010000413.1:132978-169973 GCA_964019695.1 Loripinus fragilis
ATGTTAAGCAAATAAAAGAAGCGCATGGCCCAAATTTTGTGTAACGTAGCGCCACTTGTTTACATGTTTGAAAACAATGGATATATGAGCCGCGACATGAGATTCCCAACAATGTGGTATGTGCGACCAGCAAAGCCTCAGATCAGCCTGCGCATACGCACAGTCTGATCGGAGCCTTTGCTAGTCGCTTGAATATTCTATGGCTGTTAAGCTACTGACTGAGTACAATTTGGAGCTTCTAAGCTTAAAAGGGGGCTGCAAATACTCGATTGAGTCTACACTTGTCAAAATGCCATATTGTTGGAAATCATATGTCGCGGCTCAATTATGTTCTTCACATATCCGTAAAACAGGGTTTTAGCGCCCATGCGGTTTCATCCAGTGGGACTAAATATCTAAGCTTATATTTGAACCATTACATACCCGCCCAGATCACGTATCAATCTAGCGACCAAAATAAGCATCTAGGAAAACAGAGGAGAGCAGTGTCAGTTTTAGATGTAAGACCTCAAAATGGTTCAGATGAGCGTGTGACCTTTGAGAGAACCACATCGCTAATGCTCTGAGAAAAGAAATGGGTGAGTATGACAAAGACACGTCACAACTAAATATTACAACCAACCAAGGCGCCGTGAAAATAAAATATAAGAACATAGGCAAACCTTTTCATCAGCTAGATGGCAAAGAAAACAAGCAACTATTTCACAAAACTTGGACTTAAACACCACCAAAAGTAAATCAGAATGACCAGGAAATATTACAACCACACACAGACCAACCCACGGCATCACGAGGAGGGGCTACAGCCCACTAACTGTCACAAGACACCAGAAAGACAATTAAAAGTAAAGCAATCAGCTCTCTAAATTTTCTTATCAAGATGACCCAACATGCTTTTTGGACATTGAAATGTCACTACATATGTAAACTCAACATATGTATACTATGCACAATAAGTTTAGCAATTGTTTGGTATGGGTGAGCTCATCCACATCAGATCTCAAGTTTCATTTGCTGTCATGAAAATACAAGTGGCGAACATCTGACAAGAATTTCCATTTAAAAAAATACCGAATTACCAAACGCAGCGGCCAGGCTAAAGTGACGTTAAATGTTTAGACTAGCGGGTAACGTGGGTATTTCTGAGCATTGGGGGAAGCCAAAAACATTTTCAAGCGATTTTTTGGTCACTGAAAACCAAAAAACGCATAGCAAATGTTGCAATTTTCTGAACTTTCTCAGAGAAATAAAGGACCACATTTTCACAATTTGACGTTTTTATCAATGCGTTTGCGTTATCGCCTTTAAACGGTGTTTCTAGTCGTTTTTTCGTAAACCACATTGACAAGTAAAACTGTTAGATGCCTTCCAACACATTCAGAAAAATAATGTTGAATTAAACATCTTCATGGCTATAGAGCACTAGCCGAAAGATAAAATCTAACGTCGCTGTTATCTCGCGAATGCGTCGCACCATTCTCCAGCAACTTAAGGTTTTAATCAAGCATAAGATGAGTAACATTGTAAGCCTATGGTATTTTTGTAAACTGAGTCTCTGTTGAATTGAAACGCCAATTAACATTAGAATTTTAATTAAAAAAAATGACTACATTTTGACGTCATTGATGGCAGCTAATTTTTTTAGCTTGAAATCTCTATCACATCTGTCACATAACCAATAGTTTTTATAGGCGTATGATGCATGAGGAAGATGTTAGACCACCAAACGAAAAATCACATGCTTATCATTTTTGCATTACTTCCAACGGATGTGATTTTTATATACTGACCCCTCCTGCAATTCTTGCTCTCCCCAAATGCCTATTTAAAGGATGGCGTCTGTAAATTCGTGGATTCATTTGCCTAAGATCTTGTTCTCGTCATTGCAATTGAATTTATTCGATATTGCACGAAGATGAGCACATAAAGATGCGAACACATAAGAAATTGCTAAACTTATTGGGCATAGTATAATTGACAATTGGAAAAATGGACAAAATATAACTATACTGACGGACTTAAATTACGCAACATTACTTCCCTTTATTTTTCAAAAGACAGTTGGCTGTAAACTTCCTTTGCCTCGATGATGTCATTATGAGATGGTTTCATCAGCAAACACTTTAGTTTTAATTGTACAACTAAACCTGATGACTTTACTGCTCCGTCTAAAAGGTCACTGAAACATTTCTTAAGTAGAGGAGATTTTAAGCCATCAAATTAAAGGGCACAAACAGATAAACATCAAATAAGCAAGCGAGCTGTATCGCAGGTCTGCCAAACAACATGAGAGTGATTCCTCGATCACTAGTGAAGTCCATGACACAAATGATACTTCTCGTGTTTCTTACTTTTTAAGAAGTGAGTGATTTTTTACCAATAAGATTTTGTCACATGAAACCATTGACCCCTACCTCAAAAAGTTTACATTTTCAATTCGTTAAATTCATTTTAATTGGGCCGTTTTTTCATGTTTTACTTACAAATGATCACTCTTTAACATACAACCGAAATTATCATTTTGCCTTCTTACTAAAGTTGCTATCCAAGTGTTGCTTTTTTAAAATCATTCACTATAGTTCGCTAAACACATAACTTGCCAAAACGGATCTTTCTGAAATAGAGACTGAGAACCGATTTATAGAGTGTGCTTATGGAAATTATGGAGGCACAATGATCCTATACAATTCGCCTTAGTTTTTGGTCGCATGGTTTCAGAGAAGAATCTTTATTTTTTTATGATAAGTCCATGAGAGAAAATAAACCCCATGGAGTGGCTACGTTGGACACCATGGCAGGGTCTACTTTTATGCATTGCAACATACTAAATATATTTAAGCGGAGGGCATCGATCATGACTTTAGAGTAGATTCCAATGATAAGTCCATGGGAGCTAAAGACCACTAAAGTTTGGCCATTTTGGACCCTAGGAATAGGGTTAGCAGAGTTTATATAGGGGACCACTACATACCAAATATATAAGCTGTGGAACTCATGGTTTCAGAGTAATTTTCCCATGATTAAGTCTGTGGAAACTATTGATACCCGGAGCGGGGCCAGTTTGGACCGCAGGTGCTTGATGATTAGCAGGATTTATGTAGGGAACCACTAGACATTGCTACATACTTAATGAATAAGTTGTGGGCCTCATGGTTTCAGAGAAGATTTTAAAAGTTTTTCCCAATTATAAATCTGGAAACTCTTGATCCCCGGGGAGGAGCATGTTTGAATCCCAAGTGCTTGATTAGCAGGATTTATGTAATATATATATGCCGTGGGCCTCATTGTTTCATAGAAGATTTTTAAAGTGCATTTATCTTGATGGTCTATGGAAATTCTTGATCCCCGCGCGGGGCTAGTTTGAACTCCAGAGACTTGCTTTGCAGGGTGTAATTAGGGGACCACTAGACATTGCAAGATACTAAATATATAAACGGTTGGCCTCCTGGTTCCAGAGGAGAATATTTTTAAAAAAATTTTACATTATAAGTCTATGAGAGCTATATGTTGTCGTGGTAACCAGAATCCAAGTCAAATCAACCCCGAAACCGTTTGCAGACCCCCTATTTGATGATGCATTACATGAAAAATTTGATAGAAATTGGCCATCTGACTTTATATATATATGCAGAGCTAACATCGAACCCCAAAAAGAAATCACCACCTTATCAACAGAGTGTTAATGTTGTTGATCCACAACCAATGCAACAGACGACACTTGATACTATACAGACATTGTTGCAACAAGTAAAGTCTCAACTTAACACAGGGGCACCAAAACAGCAAAGAAAGCTAACAAGAAGAGTGGAAAGAAAACAGACACGACCCCAGACATCCAAATACAGTCCCATCTTAATTGAGTTAGACGACAATGAAGATTTTTTAGAAGAAAGCACAAGCACAGAAACTATCAAATAGATACAGCTAACCTGGCTGAATCAAATTCTGGTAAGAAAACAATAAAAATATTTAATCTTTCAAGTGGAAAACTGTCAAAACATGAAATGTCTGTCTTGTCGAGGGGCCTTAAATTTACCCCCACGCCAGATAAGAGCAACGACGAACAGTTAGCATATGACGTATCAGAATTCCATAGAAAACTGAAACTTAAAGAATACTTTTATGAAAATGAGAACATTCAAGAAGATGACTCATTAGTAAGAAACAACAGTTACTTTGAACCACCGAAAGGTAGAAATCAAAGCCTTGATGAGTACATTGAAATAACTAAGGTAATACCACGAAATGATACCAAAGGAAAAACGTCATTTAATATAACACGTAATGAAAGAAAAGCACTTGATAACTTATCAAATGACACATCAAAAGTAATTAAAGAAGCAGATAAGGGGGGAGGAATTGTAATAATGAACAAGGAATTTTACAAAAAAAAAAATTTAGAAATGCTTGATGATAAATCATTCTACCAGCAAGTAGAAAGTCAAAGTACAAAGGGAACCATGAAAAAGGTTAAAAAATTAATTGGTTTAGCAAAGGAAATTACACGTCATGAAATCAACTACCTACTCGATTTTGAATGCAAATAAAGCATGTGTTATGGCCTCCCTAAAATTCATAAAAGTGAAATGATAAGGAATGAGTGCAATAAAATAAATAGTGAATATTTAGAACTTTTAGACCCTGAGGACCTAAAATTTTGCCCCATAGTGGCTGGTCCAGCATGTGAAACATATCGTTTAAGCAATTTAGTTGATATTCTACTTAAACCCTTCATCAAAAAAGTCAAAAGCTATGTAAGAGATGACATCGACTTCCTAAACTATATACCAAAAACTGTACCATCTAATACATTGTTAGTATCTTTTGATGTAGTTAATCTCTACACAAATATCACTCACGAGTTGGGTATTGAAGCAATCAATAGTTGGCTATCAAAGTACCCTGATTTGATACATAAAAGATTCTCAAAAGAATTCATACTAGAATCCATTAAAACGATACTTGACAATAATAACTTCTTCTTTAATGAAACAATGTATACTCAAGTTCGAGGAACAGCAATGGGAACAAAATTTGCGCCCACATATGCTACACTGGTTCTGGCTTACCTAGAAGAAAAACTGTACTCTGAAATTGAAACAAAGTTTGGAAAATAATTTGCAATTTTCATTAAGGAAAACTAGAAACGATTTTTAGACGATTGTTTTGTGTTTTGGACAAAAAGCAAAGACGATTTAAAAACATTCCATTTAATTTTGAATCACTTGAACCTTAATTTAAGTTTTACAATGGAAAAAAGTGAAGAAAAACTGCCCTTTCTTGATATTTTGCTGCTTAAAAACAACAGTACGATACTCACTGATATATATTCTAAAGAAACAGATTCCAAACAGTACCTTAATTTTCACTCTTGCCATCCAAAGCATACAAAGCCAAGTATACCCTATAATTTAGCCAGGCGAATCTGTACTATCGTATCTGACCAAGACACATAGCAAAGGCGTTTATCAGAGTTACGCACATCTTTACAAAAACGTAACTATCCTGATACATTAATAACCGAAGGTTTTAAGAATGCAACATCAATACCAAGAAACTTATTATTAACAACAACAGAAAAGGAAACTGAAGACATACTTCCATATGTATCAACATATAATCCAAATAATAAAGAAACGTTTGGAATTCTAAAAGGAAATAGTCACATTTTAACCAATGACCAAACTATGCGTGAAGCACTTTCAACAACAAAAATAATTAAAAGCAAGCGACAACCCCCAAATTTGAAGAAAATTTTAACTAAAGCAAAATTTGCTGATCAAACATCAAGAACTACACATAAAGTCTTCAGGTGTAAATGCCCAAATTGTGCCCTCTGTAATTATTTAGCAGAAGGCCAATCATTTAACTTCAACGGCAAAATATTCTTTGTAAAAGAAGGCATGTCATGTGACGTGAAAAATGTTGTTTACGCCCTCCAATGTAATGGCTGCCAAGAATATTACATAAGGCAAACGGGGGATAAACTACGCAGAAGGCGAACCGTACATGCACAACAAATTAGAGACCCTTCGACAAGACAGCTACCTTTAAGTGGACATATTGATATTTGTTGTCAAACTGACCCAAAGTTCACTATGTTCCCATTTTATAAAATGCATTCTGAAAGTATTTCCGCCAGGTTAGCTAAAGAGAAACATTTTATTAAATGTTTTAACCCAAAGTTAAACGCTCTATGAACGTACAATTAAGTAACGTCAACTCTCGTCGCAAAACGCGACGTCGTGACGTTACTTACGTCACTAAGCAACAGTCCTGGTGAGCTGAGCGAAACGCGTTGACACATTGTTTAAAATAGCTGTAATTAAAACAAAAACATGTGACGTCAACTTATTTTTTCAATATATATATATATATATATATATTTAAGAAAAAATTAAACAACATAAGCACATGGATGATTTTTACTATTTTTATTATTGCCAACCGGTTTCCAATCTTCAGGGCAATAATGGCGTCAAAATATGTATATATATATACTATACATGTACTACTTTGAAAGTGTGAATGGACAACGACGACGATTGACGCCGGACGCCGGACCATTGCCATACTAATACCTCACTAGACAGGGCAATAATGGCGTCAAAATATATATATATATATATATATATATATATATATATATATATATATATATATATATATATATATATATATATATATATATATATATATATATATGTACTACTTTGAAAGTGTGAATGGACAACGACGACGATTGACGCCGGACGCCGGACCATTGCCATACTAATACCTCACTAGAACCTTCGGCTCAGGTGAGCCAAAATGCAACAAGTGCGCAGCCTAGCTAGGTTTTGCTCCAAGCGAATCAGCTTTACACATGAGGCATTTTATGTGAAGCACCAGACAACGGCAAAGAACTGTGAACTTTTTTGTAATAATATAATTGAAGCTTCGATAGGGTCTTGCATGAACGATTATTTCATTAGAACGTTGCATAGGTTGTTCATGAATTGCTTTAGTCTGGTTTTCTTGCTACCTCACTGGTCGATGACAAGAGGTCGTCTTCAATGGTATTTTTCTAAGTAGTGGATTGATGTACATCCTATAGCTGTGACAGGGGATTCTCGACCATCTCCTCTTTCTTAATTAGATTAATAACCTTGTCGAAATTAGTTGAGGCAGATGAACCCAGCTAAACTGCAATAACGTAGACTAAGAGTTACATGTAGTAAGAAATCACTTAGCATCTGCACGAATTTGTCGTTGTATTGAGCAAGACATTTTATCTTCTGTTCGGTTATGTAAGGCGAGATGACCTGACATGGAACGTAAGGTATCAAAACAAACAAACCAACAATAACAAAACATTTGCTCACTACAATTGACGACTCATATTCCAGTAAAGCTATGCGATTCATAAATTGGCATTTGGTACTTATCATATTGTCGAAAAACCGAGGCAAAGGCGAGTCTGCGCAGACTCGCTGGATCCTTCGCTGCTTGCAAACATAAAGGATAGAGGACTCAGACCCAATTGTAGACCTCTTGACTCCCTGGATACGTCAGCGTACATGCGTTTAAAGGAGGCCTTAGCTTACAAGCGATAAATACCAAATTCGCATGTACAAGAACATGTACTATTCAATAGTTTACGGAGATTACCTCACTAAGCCGCAAAGCTTAAGCTTAGGTCTTAATTCTACGATGTACTTTACATGTAGAAGAAACTGGTCAAATAAAACATTGTTTAATCTAGGGATGACAATGGCGGTAAAGACAATATTTGTACTCGATAGTTTATCCTGTCTATTTATGAGGGAATTCGACCACCGACCGTAGTCACCATGGCCCAATAAAATGTTAATAGAGGGGATCCTAGGTATGACGTATCAGCGGTTGGATTAAAAAAGAAAAACACACGGTAATCTAATAATTAAGCCGTGACATGTGATTTCCAACAATGTGGCATTTTGTCAAGTGTAGACTCAGCTGATTCTGTGCAGCTTAGAAACACCAAATGATGTTCGGTCAGCAGCTAAACAATCATAGAATATTCAAGCGACATGCAAAGGCATTGACCAGACTGCGCGTATGCGCAGACTAATCTGAGGCTTTGCTGGTCGCACATACCATATTGTTGGAAATCTCATGTCACGGCTCAATTATGTTTGTTTGTTTGTTTGTTTGTTTTTTTGATTTGATTCTTTACGTCCCATCAACAATCTTTCAGTTAAACAGGGACGGGTCTTCCTTGGTTGAACCAGTACTAAGCTAGGATAAATGTGTCTTGCTCAAGGACCACAACGCAAGTACGCCGGTGAGGCTCGAACCCGCGGCCCCTGGGTCTCGAGTCAAGCTCTCTACCACTGAGCCACTGTACTCTATATGGCTCATATGTAATGCTGTAACATTGACACTAGACTGAATGCCACTGATACCCCTTCATTTAAACACGGATTTATATAGACAGTGTTAATGGAGTGCCGCCATATTCGTTGACCATGCGCTTGGTCACTCTTCAGAAAGCGCATGTGCAATCTAGTTACTTACAATCTAGTCTGGTTTGTGACCGAACTCTTCACTTATATATATTTATCATCGTTACTTCGCTAAGTACATTTTCTAGAGATTTCTCGTTCATTGTGCTGCCAATAGGAAAGGTAACGAATTTAAACTAGATTATCGCCTGTATAAAAGTAGTTTATTTGAACCTAACGACATATTTCTTGACCCCTATGTCCATGCGTTGTGTGCTAATACATTGTAATGAAGATAGCGCGTTTTATCCATGGGTTGACCCGAGCAGTAAGTAAGACATTTCTGTTTTATGTAGGGGAACAACCGTAGTGGGATTCATAAAAAGTCTGTTTTGTTGTTGCATTATTCAATTCCGCCATATAGTGTTTACTAGTTACATGTACACCCGTTACACCCGAATTGTCAAATTTCTAGATATCCTCTTTAGCTGAAATTAGGCAAGTTATTAATACCTGTTTTCGAACACCGAATACGTCTGCTAAAATCTACACTCATTCCCAAAAGAAACGCTTTAATTGTAACCTTATATGTCAATACACTATTAGAAGTATTACTGATCTACCAAAAGCTTTGAAGCGTGACTCTATTTACAATATCGATGTGTTGTTCTAGAAAAAAGGGTTTCAGGCATTTATTTCCATTTATTATAAAAGCTTTGACATACACATATGTTCAAGTCAGACTGGCTCATTTGACGCATTCTGCATCAATCGTTTGAAATAGAGAGACCAAAAGGTCATTGGTCAGAGGTCGTGGTACATCTATACATGTAGCGAATCGTTTTATGCTGTATTTGTTATTTTCACAAGAAAGTGTTTTATAATTAAAAACGCAACACTTACTTCCTGTTATATCGTTGAAAAAACAGTTGAGTGTAAACTTCCTTTTCTTCGATGATGCCATCATGAAGTGGCTTCTTCAGTCAACACTTAAGTTTTAATTGTACAACTAAACTCGACGACGTTATTGCTTCGTAAAGGCGGAGTTTTAAATTGTATCGCAGACCTGCTAATCAAATTGAAAGCAATTCCTCGATGACTAACAAAGTTCATGGCACACATTTGAAGCTTTTCGTGTTTCTTGATTTAAAAAAGTAGGGGATCTTTCGTCAGACCCCTATCTCAAATAGTTTACATTTTCAAAGTGGACAAGTTTTTCATGTGTTTCTTATAAATGTACACTCTTTAATATACAACCAAATTGATTGCTTTGCATTCTCTTTTAATTTTTACATTAAAGCTGCTATCCTAGTGTTGCGTTTTTAAAGCCCGTCAGTATATTTTGGATTTCGACAGGTCCGTCCGACCTCAACCAAAATTGACTAGCAAGCGTATAGAATAGTATTAGCTTATATCTTATGTGTATGAACATAGCGGGTGATGCATGTGAAGTTTCCTGATTACCCAGTCAACAATCTAATAGAGGACACCATTCTACCGACATGTTTTACTCAGCCATGTTTTGCCTGAAGCCAACTACGGTAGAGGCATTAGCAAATGAAAAAGGGACGAAATATATCTGTTGTTAATACTCTATTTCCGCTGCAATGATAGTCAGATAGTCGGTTGGTATGAGTGTTTGTATGGCAGTTTAGGGTGGACAGCTTAGGGACTCGCATTAATATGATTCTTTTAAAGCAGTATAATTGGATACCTTAAGCGAGCACCTGTTGTTAGGATATTGCTCTCAAGGTACCATACATTGTATGCCAGTTCGATTTATTGCCATCATATATGTGTTGTTGTTAAAATGTTGTCCGGTGGACACCTGCTATGTAGTTGGTATGCCGAATAGATTCTATTTTGTCCACAGCATCCCGATATAGGTAGCCGTCAGCGACTCCTCAAACTCTGCAAATGGTACATGTAGGCCCGACATACTGTAAATACGATGGTCTGATGTCGGGCCGCTGTCTAACTTGAATGTTTGCTTTCATGATGGTCCTTTAAATCCATTTACCTATTAAAGTTAGTGTTGATTTACATTGTTTCCTGTTACAATCAAAACATGAGGTACTGAAAGCTGCCTATATACGGTATTAGAGTAGACATCCCATATGTTAACATATGTATAAATGCAAACAGTATCGTTTGACTTTAAGTTAACTTTCTGATGATATGATCAAATATACAGGCATTTTGGGTATTTGGACACAAACTAGTAATTGTTTGCATATTGCAATCGTGAATGCTTGTATAAAACAAGATACCTGCATATAAATATCAATCAAGATAAAAAAGAAAGTAATGGCATTTTTCAAAATTTGATTGACACGGGACCAATAGCGGGTCATTAGCAGAGCACAATGCCGATATGCCACCCAGATGCCGTCAGCGACCCAATATAACTAGGCTGGCTGAGAATGTCATTGCCTGTAGAGGAATTATTTTCCGAAACTCTAACATCATCCAGAGCCATGCGATTCTACTTTTGATAGTGATGTCGTCTCCGCTAGATCATTTATACTATGATATTTAATCTCGTATGTTTGGAAAATTGCATGTTAGAAACTCATCCTGTGCCCTTATACCGTACATGTATGATCAAGTTGGGGTGATGCACGTGAAGTTCCGTGGTACTGCATGGCATTGCTTTTACAGGAGTAATTGACCTTTCTGCTTTGAAAGTGACGGTGTCTCCACATCTGAAATAGAGATTGTTTTGTGTACGTTTGGAATATCTATAAATGTAGATGTGGAAGACAATTAAAATTTACACCCTACCAATGGGATGGATCCCAGCGGATTGTGGACTTCTATACTATAATAATTCATCTTTAAAAGTATGCGTTTGGAAGTAGCCATAGAAAGTTCAATCTATACTGCCCAAGAGCTTTGGACGTTAGGTGTAAAGATTTTTTTTCTTCTGAAAATAGGTTTCGTAATGTATCATATTGAAAACAGAGACAATACAAGGGGTATGTGAAGCATTGTACATCCCAAGGGGCTGGCAGTATAGGGTCTTTTAGATGGTTAAGACCAAAAGTTAGCATAATGTCCATATTAAGAGACTCACGAAGATGGAGTTTTGGAATGTCTCACCTCAACCTGTTCATTTGGAACAGATTTCATATCGTGTACAAAATAGAATAAGCACACATATCTAAGACTGTCTATTCTTGAAAGTGTAAACTTTGTAGAGAACATGTGTTAACTGCTGCTGTAAGTCTACATGGTATGTTGGTAAAATATATCTGTCTTTTTCATTTGTTTGTTGGTGTTTAACGTCCCACCAAACAGCTAAGGTCATATGGTGACGGAGGCACAGCTTAAAGTCTCATCCGCTCGATTGGTGAAGCCGGGAATCGAACCCGCGATCCCTGGTTTACAGGGTGGGTGGCTTATCCATTACACCACAGTGGTTCTATGTCTTTTAACTGAGAACTTGTTTAGAAACATGGTACATGGTAGTCTATATAAGGAATATCAATGATTTATTAATATTGAAACGCGTATATTAATTGCAGAACCATGGAAAATATGCTACAAACGTTTCCCATGTTTTTTTCTCAGTATTGGTATTCAGCCTTACCCCCTAATGTAACCCACTGTTTATAAGTTGACAAACTCCGATTAATGCTCTCTACTTTTAAAAAATGGTCAACATATTTGTTACGGACATGCCCAGTAGACAAACTGAAGATGAACCTTTATTAAAAGAGCACTTTCCTTATGAACAAGCTTAGTTAAGGGCACAGTGTATCACAAACGCAAATTGTAGTTTCAAATGCGTTTGATTAAAGGGGACAGCAACCCTAATGATAAGTATGTTTATTCAGAAAGAGCTCTATGAATCATGAATTTTGATACAAATATCATCAAAATCGGTTGAAAAATGGGCAAGTTATGGACATTTAAAGAATTCAATATGGCCAACATTTAGCCGCTATTTTGAATATTTAATTAGTTTTTCAGAATTTTTTCAACTGCTTAATTTTTAGTTATCACTACTATCATATCAGCAGATATGCAGCTTTGTACATAAGGAAAATGTTTCACTAAATATTAATGCAAATAATCCATTGGTTTGGCTTTTATTTTGATAACGCATATTTAATTAGGCTGAGTGACGTCACTAAGCCTACAATATGGCCGCTTCCATTACAGTCCATATGCAAATATTCAAACGCCTACAACTCCCACATTTTAGATGAAACTGGAGTCAAAATTCATAGTGTATTACTATCTCTCATATAAAACATAGAAATCATCAGGGTTGCCGTCCCCTTTAATCACGTTGTTTATCATTTACAGGCTAAGAAGAATTTAATTTATTGCAACATGGCTTCGGCGAAGCAACTGATCATTGACTGTGATCCCGGAAATGACGATGCCATGGCAATTTTAATGGCACTCAATAGTACAGCCGTTGATGTGAAAGCCATAACTTGTGTTGAAGGCAATACAAATGTAATGCAGACAGGTCGGAACGCTCTTAGAACTCTCATGGTGGCTAACAGATTAGACGTGAGTAAAATTGTGCCAGTGCATGTGATTTCCAACAATGTGGCATTTTGACAAGTGTAGACTCGGACGAGCCTCTGCAGCCTCCTTTTAAGCTTAGAAATTCCAAATGGTGTTCAGGCAGTAGCTTAACAATCATAGAATACTCAAGTGACTAGCAAAGGCTCTGATCAGACTGAGGCTTTTCTGACCGCATATACCACATTGTAGGAAATCTCATGCACTGGCTCATTAATGTCATGGAAAATAATGCTTTCATCGCACATAGAAAATAATGCTTTTATCTGCAATGAAAGCTCAAGCATTATGTTTTGGTTACTCAAAGCAGAGGTAAAGACATGTACTTCAACAAAAGCTCATAAATACACCATTTACTCCGAATTCGATGCATCTCATTTTCATTCCAAATACTAAATGTAACTATATCTTAAAGACATCTGAAACCGAATTATGAAATTCTCGCTGTACTGTTTTCACTTCCATTTGTCAATTCAACTCATATGTTAATTGCAATTCAATATTCAGGTTTGAAAATAAATATGGTCAACAGACTTTCTTCTGAATCCTTTTTGATCTGTGTATGTATTTGTTGTATCATATGCAACGATGTAGTTATACAAAAACTAAACAAAAGTATAAAATAAAAATTAAAAATGACATCAACAGCATGTTTAGCTGGTGTTTTAGAGTTAATAAAGTCATCAAATCAGTACCGTCTTAAAAATGAACCACACCATGAAAACCCCCAGTAAAACATAACAGTGTGCACCACATAAGAACACCAGAACATAGACAGACAAAGCCACACATACTGTAGATTCGTAAATTTTCGCGAGAATTTTATTTTCGCGCATAGCATTATAAGACATAATAGTGATGTGAAAAATTCGCGACTAAGGCAAGATTGACCTATATCAATAAACGCATAGTGATTTTGCCATTTCGGAAGTTTTGCGAAAATAATGTCCTCGCGAAAATTTCCGAATTTTCAGTTTATGAGCAATTAATAGAGGATATAATATTTTTGGATTATAAAACGAGTTGGGGGAAAAAGAAAAAAAAATGCGAAGCTTGCCGAGCATTTTGTCGCTTTTTCTCAACAAGTTTTAAATTAATAAATTCAATAATACAAGAGTACGAATGTAAGATTTTATTTATCAAATGACTTTAAAATTACCTTGAAATCGCATCTTTGGCGCGACAACGTCAAGAGTTTGTCAATATGCACGCAACGTTGTCATGGGCTCCATTACTGAACGTTTCTGGATAAATAAATCACTAGTGGTTTATCAATTTTAATACATGTCGTTATATCACTTTCAGACTCATGTTGTGAAATACAACAATAACACACACAGGATGATCACCGAACTAGAAAGGACACAAAGAGCCACATCACAAAGCCAGGATAATTAACGAAACTCCTAACAACGTAGTGGGAGCAACAACAAAGAACACTAGGAAGATTATAAGAATCTATCATGAGTGTGAGGGTAGGATGTAAAAATCCTTCCCGAGGATCACAGTTTGGCATCACGAGGCCTGCCGAGTGATGACAAACGGTGATCCCGAGGGACGGATCTTTCTATCCTACCCTCACACGAAAAATGGATTCTTTTTCGTTCTGACCACTGTTTTTTTTATTAATTTATTTATTTTATAATAAGCTTCCAGAAGTCCCTGAGTACGTTAAGATGCAATTTCACATGATGACGTTACTTGACGCCCAGGTCAGATAGCATGGGTAAGATAAGATTTTCTATCCCAGGGTAAAATCTCAGATATCCTTATCCGGTGTGCAAGAAAAAGTAAAGACCTGTACTATACGTTTATCAACTTTGCTTTGCATTCCAGATTCCTGTATTCATAGGCTGCAGTGCACCTTTACTAGGTGAGATAAAGCCCAGGTCAGCCTATCATGGTTCAGATGGTTTTGGTGACGCTCCAGACCCAACAGCACCCGACGATAGTCATCTCCAGTCAGAACATGGCGTCGAAGCTCTAATCAGATTAACAAAACAACATGCTGGTGAGCTTAATGTGACATTAACTCTGCGTGTGTCATTACTGATAGCCTTTGGAAACAGTTTGGAACCAGATCTGAATCCAAACCGTTTGGTTCTCTGATATAATTCCTGAAAGAATTCCAAATTTCATACTCTAAGTATTGTGTTATGTGAGCGGAATACAGGATTCAATAAGTAAAATACCTTTATTGCCAATGTAAGATGTGGGAGTGTGAATGAAATTGATTTTTAAACTCTCACAGACCAAGCTAGTTTAACAGTCTCCTTTTATTTACAAAGAATCCATCATTTTAATTTGATTATACTCGATATGCTAATTTTGCCCAGTAAATGCGACCAATTATTTAAAACACCTTTATATACTGAACTACTAAAGAAACCTGACACTTTTCACTTGCTTCAAACTTGTAAATAGCAAATTATAGAGCCAAGCCGATATTCTTATTTTAATAACAAGACATTTGAAAGTATTCTTCGAAAAAATATATTTATCAAATATAGAACCTGACGTCACGACGTCAAAAACGCCGTTTTATCACTTTTGCCTCGGGAATGTATGTCTAGAATTTTTTTGGAAAACTTTTTTCATGTATGCAATGCCAAAACCAGTACAGACAAAAGTGCATTTTAAAAATTGCAATTTCTTGCTGTGACGTATGATAGGGGTTTTTAAGTTTTTCTTTTGACGTTGTATAAATGGCAGTGCTTTTTTCCTTTGTTTAAGCAATTTTTAGAAACTGAAATGACTTGGAGTCAACCAATGATTGTAAGAGAATGCATTTTCAAAAATCAGAACTTATGTTTCGCGTCACGTTAAATGGTAAAAGCGGAATAAACCAAGTTTAACGTCAATTTAGGAACAACGTAAACAATGGATAATAACCGTTTTTTCTTTGTCAACGTATGTCGCCGTTTAGTGTGTGCTGTCTTCTTTTTTATAGTGCCAATTGGCTACACTTTACTTTAATCACCTATGAATTTCAAGCTTTGCAGTAAACACATATCAGCATGCCATTGTAACGCTTGACGTCACTAAATGGACGTAGGCGGCAGCTACGGAGTTCAAAAGGACTGAGTCATTGTCAAAATGCATTTCAAACATCATACAAAGTGAAAAAGTTGATAAAGGGGCAGTGCTTTTTGAAAGCTCATTAAACTCTGAAAACGAATTAAAGGCGTTAAGAAAATGAAAATAGGCTTTTGGGTTGAGCAATGCTTGCATGCTTAATTTGAATGCCAAGAAGATGTCATAAAATTAACACAGAATCACACTAAAGTGGTTTCTGGTGAATTTTGCGTGGTTTCTTTGTTCTTGCGAAAATTGATCTTAGGGGTTACGTGACGTTTTGATAGCTGACGTCTGAAATTAGTTCATCTTTTCAAATAATCTCAGTGCATCTTAGTCTACCTTTGTTAAGCTTTACTTAATGGAAAGACAAGTGTGCATCGTATTCATTTACTACCAAAAAATTGACACACAGTATGTGTCAGGTTTCTTTAGTAGTTAAGTATATATACTGAACAAAAATCAAAACGCCACACTACAATTATCTATATTTTGTGAGAAAGTATTGGAAAAAAAGGTTTTACTAAAGCTTAATAATGTTTCCCAGACATCCAGCAATCGATTCGTTGAAATTCCACCAATTTGTCTCGTTTGATGTCTGAGTTATGCTCCTTTAAGTATTTTAAGCTTTATTCACTGAATTCTGCTATTGCGCATGCACAAATTAAAATTGTTATGCTTATCAAAATTGGTCATAATTGTGTTGCATAAAAACACAAGAAAACTGCTTAATCACTTGGAACGAGATCAGAAAACAATTTCGAATTTATCAAATTTGTAAAAAATTAAGAATTGTCTCCATTGACAAAAACAAATAGGGAATCTTAAATGTTTGATAATCTTCGAATGATAACGATTTTCGATAATTTTCTTTTGCCAAATCAAGTAGACCTCACAGCACATTGTTTCTACTATTTCTCCACTAGTAATGTCCTCATACAAAGATGCAACAACACATTGATTTTCCTATGGAGATTTCAGTTTTAAAATTACAAACTTGGCAATTTGATGGAAAACCCGCTTTTTTAAGATTGCTTTTCTAAATGATCAAAATACTCTTGAGGTAAGTCCTTCTCATTTCTGGTTGCCACATGTCTAGACTACCATTTCATGCAGTCAGAGCTCGTAGGTAGTGGATTTCTGAAGGCCTAAACTGTGTGAGATTTCTGTTCAAATTGGCAACCTGAAAAATTGGACCCCTGTCACATTTAAATGGCTTTCATGTGTTCCCTCGTGACACCATCCGTAAAACTTTTACTGCTATGCGTTACCCAGTAAAGTGGACATTAAGGTGCACTTTCATTTGCATTCTTGGTTTGCATAATTTTGTAGATAGATGGCAAACAATTTAGGTATAGCGTTTTCACGTTTGTTCAGTATATTTGGTAAATTATGTAGAGCCAGCACTTGTGATTTTGGCACTTACCCATTTGTGGTCAGCGAAGGCTTATATCAGAATATGCGTATTCGCAGTCGCACCAAGGTCTATCCAGTCCAATTAGGAAGCCTGGAAAGGTCAGAATGTGTTTTATGTATGGCTTTGTGCATAATAGATCATATGAGTATCAGCACAGTCTCGTCAGAGCCTTCGCTGCTCACACTCACAAAATTGGCACCTCGATGAAGGCTCTGACCAATATTAGCCATCTAGCCCCACTAGATAACTGCTTGTGCCAATTGGAACCGCCTCGGCCAACTCCGTGGAATCAGAGCTCGGATGTACATCGAAGATCTACTTTAAAAACGTGACGCTGACGTCACATAATGTGACGCTGACGTCACAGAAACCATGCCAACACAATAACAAGTGTGATTGCAGCAAACCAAACGGTTATAAATGACTTTTATGTTTTTTCAATAAAATGTCGCTATAGCGATATTTTATTAAAAAATACATAAACTTCTTGTATTCTGCTGATTGAGCTTTTTGGTAATCAGAAAATATCGATTTTAATTGGGTTGAACCAACATGCTACAGAACTAGTTTTCCTTACGCCAGTTCCGGCTGACAATTTGGAGCTTTTTCGTACATGGTACCACAGGAGCTTGAATTTTGATCCTAATATCACTTCTAAACCCTAAAACCGAAAACCTCATATTAATTTCATTACGTAATGACATTGTGAGCGTTTGGTTTTGAGACTATAGAGGTGAGATAAAGACAGATCTTCAAGCTCCTGTGATAGTACTACGCGTAATGCGCCTTACGTACAGCCGAGGCTTGATTTGATTCTCAAATTGTGCCGAACTTTCCCGATTGTGCGTGTGTATGTTTACAAGATGACATTATGTATATTGGAAAAGTACCCAAATCCCATTAACTGCTTCATTTGTCTCATGGGCTTGTCCAAATTTGTCACTGTATCTTTCAGGGGAGCTTACATTGGTGGCTATTGGACCATTGACAAATATAGCCATGGCTATCCGAATGGATCCATGGTTTGGCAAAAGACTTAAGAAATGCTATATCATGGGCGGAAACTATTTAGGTAAGTAAATATGTATGTGTGCCACTCTAAGAACTTGGAATTTTAAGCCCAAAATAACTTATTCATGCTAAAAGCCCCTGTCGTATAGAAGACTACCCCATTACGCTTGATTGCCTAGCTGAGGACAACTTATTTTATCGTCTGTCTTGTAAGTAACTTAGATTATTAAATCTCATTGGCGAGTGAATATGATTTAGAAATGCTATAATCACAGACCACAGGACAACCCATGGCATCACGAGGAATAGACACAGAACACAAACAGCTACATGACCACATGCCCACAGCCAAGTTCCATCCTCCCCATCGAGGTGCGTGTATTGATATAGTCAGGGCTATTAATCAAATTGAATGTGTATCTTAGTCTCTTGGTCATGTATCCCAAACCTTCACTTTCCAGATGTTGATATGGTTAAGACTTCTAACTTTAATGCATCTTAGTCTTTCGGTCGTGTATCCCTATACCCCATATACCAATTAATGGATGCATCACTATCTAACGTCAGTGTGGGCGTTTTTATAGTCAATGATATTAAGTTATAGGCATTTTAGTCTCTCTGTCTTGTATTCAAAGACATCAACGCCTAGATGTATCACTATATAGCGCTGGTTTGAGTGTTGTTTTAGTCAAGACTTCTGCATCATAGTCTCTTGGTCTTGTATCCCAAGACCTCAACTTTTAGATACATCACAGTGACTCAGTGATAGCGTATGTGTTGCTATAGTCAAAGTTTCTTAGTTATATGTATATTAGCCTCTTGGTCATGTATCACATGGCCTCAAAACCTAAATGGAACACTTTATAGTGTCAGTATGTGTTTTGTTATAGTCAAGGTTTCTAAGTTCTATGCGTCTTAGTCTCTTAGTTTTGTATCCTTGGACATCAACTCTATGTACCAGATGCATCATTCTATAGCACCAGAGTGTGTGGTTTGTTCCATTTAATGCTATTACGTTCTATGCATCTTAGTCTTTTGTCATTGTATACCAAGACATCAACTCCTAGATGCATCACTATATAACGTCAGTTTTGGTGTTGTTATAGTCAAGGATATTAAGCTATACACATTATAGTCTCTTGGTCTAGTATTCAAAGACCCCAACTCTTAGATGTATCACTCAAAAGCGCTGATGTGTCAATACTTCTAAGACTTATTGTGCATCTTAGAATCTTGGTATTGTATGCCAAGACTTCAGTTTCTACATGCATCACTCTATAGCGCCAGCGTGTGTGTTGTTATAGGCAATGCTATTGCGCTGTATGTGAATAAGTCTCTTGGTCTTGTCCCCCTTTTCCCCAATGTCCAGCTGCTTTATTCTATAGCGTCAGTACAATATTATGTATGTGTGTATTTTTATATTTAAGACTACTAAGTTCTATATGTCCTAGTGGCTTGTTCATGCAATCCAAGAACTCAATCCCTAGAGACACCACTGTCAAAGCAGGACAAGATGGAGATATCTATAATGTTTCTTATGGTCTTATAAAGAAAATGAATACCCACAGTTTCTCTCAGGCTGACTACAGTAAAAATAATCTTTACTTTTCACTTTGTTTTTTTAACAGAAGATACATGTGCTTACTTTTTAAGGGTAAATATCAAATATATTTCATTGGGTGTGGTGCAATAATCAACAATTTTGACCACGAAATGAAAATGTTGACAAAAGTGAAATATCTTTAGTCTTCTGGAGTATTACATTTAATAGAAGTGTAAATAACAAATTGACGTAACTAAAGCCTGTCTGACACAGAACATGGTTGGGCACAGTTGGCACGGTTGGGCACACGGTTCCAATACGGTATACTCGGTTATACACGGGTTGACTGGTACGAGTATTGAGCTCCAACAATGCTTGAGGATGAGTTGGTACGATTTAGGCTCGAATGTAGCACGAGTATGGAGGAACAAAGCACGGATATACTCAATCAAGCAAGGTTTGTCACGGTTTGAACACGATTTGGAAAACGATTTTCATACGATTGTTGTATGGTTCCAAGTACGGTCTGTTACTGCATAGTACGATTAAACATGACTTTTACTCGATTAACTGGTCATTTACAGGGTTTACATACGGTCCCACCAACTTTTGTTTGAGTTCGATTCCATACGATTTATATACGATATTGACACGGTTGAGCTCACTGGTGGAGTGGACTTCGTGTGCGGTTGTATTACGGTTTCGTACTCACACGGTCTCTCATGGTATGTACGATCGCTAATACGATTAACACGGACATGGCACCCGTGTCAGTTTTTTTAAAAGTTTTAAAAATCATACACGGCTTTCACGGATACACTCGAATGGCCCGAGTGTAGCTCGGATAAGGCCACGGTTGGTTCGGTTGTATGTACGGTTTACACAGATTGCCAACCGTACAAGCCGTGTGTTCTGTGTCAGACAGGCTTAAACAACTGACGCTATTAGCGTAACGTCACAACATTGACTGGTTCTAGTGATAATAAGCAGGATATTACATTTCTCTCTTATTTCAAAAGAAAATGTTCATGAAAATCTTGTTAATAAATGTCTGATATGTATTTGAAATATCTAAATAAATACACTGAGATTGTAAAATTTATCTTAGTTTTTGCTAATTAAATTTCTCAAATAGTTTGAACTTTATTCATGGTCTATGATAAAAAAAATGTATGAGACAATGTGCAATGAATGAAAATTTAGCTTTAAAGCAACTTTAGCACTTTTTTTCTTTGACTAGTCCAAAGATCTTTATGATGCAGGTGATCCTTCGTTTCATCATAATCTTCTAGATCAAGGTATCCACCGTTTTTCGTCACTCCCCCGATTCCAATGCTATATGTAAATCCACCAAATACATCAGTTTTCTCCCTGTTTGTTCGAATTTGCTCGTATGTCATCTTATTACTATGATCTTCAGTTTGCTGCTAACAAACTCTAAATAAGGTTCTTAGTTAATCGTAGTTCATTCTCAAGCCGGCTTACATTTTCCCTGTAAAAGTTGTACAGTAAAAATAGTAAGTGAGTATGATCAGGAAATACCACAATCACAAACCGCAGACAAACCCATGGCATCGCAAGGAAGAGCCACACAACCATAACGTGGCACCAGGATGACAAACTAAAAAAAGCAAACAGCTCTTTCTTCCCCATCAAGATGATTGCAAAGCTAGACTGGACATAAAGTAACGTACAACAAACATAGAACAATTACAGACTCACACAATGGGAGTAACAATAAAAAAGTCAACAACAACAGAACCATTGCCTTGGAACCGACAGCAGCCTAAGCCACTGGGGGGAGGGCTTAAATGCATTTTACTGGTACCAAATCTTCGCCCTAGATTTTGCTGTTGTTGAAGTACACTCGCATGGAAGCCTTCTAACTAAAACCTGTCTTAAGCGGCCACACAAAAAGAAGGCCGAAAATTGGTTTTAAAGACCAATTATCGTTTTATGCAGGTCAAAGTATTGCAGAATGCTCCAAGGGTAACATTCTGCATTTCTTTCAACCTTCATTAAGCTAACATCTGTGATAAAGATATTTGTTTTTTTCTTTTTCTGAGTAGCCGCTTAAGACAGGTATTATTGTATATCTCTTGATGAAAGATTCTCCTTTTTCTCTCGTGAACATCCTGGCACTGATTGTATTTTATATGCATCTGCGATTGTTGAATGAAGTCCTCATCAGAACTTGTGTCGCTTCTAGTATATAACTCTTCTGTTCTTTTTATACTGCGTTTCTTCTTCCCATTATAATGTGGTCGACTCTGCTGATCCGTTACTTCTTCTTGATTGATGTTTGCTCTGCACACAGATGAAAAGTGGTTAAACATCTCACTGATGTTACAGTGTGTTCCAAACACAGGGCATTGTTTTCCTCTTCGATGTGCTTTTGTCAAACCACAGTATGTGCAATGGTATGCAAAGTATATCTGACGATATAATATCTCCCTAAATGACAATTTTGAATACAGATATTCTCTTGTTTAATGTCGTTGGTCCATCGTTCAACAATGATACACACTTAACTCCGGTAAGCATTTAAAAGCGGGCCACTACTGGCCCACCTGATGTTGCTGGACCAGGGATTGTCCACTATCTTTGCTTGCTTCGAGTAGTTTACTGTGTGATTCCACTGATATTGTAGTATCATTTTACAGGTAAAGGAAATATGACCGTGAGTGCAGAGTTCAATTTCTATTTCGATCCCGAAGCAGCAAATGTGGTTCTTAACCAACTCGGTTGCCCCATTACCATCGTACCTTGGGAGACTTGTTTGGATCATCCCATTTCTTGGGTAGGTCTATTAATGTTTCATACTTGACAATTACCTAGCTCTTCGTTTAGTTAACTTTTCATTGAAGGAACTACGCGCCTCATATTTGAGAATTTCACATGCATAACTCATCTTTATTAATCTTATTCTGCTTGTGAAACTTACATACTATTTTAGATAATAACGCATAATTGAACAACAAAGGCTCACTCGAAGCCTGTGCATCCGCTTGATCTCGCAGAGCCTTTGTTACTAGCTCCCACAAAGTCATGTAGTAAATAAAAAATCACACTAAATCCTAGAATGTTGTCCTGTTGTCGTCCCAAATGACAACAGGCAATTGGATGTGATTGGGTTATTGTTGGACTGTTGTATTTCAAATGTAGCGTGTGTTTAAACTGTTGGACAGTCATCATATATTTTTAAAACTTTAATCACTAAATCAAAGTGAGCTAAAAAAAACAACAACAAAAACAACAGATATCCCCAACGTTTTACTGGATTCATGGCTCAAATGTTGTTGATTTTTTAAGATCTCGTTAATCATAATCAGCGTCATTTTTCACACTTTTAGAGTTCCTTTTTCTGGATGAGGCCTAATTTGAGTTTCTCGCATTATCTCACGGTCCGAATCAGGACCATATGGATTAGCCTATACCAGACCCTAAGTAGGTCTAAGGGAAGGAACCAGACCACCTAAAATTTAGACATCTTGCCCAATTGGACAGTTGCACAGACTGATCAACTGTACACATATGCAACATGGGACATTCCACATTGACTGAGAACTTCTTGTATTGCTTTCAGGACGAGTACCGTAGATCAAGAAACCGTGGCACCCCTAAGTCCGAGTTCATGAAACGAATCGACCAAACATCCCTCGACCATGCAGAGCTAAGGCGAAGCGAGGCTTTTATCCCAGCCGACGAGTTCGCCATGGCATGTTGTCTCCGCGAAGACGTCATACTAAAGAGTGTCAATGTATACGCAACGGTAGAGATACACGGTGGCCTTACACAAGGTCAGATGGTCGTTGACTGGCAGGGCACACTAAAGAAAAATCCAAACGTAGAAATTGTGGAGAAAATGGAGAAGCAGTTGTATGAAAGTTTGCTGTTTCATGCGTTTGATCCTTAGTCATGCACCTTTATCATCATGCACTTTCTTGAGTCAGTATCCAGGATAAGGTACAAGTTGGCATGTGCGTACAGCAAAGATTCATATCAGTCTGCGCATCCACTCTGTCTGATCAGAGTCTTAGTTTTCCACCTGAAGAAACATTGGACCCTTGGCTACCCATAGAGCGCCCATTGAAGACTCTGATCAGACTGCGCAGATGCGCAGTCTGATCTGAGTCTTCGATGGATGCACATGCCAACTTGCTCCTGCTCATTATGAGATGATTCGAATTTTAAACTCAATTAAGCAAACGAATATTAATTTTGTACCTCTGCAAATAATATTCAATGAAAATTCTTTTTATCATGTTTATGTAGTCCATCTACCTATCGTTTTGGACACACCGAAGGCATTGCCTTGTGTCCTTTAGGAAGACACTTAATCCTAAGCTTAGTACTGGTTTAACCAAGGAAGACAGAAAAATGTTCCAAAATGACTGCAAATTTGTTGACTGCGAAATAAAGCGTCAACACAAACAAATATCCATTCATATATTTTTACGCTTCTTTCAAATATCTTGAAAATGCTGAGAGAGTATACATAAATTGTTTTAAATACCAGGGCTATTTATTGTATAGTTATCTTACCAATCAGCTGTACCGTCACAAGATGAATAAGGGCTGTGCGGACCTACTCCCATAGTGCTTTCTTGGTACTGTAGTCAAACATACATTGTTTATGTCATTTTTGCTTATTTTCATTTATATACTTTTGATGTAACCGTTGTTCCTTTTTCAAATGCAAGAAAAGTAAAATAAATTCCAACACTATATCAGTTATTACCCTTTTTATTTCTTAAACCAGTTTTCTTTATCACCAATTCTACATGTGCTTAATTGGGAGTATCTAATAAATATTGCTCATAGTGTTGCTGTTTTATCAGAATCTAATCATACCTTGGATGCGGGGAGCGCAGTGGTTCAGTGGAAGAGTGCTTGACTCGAGACCAAGGGGCCGCGGGTTCGAGCCTAACCGGCGTCACTGCGTTGTGGTCCTAGAGCATGACACATTTATCCTAGCTTAGTACTGGTTCAACCCAGGAAGACCCGTCCCTGTTTAACTGAAAGATTGTTGAATGGACGTAAAGAATCAAATCAAACAAACAAACACACCTTGGATGCGACGTATTATGTTTTGTGATGACCTTTTTTCTTCAAATTTTCCTATAAAATTTGTTTGAATAGGTGTGATGTTGTGTGAGATATGGAGACTTATTTGGCCATTGCAAACTAAATATGATGCTTGGAAGACTGCAGTTTACAGTTTGTGGACATTCCTCATCTTTCTGTAGAGTTTTCAAGATTTCGTATCGGCATAGTACGTATAGCCAAAAAAAAGAATCCTTGTCGTGCCCTAAGTCATATATTTTTGGATGACAGCACCCAATCCATCAAATTTCACATGAATCTGCTTGTTGACTACGCAAGTGTAAAATTTAGGTTGTACAGCACCTTTCCTAATTGACACAAGCTGCTTTCAAGATAGGGAACTGTCTATATATTGGTAATTAATAACTGCAAAACAATTTCTGACATTGCTTTATATTCTACAAAATAATGAGGCCGCTATTTGGGTTAACATTCTCGTAAAGAACATCTTAATACGCCATTTGAATTATAAGCATCACTTAAAAGAATGTCAGACAATACACAGTTTTTCACCGAAGTTTGCATTCGTATGCATTTTTGGACATTGTGACACTATTGACATGTAGATAATCTGGCTGGTCGATTACAGACAATAAAATTTTACGAATCCTTAACGGCAAACCACTGAGATACCCCTAGATTTAACTGGTCTGCCGTCTGTGCACTGTGCGTATTCAAACTTGCATACAAAGAAAAATGCCCTTACCTGATCCCAGTAGCTATGCGGCTAAGAGCCAAATTTTGGCCTGATTGTGCTATTCCGGATACAAGCATGAACTTTGGCGCAGTTGTAGACCATGACTGAATAAGCAGAATAGGATATAGAACCACATTGGGAAATGCCTTCTGCACATGCCCAAAGCATTTTCTAATTTTAGGCTGTTGTCATAGAACTTTCATACAGTTTGACTTTAAAGAAGGGGTCATGATGGCTGTAGAATAATAAAATGTGGCAGAAGTAATGTTAATTGTTTGTAGTTAAGTCCTCTTCATTCATTAATTGCTGCGCATGCGCATAAAATTTGAATTTTGTGCAAAGATGGTATTCTGTTTCTCTTCTATTGTAAACTGCGCAAAACCAGATGCCCCTTTCAAAGGACCAAAGCATGTCTTTAATGTACGTGATAAAGGGACCTACATACCTCTTAAAAAAAGCTTTGTCTACGTTTAACATATATAAATTGTTATTAGACTTAAAAGTCAAGTTGTAACAAAAGAGGATAGTAGGCTTGTGGGAGACAGACAGACATGCAAACAGTTTTCTATTTGCTCATGCTCAAAGACCTTTGAACACAGGACAGACACGCTCAACATCTGAGCTACTAGGGTGGTCCAAAGCCACCACCACATATTTTCCCAGTATTGATCAATTTGGATTGTTTTGACTAGGGGTCGTCTCTGACAAAGTTATGTTTTAAGCCAAGGCAGTGACGTAGCTTATATAGGTCACTGGCCAAGGGCTATATACCTTTTTGATAGACAAACGGACAGACTCACAGACAGACAGACAAACAGGTAGGTAGACATATATATTCTACCGTGCTTGAGCTCACAGACCTCATATCACTGTTTGTCAATGGACTGTCTCCAAACTGTCAGTAAACTGTATATTATTAGTGTCTCGCTTCCCTTTAACGAACCATACCACAAATTAGTTAGTCTATGCCAGTCTATTTTATGTGGGTATGATAACGTTACATTTTTTGTGTAGGGGGATGCCTGATATGCCTCATAGTTTTGGTTGTGAAGCTACTGACTGGCTTCGAGGCATTTGGTCCTCCTCTAAATGATTTTGCACTTGGAGTCAGTGTTGTCATTTTGGATGGAGCCTCCGTTGTTCAGATACTTAAAGGTGTAGGGGTTAGCACTGTTCAGTGAGCAGTATACAAACGATGTTTTTATAATGATACGTACTATCCACTTTTTGTGCAGTTGATCGAGTGGATTTAGTGTGTGGCACATATAAGGCGGACAGTTTAAAAGCATCAACAAGGGAAAAAACGAGGTGACGACATCCACCGGCGGGTCAGTCCATCAAATAACTGTCGTATCAAAAAACTGCCAAGATTTCTCGTGAGAAGATGACAATAAACTAATTCATTATCTTTCCAACTGCTGTGTTTCCTGGACATAAGATATACCAACTAAGAAACAATAGCCACAGCTTGAGATCAGGTGTTGCACGGGGAGAGTGCGACAATACTCTAGAGAGAACCCTGCACTTTACGGGAGATGAAGCTTGGTCTTAGTGTGTCCAGCTTGCAGTAGTTCTGGTCATACCTGTGGTGCAACAGTTGTGAGTGGATGAATTGCGGGGTTGGCAAAAATCGCCGGTTATAGTTGGTGTGAAATTAATTGTCTTGCTTTTTGCATTCACTCACAGGGTGCAATAAAACATCCTTTCTCCTTGGTCCTGGAAAACAGTGCAGCTGTAACTGGGTATTTTGTTAAAATGAACGCTCCCTGAAAAGCCACCTACAGATTACCTCTGCACCATTGAACGATTCATCACAGCACTGTATGGTCGAACAAGCAAGAACCTACATCGACATAGACATGGCTAGATAACATTTGTTTACGAAAAAGATTTGATTGATGAAATGACAGCCCTTACGAAGGTGGCTTTGTACCAGCACAGTTTAAAGGCAGCAAATCAAGGCTCTTATGTTAGAGTCAGTACTAGAACAGGGGAATGATTACCAAGTCCAGCAAACTGTGATGGATAGAATTAGACACTGGAATGTACAGTCCACTGTGGACCCCTATATCGCAAGCATCACTATCTTCTCTTGACCTTTTGAGATATGGCTGTCTTCAAATTTGCAGAAGTAGACAATGCAGCTCTCCAGTGTACGACCCTTTGTGTTTGTGGTGGCAAATTTGAACACTACATTTCTGTAAATTGATGATTGTTTTTAAAATTAGTAATGTTAAAGAACTGAAAATCCTATGAGAAGGCTGTGTCATATCAGCATACAACCAGATAATCGCGCATATTGCCAACTCTCTGGGTTAAATGTCACTTTGAAAATGTATACGTTTGAATATAAGATCAACATGGTTTTATCATCTTGGCCCAGGTGCGAAGTAACCAAAAATAAACGCATAACAATGCATGGACATAAGTCCAACAGTCAAACACTCTTCAGTCAACTCCATAACATGAGTTACAGTCAAAGTTACATTACGGTATGTCGTCATTCAAAAACATGATGGGTAAACCATGCATGTCACCAGCATAACAAGAGAAATGCATTCTTGCCAAATGCTGCGCTAGAGAACCACTGTACTCTAACAGCAAGGCCTTGCGGGATGGCTGCTGTCGATGTCAATGAGGGCACAATATATACCGTTTAAGCGTACCTGGCTGTTCAAAAGGGTAATATTTTGTCAATATTTACTTTTGAACATATTTTGTGCATATTATTGTCACTTATATAACAAGCTGTGTATCTGTTTAACAAAGATCATTAGTCGATACAGCACCTGAGTTATGCCAAAAAGGTGATATTTTTCTGGAAAAAAATGATGGAAGGCATTTTTGTTTATGTTCTGGAATATATGCTTACTTTAGTTAGTTTAGATAAAAAGTAAAATATTTGTACTTTCATGCGCAAAAGTTAAAAATCTGAGGGCAGGGCATTTTGAAAGTTATTCAAGTGAAACTGGTTTAAGCCCTCCAGTAAAATACTTTTAATGACGGTTCTAAGGTCGTACTCCTTTGGTGGATCATTTTGTGTTATTTCTGTATTGTATCTGTCATGCGTTCGCGTCTGCTCATTGCTGCCTTGTGGTCAGGTGCTGGGAAAGGGCTAAGCTCTTGGCTCTCGTTTGTGGCATTAAATTGTGTAGTTGTTACTTTCCCATTTGGTATCCTGGGTCAGGTGTGGTACTTGATTGTATCTATTCCTGATATTTGCCCCCTTTTTTACTTTTATACTGTATGCATAGTACTACATACATCGGCTGTTCTGGTCCAGTGACAGGGTCATAGGTTGCATACAAATTGATTATATTTAGACCCTTGACTACTAATACAATGCCCTTCACTACTTAAATTTTGCGTACAGCTACAATATGCTTTGCAACTTCACAAAAATAAACAGAAATATGCAAAATATTCACTTATTTGTATTATTCATTATGTGATGCCATTAAATCGTAACTAATGACCAAAATAGTGTCTCATTAATCTGTGAACACATTTAGTAGACATAAAAAATCCCACTGGCTATCCAGAAATTGGCTGGTACTTAGCTAGTTTTAGAATTTAAAGGCTCCAATTATCCCAGAATGGACTACAATACCTAAGTTATAATTGCAACTGAAAACATCATCATGAAAATTAATAGCTGTAAAGAAACTAGCTCATAGAATAGATCACAGTAAACCAAAGTAATATGGTGTTTGCCCTCATCGACTGCAACCGACCCGCAATGACTGCACTGTTCTAGTACAGTGGCTCTCTAGGGTGAATGCATGCGCAGCAAAAATTATTGGATAAATGATTGTGAAGAAACACATTTATTTCCCAGTCAAAAAATATAAGTATTCCATTTATTCAATGATTTCTACCGTTTTGACATCATTATAGGAGATAACCGGAAGTATTAGTTAGTTTGCGCATGCGTAATTATGGGAACTATTTTAAAATATTTTTGTTTATGTCTTTTAGGACATCTAGAGATTTAGTGGGTCAATTTTTTACCATGTTTAACGCAAATATTGGTCTGTGTAGTCAAGTGAGTCCAAATTTTCTATAACGGAAGTGAATTTTGCCTTGCGCATTCGCAGAGGGAATTTGTCGAAGTGGTTCTATATCAAAAAATCATCAGCTCACAAACCTTAACAAGTGTGGGAAGTTTCATGCTTGTATCCGGAATAGCACAATCTTGGTTCTTAGCCGCCTAGCTACAGGCCAAAATGCCGATTTTCAAGAACCGTTAATTTCTTAGTGTTACAAATCTTGTCTTAAACGATGTCAACGTAAAAGGGGGTATCGTAATAAAACCATCACACAAGAAATCGGTACTGGTCAAAAAGTTGCCAACGGTTAAGCAGGTAAAGGGGAATTGAATTCAACAACTATGGATATGCCATTTATGCTTGTTAGCTGTTTGTTTTAGAAAATACAGCACACCTTCCTTACTTTGTTAAAATGTTTTTTTGCAATTCTAAGTAAAATCTATACAGTGTATAAAAAAGTGCTTTTTCAAAAAGTCTGTAACTAAATAAGCCAGAACGATATACCATTTGAAAGGTCAAGCGTTGATATTTTGTTTATCGTATACTGTTACACACAGTAGAATCCTAACGTGTTTGTGGGCGGAGTTATGAATGCTTTTTGGGGATGGATGCTGGCATCCGGACTCAATTTTAACACTTACAGTTTTTCAGTCACGTCGATTTTTCACCCTTGCCTGGCCATACATTAAATATATGCTACACTCCTTGCAAATTTTCAGACATATAAGTTGCATGGTTTCAATATTAACAATTTAATTAGATGCATGATAAAGAGTCGTAAAGATCCTGACTAGTTTGTTCCTGAGAAGCCAACTGATCCGGATCTACAATGTTTTCCAGAACGGGGTATATCCGGATTCCGCAGGATAAAGGCTTAATGCAAACCGAACAACTTTCTGGAAAATATTACGCGTAAAAAGTAGTTCTTTTTTTCTTTGTTTTTTTATTGTTTGTTATGCTTCACGCTAGAGAACCTCTGTACTCGAACAGCGCAGTCATCGCGTGGTGTTCGCAGTGGACGGGTGCACAAAATATACTTTTTCGGTATACTGTGATTCATTCTATGAGCCAATTCTTTACAACTTTTAATTTTCACGATGTTTTTTTTTCATTTGGAATTATTGCTTTGGTATTGTAGTCCATTCTGGCCCAATAAGAGCCTTTAAATTTTAAAACCAGCAGAGTACCAGTCAGTTTCTGGCTAGTCAATGGGATTTTATGTGCCTGAAATGAGTTCGTTGACTAATAAATGTGCCATTAAAGCCATCAATTATCATGTTATGTCATCAAATAATAAAGAATACGTATAAGTGGAGGACTAGAAAGTTTGAAATGTTTCTGTTTATTATTTGCGAAATGGCAATCCATTTTTCTTCTGTACGCAAATTTTGAGTAGTCAAGTGGACTGTCCCATATGTCGAGTGCCTAAATATTTACTTTGTACGCATTCGTCAAGCTGTATCTGGACGCAGTCGATGGGAGCACGAGCGGTTTTAACAAAGCCAGACCGATTGAACTGCTGTTTATTTGTCTCCAGCAATGCCAAACTGTCTCGGCAACAATTTCAAAGCAATGCCAATACATAAAACAGTTGTGCCACACTGTCTTATAACCATTGCAAGGTTTGCTACTTAATTTATCACTGCTGGACAAGACATGCATTTTTGTGAATAAAATAACCAGGGTCAGTGGCGAGTGATACGAAGATCAAGGTTACCATTTTACGGATTTCATTAAAAAAGATATATGCGCTTTACAGAATCCTAAAAATCAGTGAAACATGCGATTTATTGCATAGTGCGTGCTTAAGGAGTATGCCCAGGACAACAATGACACTTCATATATCTCTGCTGCATACTTTTCTGCAAATGTGGTGTTGATCATGGTATGGGGTCACACATTACAGTGTATGTTTGAAGAGTATGCAAAGGACAATTAAATGCATGTTTTGACGTACATGCTGTCAGTGCTCCAGAGACACAATTTAATATGACGTGTTGACAGACTGATTAACAGACACACAAACTGGTGGATGGTTTGAAAACTGAAACGCTTATGAGACCCTCCTAGGGGGATAACCGTTCCCTTGTTCCCCTGAAATAAATAGGCTTGTTTCCCTGTTCCCCAAGAATCGAAAATTGTTTTCTTATGTTCCATGTTCCCCAATATTGCCTTTGTACCCTGTTCCACTCAAAATTTGACCTTTGTTCCCTGTTCCCCTGGAATAAATGTCGTTTCGCCTGTTTCCCCAAACCCCTGGGAGGGACACCATTATGTGGATTTCATATTTAGCCATATGCTTACCACGTAGAATAAAAAAAGAGGCCAATAGATGGCCGATCTGCGAATAAACGGATGGTCGAACGAAAGCTTGAAATGTCAACACGGTCTGGATCTGAAGAGAGAGCTGGTTGCTTTTCCTGGTGTCTCGTGATGACTGTGTGGCTCTTCCTCGCGGTGCCATGGGTTTGTCTTCGGTTTGTGATTGTGCCGGGTATTTTCTGATCATACTCACTATTTTTGACAAAAAACTTGGAGCCTGATCTGGATCCAAACTGTTCGAGCCTGTACCCAGTAAGTACCTATTATATTAAAAATCAGGCAACTGGCGTTTCGCTGGCCCGTGATGGGATGTTGGCTCGATATAGCTGTAATCTGGTTATGATGGCAAAACAGTATCCGGAAAAAAAGAATCAGCATGCAAAACGTTAAAAATGTATTTTTGGAAGCATTTTAAAATGAAAATGTCTGAGAATGATCATACAAACAGTTAAGTCCCAGATCAGGCTCAGCAAAACGTCTGGCAGGACCCGAAGGAGGAAGGTCCGCAAAATTTAAGCAATGTTTAGGAGAAAAAAACGTTGCTCAGCATGCAAAGAGTTGAGACAAAAACGTTGCTTATTTGGAACACGATGATACGTTTTGGGTATATGATGTAACTTACGACCACTTTTGCAGTCATCAGCAAGCTAAAATAATTTTGTTTACCCTTTGTACTTTCTCCTAAAAGAGGCACTTTGGCAAACAGTGAAGGTCGCAATGAATTGCATAATACGACTTTTCATCAGGGTCTGCGCATTTTTCAGAGAAAAGCATTACATTTTGGAAATAAACAAAACCCCTAAGGCCGAAAAAACGCTAATCACAATAAAACTTGTCTTGGAACATTTTAGAAATATTTTTGCAAACCGTGTAGGCTCAGTCTGATCTGGGCCAATACTGCTTGCCGCTCTACTGACAGCAAAACTATTTAACGGTCGACCTCGGCAGATGATATGCCCAGCCAGTATCCAATCTCGGGCCACTATCGGCCCGCCAGCGAAACGCCGTTCGGATAGCGTTTTGCTTGCAGGCCGATAGTGGCCCGATTTACGACGTGCTTACTGGGTATTCGCAGGCTAATAACAAGTTCTTCTGGCACTACGACAGCACAGGAGATCTTGGACGAACAACCGAGGCTCATGCGAGCCTGTGTATCCGAGCATTCGCTGCTCGCATACTCAAAGCAGGTATGAAGATGCAATTTTTATCCCAAATACAGGCCTATTCTTATTAGACAGCTATACATGCATGCAGTAAATATAACTTCACACCAAGATCTCGTGTGCTTACCAATTTATACTGAAAAAGGAAAAAAATGTAATGCGTTTTAAAGTTCATTGTTTAATGTTCTTGTTTATTTATCCTCCGAAAAATTTGGAGAGCATCCGCTGATACATTGCCATGTAACATTATGAGGATGAAACCGGTTCTGCGTGTGAATATTAGATTATGGTGTGGGTAGTTTGGCCTGACGGGGTTGAAAACTATTGTGGGATTAACCCATAATTTCACTACGATCACGGACCATTAGGAGCTCCAGAATGTAGAATAAGCCGAACTCCCGCAGTATGTTCAGATTTAATACATGTATGATTAACAAGTAGCATCCTCTATAAAATCGCCAGAAATAACTCAATCCGCAATCACAGATCACCTAGCTAGCAACTTCTCATCATAGACTGTGACCCAGGGTGAGTGTGTGTGGTGGTGTGTGTGTGTGTGTGGGGGGGGGGGGGGGTACTCTCACCTTTTCTTCGTACGTAGGATTGGGCCCAGCATCTACCGTTTGCCGCCAAAAAAAAATCGGGAATATCAAGCACCCCAAAAAATATTTTAAATTTTTGCCACGCAAAAATATTCTCATTCTGTACATTTACCTTAAGAAAAGACCCTAAAATGCATAGAAGAGACACCTAAAACTAGTCCAATTTTGTCGTGACCCCCAAAAATATCCACAAAATCTTCATACCCCCCCCCCCCCCCAAAAAAAAAATATTAATATTTCTGAACCCCCCCCCCCCCAAAAAAAAAAAAAAAGGAAAAATAAATAAATAAAGTAATTCCAAAACTTAAACAAAAAAGCCTACGCATGTATCAAACAATATCAGAGTACCCCCCCCCCCCCCTCTTTGTGGACAGTGATCGCTTTTTGGCTGTAATTTAGCAACGGAATGCCAAAAAATTTACAAAAATGCGAAAATATTTAGTTCAACGCGTCCTGACGCGCGTGGAGCTACCTAAGGTTTGTTCCGTTTTCCAGAAGTGAGATACTGGAAACTATACCTACAATTTTAAAGAGCTCTTGACTTGTTACCCCCGTGTAGAACCGGCGCGAATTGGTCTATATCATGAAAGTGATTTTGACTGTCCGGGGAGCTAGTTAATAAGGGCGCCTGACCATACCCTTTATATACATGAACAAGTGCCGCCTGCTGATAATCTTAGTAAACAGTTTGGACCCAGATCAGGTAAAATAAGCAGATGACAAAGAGCATAGAAAATATCCCAGCATGCAACGAGTTAAATCCACTGGCCATGGATTCGATTGGAAGATCAACCACGTCAGAATTTGTTAATGGGGGCATGTCACCTGCTAAGGTGTCGTTGCGTTGGTCAGTTCATGACTGTCGACGCATCTAGTTGGACTATTGAGGTCCAAATTATGTTTCGAGTCTATACCTTCATCCATACTTTGTGTATATTAGTAACAAAGTCCGGTGCGAGTCTGCACAGGCTTGCCTGGGTTTTCGTTGGTCGAAAATGCAACACGTACACCAAAACAAATGTGCTGGCTCAAATATAGCATGGACAACCCGCGACATATGCGTACAGTTCTCTTTTATCTAATCCAGACGACTGCGTACAGGAGCACCTGTTCATTGGGCCAGAACACCCCATATAGAGAACTGTGCGTACAGTATTAAAATCTTGAATAACTTTCAAAATGCTCTACCCACAGATTTCAAACTTTTGCACTTTAAAGCCATGGTACTTAGCGTTTTATCTAAAGTAAGCATAAATTTCAGAATATAAACAAAAAATCTTTCATCCATTTTTTGGAGAAAAATCACCTTCTTTGTATAAATAAGGCGCTGTATTGACTATCGCTCAACCCACACATGTATTGTTACGCAGATACAAAGCTGGATATATTACTGACAATAATCAGTAAAAAATACCCTCAGAAGTAAAATATTAAGAAATTTATTACGTTTTTCAACAGCAAGGTGCACATAAAACACGCCATTTTTTCCACCCGTCGACTGTGACCAACACGCGATGACTGCGCTGTTCGAGTACAGAGGTTCTCTAGCGTGTGCTTTGCAGTTTAGAAACTTCAGTTTGGGGTATCGAAGCAATGATTTATTGCCAATTGCTACTTCAAATACAAATATATTTAAAAAATAATACCTTGCGCAGTAATATAATAATGATAGGCATATCGTAAAAGACATAGTGGACTTGCCATTGTAGTGCTTTCATTGACAACAAACAAACAAGTCGGCGTGTTTTTTACGCGGCTATGTATGTAAATATTATAACATTCATATAAATCAAGAATTATCTCAGCTGACTCCAAAAGTCGCTTAAATATTGGGGATTAAATAATCTTACTTGTATGATTTCATTCGAAGTTTTACTTTATGCCTATCCCGCCAAAACGGTCATGTGATATACACACTACACGTATATGTAAATTATTTATACACAGCCAATCGCAACGCGATTTAGTACGTTCTATTTATATATATACAATAGGTCATTTTATGTTTTCGACAACGCTTAGAAAGTTGAAAATGTAAGAACAAATCTAAGTTTTCCCTTTTAATTCAACAAAGGAAACGATGATTAATTGTAAAAGAATAAATAACAGCTCAGACCCAGTAATATAACAGGCAGATAAACTGTTCTCGTCGATGACGGATGTAGGTCATCACTGTTCCACCATGATTAATAAGTATTGGCTTTTACTAAAGGAAGTGTGTATCAGTAAGCTAGGAGTACAGTAGCATAATCATTATTCGGGTTGCTATATTGACATCAGGGGACGTTTACAAACAGTTTGCAATGTTCCATTGATGCCAGAAAATATATAATTGCATTGATAGGTAGGCTACTGCGTTTGTGCTACTTGTTGTGCAATTTTCAACACAAAATGGGCCTCAACGCGACAAAAACCTGCCTTTGGGGCTTCTGAAAAAGCGAGTCTAAAAGCAGTCTCCTCATCTACAGAGGCTAGCTAGAAATTGAAATTTCACTTGTAGCAATTCTAGAAATGATACTTCCCAAAAAGCAAATGAAAAAGGCGCTGATCAGTCTACGCTAATGCGCAGGCTAGTCTGCGCATTTGTTTTCGCACCCCCCAAGACAGGCTTTCACGTTCCGAGGCCCAGATATTTTTTTTTTATCTCAATGTCAGTTTATAGGGTGTCGTGTGTGCGAAAAACATAAGCATAGAGCATTATGTTTCATACGACAAAAACAATAAATTGAAATTATCCTCTAGGCCTATTACCTGCTACCTGCCGCAAACAGATCAAGAAGGTCTTTTAACTATCGGTCTTTATAATAGATAAATCAAACCAAAAGTAATTACTGATCATTACTCTTTCATTCTACAATTTGACTCAGTTTCACAAAAGTTTCAGTTTATATTGTCAGAATGGTTCATACACTACCGCCCGCGTATTTGTCCTGCGAATTCGCGTTTTATGTGCGTTTCCAATGCATTGTACGTGCGTTGAGTTTAAATTGCGTATGAAACGCG
>CAXHUL010000413.1:171408-290073 GCA_964019695.1 Loripinus fragilis
ATGCTTTTAACATTACATCCAGACATTTGAACGATATTTTAAACATTTATAATGTTTATTTTGATACTATGGACTAAGTCAAATATACCCTTCAGAGCTCCAACTTAAAAAAAAAGCTAATACCTCTGATACCGAAGCCGCATTTTTAGACTGGCATTTGTCAATTTCTAATGACGTTATTTCTACCAAAATTTATGACAACCATGACGACTTTGATTTTGATATTGTCAATTTCCCATTTTTAGATGGTGATGTTCCTCGCTCTGCATCCTATGGACTCTATATTTCTCAACTCATTCGTTTTGCTAGAGCATCTAGCCATGTTGCTGACTTCAACACTCGCAATAAATTGTTAACTCAGAAACTTCTTAAACAAGGCTATTGGTATCATAAACTGCGCAAAACCTTTTCTAAATCTTATAGACGATTCTATGATTTGATATCTAAATTCCAAACTGGACTTAAATCTCTCTTGCGCCAGAAATAACATAAATGATCCACAAAAGAAGCACCATCTTGGAACGGTCAGTAAAATATTTTACTGGAGAGCTTAAACAGGTTTAACGGCGCACCAACCTTACCCTTAGTTCAGACAAGGATCAAGGCACATAGATGTTTGGTTTGCATGAAAGACCCCTACATTATCAATGCATTTAGAACATATAAATCAAGATATAAAAAGGAGAAAAAGCAAGATGAGGACTCAAAAGTAAATAAAACTGAATACTGGAGCAAAAGAAATCCAACAGATAAGCCTTTAAGACGGAACCGTCATAGAGTCTGAAGTTTGACCCACCGGCGTGTAATTAAAGAGGAAAGCAAAGTTGCCAACATGATTGGGTTGACCACCAAGCATGCAGTCTGCTGCAATACATTAGTTAACTTTGATGTATATTTTAGATCACAATACCATGACCTTTTAAGACAATTAACTGGCAAATGCAAAATTGCAAACAATTTGATTAGTTTACAGAAATTGTAAGAGTTACAGGCTGCTGAGTATGATGACCCTGAATAGAATGTTTTAAAAGGTAAAGATTTTCCATTGAAATGCAGCATGTAATCCTATCTGTAAGCCTTTAAACACCTTAAATAATATGAGCATTCTATGAGCATTCTGTTGATAAAGAATACAGTGAGCCACTTTAGTTATGCACCACCTTTTCAGGGCGGGCCCACATTTTTGACAAAAATGCTGGAATCAAACATTCTCTATGGTAATTTGCTTATTGACATTTTATCTGGTAGATGACATCGAAAAAATATCGAAATCACTCATGCGAATCAATCTGCAACGTCAAATGCAATTTGACAAAAATTCTCGTGCAACTTGAATGTCTTTATTTTCTAATTGCGTTTTGCGTTAGGAATTAGCCATGATGATCGTTGTGACAGAAAAACACACAAAAAATTGTTTTATTCAAGTAAAACCCCTTGTTTTGGTCTTTGAAGTTGGTAACACTGTTACTTTTTGAAGAAATGCTCGTTTTGACGTCATATTAAAGGGATAATTCACACTTTTTTCAAATGCGTTTATTATAGAGTTTACAGTATGGCAGGAATAATTCTTAAATGTTTGTGAATGCCCTTCTATTAGCCTGTAATTACTCACTTTTGCTTCTTAATGGGAGTCTGGTCATTCTCAGGTCAATGGTCTCTACACACCAAAACTGGAATCACTTCCACCTGCTTACACACTACCAAAGCAGAATAATAAATCAGTCAAAAGGCAAAAAATAACAATGTTTCAGAGTAATGCTTTTAGCAGTGTGTGCATTGATGAGTATATTTTGATACTTGGCCAATATTTAATAATTAATTCTAAAATTTAAGTCTTAAAGCACTAATTATTACTATAGCAGACGCCATATTTTGTAGCAATTTTCTTCATTTTGCTAACAAAAAGACAGAATAAAATCAAATGAAACTTATTGAAAAACGAAATACTTTTCGTTTGACAGTTGTTACATTTTAATTTGCATTAAATGGCTGTTGATTGTAATTAAAACGGAATACCCATTATCCAATATTGAAATAAAGAAATTGACTAAAAGGTGCCGCTTCAATCATTTTGCAGACCAGCATATTGAGGTTAACTCAGGTTAATGTGTGCCAATAGCTGTAATATGGCTGCTCCCAGAAGATTAGATAAAGCTTCTGTAATTAACTAACCAGATGGATAAATGATCTGTGAAAATAAAATTAGTCCATAATGAAATATTTATTTGTGAATAAAGTAAAATGTTAAAAAGCATGAACATACACTTTAACGTCAGTTACAATAATCAAACAGGTTTTCCTTCGCAAATTCCTTTGAAAGGAGTCACTTGTTGACATAGAAGTATCGAAACACTAAAACATCTTATCATTGACACGTCTTGTAGCCTTGGAAGTAGTGACGTCATCACTAACGTCAACACCATGACACAAATTAATCCATTTATTTTTTTACGAAAATAAATGGCGGATACATGGTTGTTTAAAATGAAATTATAAAAGAAGTGTTTTGATAACTAGTTTACTCAGAATCATACGAAATTTTAACTAACTTTAAAAAAAGTCATAAAATCAACTTTTTCAAACCTTGGTCAGCTAGGAACCAAAATAGCAAAACGTTTAAAAAACTGATATGGTTAACAAACACATTCCACTCTTAGATATTGCCAAGAATAAATCGACTCTTATCTCTGGCATTGAAGAAATTCGACCCTGAAAAAGTGCAATGTGACCCGAGTTTCATTCGAAATAATGCGATGTGAAATGGTGTTTTGAGGGAAGTGTCCTTCAAGATCCATTTTCTCACTTGTTTCTCTGCTGCAATACATGTATGATACTTGTTTGTATAAATAGAACTTAATATTTATTATTTAAAGCCATCATCAATCCTTATTTATCTTTGCAAAACATAAAAGATTTTTTAACTTTTTAAAATAACAGAATTATTTTATTTGCCCAAAAATGTAGGTTTTAAAACTCATAAAAAAGAAGATATGAACGAATTCAAGTAACAGCTGAATAAAGACAATTCTCATGTTCTATCAAATTTTTAAGGTAACATATATTATGATATAAAATATATGATATGGACCTATGTTCATCCAAAATTTTGCCATTATAAAGTTTTAGCCTGAAATGCAAAGATACCGTGTCTCTAGATTGCTGTAATATTTATATGGAATAATTGATTGCTTGTTTGATTGAGTAAGAGTTAAACATCCCAATCAACAAAAAAATCAGTCATGTTATGGTTCTTTACAGAGGGAGGAAGAAAAAACAGAATAATATGATAGCTTAAATGGCTCTACCCAAAGTAAGTAAGGAGGCAACGATCAGGAATCGATACAAACAAGTATCACACCTGACCCAGGACACCACATGGGAAAGTGACAAAAACAAATAAAACATCATACATGAGAGCCAAGTTTGCCTCATGTGAAGCAAATCTCTTCATGCCAATAAGCCAAATATGATGGACCATCTTTATGAAAGCTGTGACAGGGATGGCACCTCCTTTTACTCATATAACTGTAAAAAATATTTGCCTTTTTCATAGTTAGAATTATACTGCAAGTCATTTGCTTTCAAATAAAAAAAAATGCATGTAAGAATAAATAATAATTTGATAAGATTGGGAGAGCAATAGAAACTTGAATCGAGAGCAATAAAACTTTAATATTTAGGGTATCTGCTTAATAGCTTACATATATTTTTGTGGTTTATATAATGAGTTTGTAGAAGACCAAAATTAACAAAGCCTATGAGGTCTTTTGACAGCCAATGGTCTGGTGATATTACTGTACTTAATAGTAATATATTTGAAATTAAGTAACGAATATAACAGTTATTATCATAGATGTAGATAGTTTTGTTGCATACTGGCTGTTGGCTATATTTATTTATGAATGTTCAATGCAATGAGCGTGTTGATAAATAAGAATTAGATCTGACTTGCACAATTGGAGTTGAGACTATTATAGGATAGTTAACATGGCTGTAACACCATAAACCCCCAACTGCCAGAAGCTAACTTTAGCCATTTTGCATATTACTTTCTTATATACAGTTAATGTAGATTTAGAAAATCATATTGTACAAAATATCCCCTCAATGGAGGGAGGTTTCTATAAGCAGATTTTGGGGGGTTGTTACGTATGTTACTATTTGCATGATTGTTTCAGAAATAGCATGCTACTCAAGTATAATTTATTGCTGGTAATCAATCACATATCATGCCTGCTGAATATATTTGTGTGTGTTTTCAAACCACATGACTTTATTCCATGTGTTTAGTAAAAACATGTACATGTATTTGTTATTATTGAAAACTTATGAGGTGGTGACTATTTTCAAATGCCTACAAAATATATACTATAAAAGGTAGGGAGCTGGTCTTTGCAGTTTTGGTTAGGTCAGTTAACTGTTTTTGTAGCAGCATCATAGATTAGACCCAATAAACAGTAATTAACATTTCAGAAGAAACGACAGGCATACAATATTTCCCAGATATAGGGTATTAATGTATAATGTCACATAAGTACGAGGGGCATTTGGAAAGTTCTTAGCATGGTCTTTTATCTCGGTAACCGATTTACAAAACCTATCATGTTTGGTATCATTTTAAAGAACCATATTTTCTCTATGTTATGGCACCAATTTCATGAGGATATTATAATGCAGACACAAAACATTTTATTGTGAATACATGTACTGATTGTATACTGGAAAACGCAAAAATTCAGTGGAAAATATAACATTTTACCTTTTGAATATTGTGCAGAACATTAACAATAGTTCATGAAATTAGATAATTTTGCACCATTTGGTAGGTCACAATCTGGTGCAGTTATCATACAATTGATGACCGAGTTGGATGTTTCTAATAACTAAATACCGGAACAGCAATACTAAAGCCGTCTAGAAAGCAAAGCAATGCGCTAATTTTTTAGACTAAAAATCGCATGTCACAATGCACATATTTTGAAAATATTTTACCGGCAGTAGTTTAAAAATGCCATGCGTTGGTATTTTTGTCAAGCACACTTTATGCTCTTTGTATTGAAATCAAACTAAATTTTGTAAACCAGAACAAAGGGAAGATAACTCTTATAATCTTCCCATAGGGTAGAGTAAGTTTAGCGATCAGTTGACGTTCTGGTTCATTTCAATTGAAAACGGTGGCAAACAAAAAATTAAAAATACCTTGAGAGTAGAAATCAATCAATTTCATGATGGTTAACGCGATACCATGAGAATTTCTTATGCCATCGACAAAATGTGAGGGGTTAAGTTACCCCACCCACTTCTTGAAAAGTAGGGGTAGTGTTATTAGGAATGACTTGTTTGAATACAGAAAGACACAAGCCACACTTTTTGCGCGACGAAATGATCTTTATGCATTGTTCTCTACAAATAAAGCAAAAAACATACTCAATAGGCATCTTTCGTGCTCTTGTAGTGACATAATTCATAGTAAAAGTATAAAGAAAAATCGAAAAAAAGTCCCATTTTTGAAAGTTTATCATTTCTCTATTAGTCAACATTTTCCGAATGTAAAGGTGGTAGTCGTGCAAGCAGTGATCGCATAATATATTTTAATAAAAAATTAGTTGGCACTAAATCATTAATTTGTCAAATCATGATCGCTAATAAGGTCCTCAATTTTCCTTCGCTTTTTTTCCAAGTATTTTGCTTAAAAATTGCGCCAATATATACACCCCTACTCATTTTGAGAATGTGCTGCACGTGCACGCAGAGTCCTTTTCGACAAAAATTAAATCATCAAGTAGTCGTTGGATTCTAGTTTCCAATAATGTATAATTTGATAGCATTTTATCAACGCATTGTGGAGTTATGATGCCATGCTAAGAACTTTCCAAATGACCCTCGTAACATACAAGAAAGCATAATTTTGTTTAAAATACAAAGGTTTTAAGCGAGTTTGGTAACATTGGTAACAGGGTACAAGGTTACATGACACTTGTCAGAAGGCTAAAATATTTAAAAAAAACTCAGTGTGGGGAGCCATACCATATCTATCCCATGGCTTATTAGTCTGTATTTCATTTCATTCAGGGTCGTGCTTCATATTAATAATGAGCTGTGATATGATATTTCCAATAATGTGATATGTGCGGCAAGCAAAGACTCAGACCAGCCAGCACATATGCGCAGACTGATCAGAGCCTTTTCTCATCACATAAATGTTCTTTGGCTCTAAGGCTACTGACTGAACATCATTTGGAGTTTTGAAGCTTAAATCGAGGCTGGACAGGCTCGTCTGAGTCTACACTTGTCAAAATGCCACATTGTTGAAAATCACATATCAGGGCACAATCTTAATGATTGAATTATGGGTCAGCTTATGAGATTTTAGAATGTACTGTTTGAAACCCAAGTCGCTATCTAAGAACCAATGTTAGCTTCCATATGATCTGTGAATATATGCAGCAGTTGATAAAAGCAAGCAGCATTTTAGGACAAAACATTCTTGACAGGAAAAGGAAAATAAAGCTGTGAGATGAAATATTTGCGCTGGTATGCATAAAATGAGAGCAATAAAATAATCCTCAGAATTTAAATGACCATTTAGTGATCACGGTATAACGATTGACTTCCTCCCTAGAATTTCATGCATGAGCAAGCAATCCAATACAGCTATATTTCGTATATTTTTTACGCCTGGTAAGCTGTTATAAAGGTTTTGATATAGGGTATTCAAAATAAAGTTGTGAGTCGAAATATTGGCACTGGTTTGCGTAAAATGAGAGTAATTACAAACTCCTAAATAAACAAGTGACCGTTCAGTAAAGTCACAGTTGTCATGTACAGTCCTACAGCAAGTGACCGAACGGCGATAAGCTCCCACGCATGCCGTGTTTTTGTTATTTGCCAAGCGCTGGTTTATTTTTGACAAAAAATATTTAAATATTAGTATTTTCTTAGAAAGAACTAATATTAGAAGAATATATTTGCTGTTGTTAGGAATTTTTTATAAAATTCCTAACAACAGTGAATTTGCATCTTTAATCACATTATTTACGTGTTAAAAATTCGAAAAATCAGTCACCCTCACTTGATAAACAAGTGATCAGAATGCAAATTCACTGAACACCTACCATGAAATAGCATTTCAATGCAGTCAACAAGTAATACATAATATTTTACTTACCTCCAAGACCAAACACGCTTCAGCTGTGTTTTTCGTGTTAGAAAAAGAAATTTGTTTGACGTGTAAACGAATGATCAATGCCGTAAGTGACTATGCAGCCGTCCAATGTATAACGTCGCAAGTGCCGTAACTTGCCGTTCACTTGCAATTGTCCGGTCACTTCCGTTCCCTGAGTGCGGCACTAAAATTTTGGAAAGTCATGCATGTACCTACTAAAACACTGAAGGCTGGGAGTCCAAATCAAGTTCTGTTAAGATTATCAAACTGAATGTTTTTGAAGGGTACGCTAGTTTGGATGCAGTTTCATACCCAATGACCCACGTCAGGTTGTATCGGATGTTGAACGCACGACTGTATAGAGCAAGGTGGCTGCCGGCTGGGATGCGAACGATAATATTCTATGTATCTTATTTGTTCTCTGTGTTGATTTTGTGTGTGTGTGTGTTTTTTTTTTCAAATGCCTTTTCCCGTCGACTTCCGTACATACGATCGTCTATTTGAGTGAGTGTCAGTGGCCCATAGAGGCGCGTTTTAACGCTTTTGCAAACAGAGCAGATCCAGATCAGGCAGCTCTTATAAGAGTTACCTGATCAGGGTCTACTTTGTTTTCTTATGGTAATGTGATATATTTAAAAAAAACTGCTCCAGAATCCAGTTGTTTTATTGCAGATCACTTGTGTTTTAAAAGTGGTCATTTCATATGAATTTACTTTTATGGTTAATTAATTTGCTATAGGACTGGTCGAGACTGGCGTTATACGTATTAATTATATCTTACTGGTACATTGCACCTCAAATTGAACACAGTTTTTCGTTATTAAAATTCAACATGAAGGTTTCTTCACCGTGAAAATTTGCATGCGCATAGATATGGCAAAACCCTAACTAGATTTAAATTTTGGCCGATGTCAATGTTATTGCTCTGATATCTTGTAAAAATAAATAACTTAGTTTTTGTTGGAATGAAAATACCCGTTTAGTACCCATTTTTGTACAGTCAGTGCAATACACCTTGGATAGATATCGTAGTTTTTGCTCCGCTATTAAATGTCCATTAGAGATTACAGCAGACGATTATTTTGTAACATCAAATGGTGCGGTTTATGATACAATACTAGCTGCTTATATAGTTCTACGGATAATAAGTTATTAACGCGTTTCATGCCTACCAAGTACCATCATTTTGCCTGCTTCCGTCTGGCTACCTAATTGTATGTGTTGTTCATGAGTTTGTATGTGCGAGCGTACAACTAGAAATGCACAGGCCTGAAAATACGAATAAGATCACAGATATACGGGCATTTACATGTACTACATTTCATTTTATATTTATTTTTTACTGCTTCTTTGTATGATGGAAAATATGCATGTTTTCATATGGGAGTGGTGAGATCAATAAGCAGACTCATTCATGGAATAGCTAGGCAAATGGGCGCTTCCAACTAAGAGGGCATTTTGGGTAGTAGACATCTATAGATGTGGCCTTTCGTTTGTGCCATCGTCTTTGTGACATGGTTAGATAACTGAAATATTGTTGACTATGCTGATAAACAGCAACGCAAGCCAATATACAGCTACATTTAGAATCCACCGATGCATTGAAAATTGTCTTATATTAGTATATATGTTCTGCGCAAAGTGAGAATCTGGACAATTCCGGAATCGCTCTGCGCAAAGTGAGAATTCCTTAATTGGCGGACAGAGTGAGAATTCTTACTTTGCGCGGTACAATTCGGGAATTGTCTGTGCGCAAAGTGAGAATTGGGACAAAGTGAGAATAGTATATTCGTAATATGTTTTGCAGGTAAAACTGATATGGAACAGAGGTTTCCAAACTTTTACAGAGTAGTTCAATTGCATATTCGCCTTTAAGGGTAGGGTTATCATTTATCAGCTGAGATGAGGGATGGGTAACCGGTATTATGGCAGGACAGGGTACAAATTCTAACTTTACTGTGTTCTGGGTGCTGCGGTGTCAAAATAGAAGGGGAAAATCATTAGTCTATTAAAATGATGATGAACAAAGAAAATTTGCAGCAAAGCCTGATCTGTTTCACACTCGCAGTGCTAATTATTATAATTATTATTTATCTTCTTTCTTTATGCACTCACTGTATTTGCGCAAAATGCCGAGGTCGAACTCTAAAAGTTTATGTAGAGGATAAGTGTTGTGTAAAATATCAGATTGCTCACTTAGAAGCATGCGACTGGCGAGAAAATAGTTAATATTTACGGTAGGTCTGACTACCAACTTCGATGCATGTATGCCGAATGTTGTGGGTACATACTAATGTCCGCATCATCATTGTGGTCGGCCATGGCCTGCCGCTTATATAAACTTCAATCAAAGCATACATCAAATTCAGGTTTTGACCGAACCTTTATGCCGTGCTCAGGCTATATTTTATTCGCTGCCGAACAACGAGCGGGGTACCAAATATCGTGGGTTGACCTATAGCGCGAGGCAAGCTCGTTTGCGAATTTAATTTTCACAAAGAAAGCGTCATTTGCCCTGCCCATATATAAACGCAATAAGTATTAGCTTTTCAAAAAAGCTGGCGAAAGTGAAACGTCCCAAAGTCAAAACGTCCTTGATTGGCAAAGAGTGCGAGCGAACTTCACATCAGTAAACGTACTTTGTCATCCACATCTGATCACATAGAATTACTATGAATTCAGGCACTGTCTTATGACGGTCATGACAAACAGGTTTTATGCCCCAAAGGGAGGCATATAGTAATCAAACTGCCTGTCCTTAGTGTCCTAAGTGTTTGAGTGTTCATATCATATCCGGAGTATATCTCCTATATTATTTTAGGTAGGAATGCCAAAATGCGTGTCTTAATGCATTTAGGGTCATGGAGCGCCACGCACCTTTACCACTGCCATCAGATCAAGAAAAATCGTGTCACGAGCATAAATCCTAGGAATCCCAAATTTGGTTTGTGAACACATCTTGAGGTCACGGAGTCTGTACATATACAGTTAAGCGACCACTGTGACCTTGATTTTGTGGCATCAGTTTTAAGAAAAATGTGCTGTCTAGTGTTGTCAAATGATTTTTCCATAAATGTGTCGCATGCTAGGTACATTACCATAACATACTATGCATTAGCCAGGTGCTTTCAAAAGATCAAGCAACATCCTCGCTGGAAGCATGTGTTAAATGGTAACAAATCACAGTTCAGATGTTAATAATCAGAACTTAGAATAAATCTACATCTACAAGCTCTAGAGGTTCAACATGGAAGCATGCAGTGGGCAAGAATACATACAATGATAGGGCTAAACGACCGCCAGCTTTTTTGAAAAGCTAATACTTGTTGTGCATACATGTGAGCATGTCGGCGTGTTCTGCTCATCCTTTTGTTCATCAATCCGTTGCTTCTTCTCGGCTGGCTGTGCGTCTTATGATAGTATATCATTGTGCTCGCTGGTTTATCTTCCGTCCGTCCATTTGTCTGATATTCCTTCCGTCCGTCCATCCGTCTGTATGTCTGTCTGTATGTATGTTCACATGTACCTATGTAGAGACGAACGTACTAGTGTATGTATTGTGGACATCGATAATTGAATTGAATTGACTGATACCTTGTCTGGCTTGAGTCTTCAACGGACACTCATTTCATTCGGTTGTTATTTTTTCGTGTCGCGGTTCAAACGACGGCATTGCCGGTATGTGCACCTTTTATGCAAAGACTGTGTTTACGATCGCCAAAAAGTACACATATATTTGTGAGCAATAACATTGTTCTATTACACAAGTCTTTTATGAAAGTGACGAAAGGTAAATCCTAAACCCGTTATAACTTTCTATATAACTGTAAGATCTGCTGATACCTCAAACTTTGTACTAAAGCATATTATGACCTCACTGTCAGACCCTTCATGAGTTTTACGTTGAAAACGCTGTTTGGATTCTTCATACGTTGTCCACACGGGAATGTTCATCTAATGAGCGTCTCTGTCCCAAGGGGAGACGGTTACTCTGATATTTTCATACATACGTAGGCTTGGGCCATATTTTTGGGGCTCAAAATTTTTAATTTCAATATTTTTTTGGTTTTCAAAAAAAATGAATGTTTTTCGAGGGTATGAAAAATATTTTTGGGGTGCTTGAAATTCTTAATATTTTTTTTTTTTTTTTTTGGGGGGGGGGGCACGGTAGATGCGGGGGCCAAGCCTACGAGCGAAGAACAAATCAGAGTAGCCCCCCCTCCCTGGGGTCTCCGTGTGGTGTTATGTCGACTGAAAGGCTCATCAAGTTGAATGTGAAAAGAAATGTGGATCAAAAAACGGTGGAAAGTGAGTAACCAAAATTTTTTTTTGGATGTTCGGTATTCAGCATTCAATTTTTTAAACATCTAATATCGAATATTTGACAAATAAAGTTTGAATTATGGATTGATCTTGACTCTCGGTATTCGAGATTCAAAAATGATTATTGGATTCAGATTCTAAAGTTGAATGTTGGATTTGACATTTTATATTCGAGATTAGAAAGCAAATAATAATGTTGAATTGAGTTTGATAATCGATATTCATGAGTAAAAATGTGAATTTTGAATATCGAGCATCAAAGTAAGAAAGGTTGCAAAGATCAGGAATCGATACAATCAAGTACCACACCTGACCCAGGATACCAATGGGAAAGTGACAAACTCACAGTAGACACCACAAACGAGAGCCAAGAGGTCAGCCCTTTCCCAGCAGGTGACCACAAAGCACATATAAACAGACGCGCACAAAGACATAGCAAACACAAGACAGAACAAAAACATAAAAGATCCACAAAAGAAGTACCGCCTTGGAACGGTCAGTAAAATATTTTACTGGAGGGCTTAAACCGGTTTAACGGCACCAACCTCACCCTTAATTCAGATGTGGATCAGACACATAGATATTTGGTTTGCATGAAAGACCCCTAACTTATCAATGCATCGTCTCCTAAAACATATAAATCAAGATATAACAAGGAGATAAAGCAAGGATAAGGACTCAACAGTAAATTAAACTGAATACCGGAGTAAAAGAAATCCAACAGGTAAACCCCGGTGGGCCCAACAAACAGCCAAAGCATCAGGCCCCTACCATCTCATCAATAGATAAGTCTTTAAGTCTGAACCATCATAGAGTCTGAAGTCCGACCCACCGGCGTGCAATTAAAGAGGAAAGCAAAGTTGCCAACCGTGATTGGGTTGACTACCAAGCATGCAGTCTGCTGCAATACATTAATGTTATAGCCAATCTTTTTATAATGGGAAATAATTTTAATGAACTGCGTTGAAAAATTATTAGAGCCAACAATCTTCTTTAATTTATACACCAAGTCACCATAGAAATCAGGTTCCGAAAGTCCTTGGCGGAAGAGAGATTTAAGTCCAACTTGGAATTTAGAAATCAAATCATAGTATCGTCTATAAAATTTTGAAAATGTTTTGCGAAGTTTATGATACCGATAGCCTTGTTTAAGAAGTTTCTGAGTTAACAATTTATTGCGAGTGTTGAAGTCAGCAACATAGCTAGATGCTCTAGCAAAACGAATGAGTTGAGAGATATAGACTCCATAGGATGTAGAACGAAGAACATCACCATCTAAAAATGGGAAATTGACAATTTCAAAATCAAAGTCGTCACGTTTATCATAAATTTTGGTAGAAACAATATCATTAGAAATTGACAAATGCAAGTCTAAAAATGCGGCTTCGGTATCAGAGGCATTGGCTTTATTCAGTTGGAGCTCTGAAGGGTATATTTGACTAACCATATTGTCAAAATAAACATTCTTAATATTTGAAATATCGTCCAAATATCTGGAAGTAGTGTTAAACGCATCAATAGCATCAGCCTGCTTATCATCAGAAAGAGACATCATAAAGTCCCTCTCATAACAAAACAGGAATAAATCTGCAACCAGGGGAGCACAATTAGTGCCCATAGGAATCCCAACTACTTGTCTATAGAGCTTGGTGCCAAATCGAATAAAAATGTTGTCCAACAAAAAGGTCAGCGCATCACATACATTTTGACACAACCATGCATGTTATTTTTTTAGTTTTTTTCTGAAGTAAAAAATGCATTTCTGTCATTACATGCAAGGTAAGGAGAGCCTTCTCTCTGAAAGGTTCTTTCAATAAGATCAATAAGTTTATCTTTAATTAAATTATGAGGTAAAGTAGTGTAAAGAGTAGAAAAATCATAAGTAGACAAACTGGTCGCATTGAAATCTCTAGCTTTAAGTTTATCTAAAATTTCACCTGAATTTTTAATAGACCAAAATAGGTTTTTACTGGATCTCTCATATACCTTATCACAATATTTGATAACATGTTTTTAACAGCTGTAAGACACGAGGTTAACAATTTAGAATGTTCTGTTGTCGTACAAGAACTAGAATTAGCAATAAATCTTGCTTTATAGGGTTTTTTTATGGAGTTTAGGTAACCAGTACAACGTAGGAACTTTGTCTTGATTTTCTTTAGCTTTGGCACCAAAATGTAGGGCTGTATGACAGCCATGCCCATCAACAATCACCCTTTCACTTAAAGAAGGCTGCAGTTTATAGGCATTAGTGTCAACAAGCTCACGCTTAAGAGTATTAATATAATACAATCGTCAAACAACTACAACATTGTTAGCAGCTTTATCTGCTGGAACAAAAACATAGTTCATATGAAAATCCTGGATACCTCGTTTAAGATGACGAAAAGAAAATTTAGGTTAAGGAGGCAAGAGATGTGTATTACGAGAGTAAAATGCAATACGAGTATCAATAATTTAAAAAAATGTTAATCTTCCATTCCTTCAAAGCATCAGGTTCAACATTTTCCCGTTTGCACCAACGATTACTAAAGTCATTTAAAGAAGCAGCGATCTCTCTACGACATTTAGAGAAATCAATATTAGAGGGAAATCTATATTTAGGACCTTTAGAAATGATATTGCGAACTCTAGCGTCAGGAATGACATTTAGATTACCTGTAATAACATGCCCTGCAGAGGGATATGAATAATTTGAATTTTTACAATCTCAGGAGGCAGGAGTATTGGAATCTATATCTAAATCATTTACAATTTTATTAAAGTTAAATATCGTAGACCTAATTGGTTTGTTATATTTATAACAAATGATAGGAGTTTCAGAATTATTAAAGTAATTTGGAATAGATGAAATCACTGAATTATCCTTGAAGATACTATGTAAATCAATAAACTCAATATCTTTGTTAATGAAGGGAATTTTGATAAAATGTCGTTTATGGTTGACCTCAGAATCGATATAAGGACTAAGGAAATGTTTAACATAACACCTTGTAAGGAGTGCTGCTTTATATAATTTGTTTGCTCTATCATAAAGTTTATTAGCCTCTAACTCTAAATTGCGTAAAACTGAGATAGGCAAGTAACTTAAAAATGAAAATAAGCCATGCCGACCATGAATAGTTAAAGCCAAAGAAAGATCCTTTAGAGAAGTATTTAAGCGTTTTTAGTACAAATTTTGCGCTTAATGTTGCCATTTTTACGTTTACCATGAGATCTACTTTTACGTTTTTTACATTCCAAAACAGAAAAAAACATCAAAATCTGGCATTTTAGAAATGTTGCCTTCATGGTTTATATTATCATTAAAGCCTAAAGGAAAAGGTGATTACAAAAATTTAATCCATTTAAGTTCAGTTTCATGTCTCTTTATATTTAATAATCTAGTAGATGAATTTGGATCATATATAATTTTTTCAACCGGCTGAATTACAATTTTACTAGGTGAATGACCATTATTTTTGAAATGGCGATAAAGAAATGTGTCAAATTTTTTAGGCTTTTTCATTTTACGAAAGTGCTCACGAAACCTAGTCTTGAGGGATCGGCCGGTTTGTCCAACATATTGCATTCCACAGTTAGTTTCAGTTCAAGTTATAACATAAATCAGATCCGATGAAGTTCAAACCAATTTTAGTTAAACAGGATTTAGATTTGTTTTCCAATACACCTCTAACGGCTAACAAGGACCCCGATACATGGGGCTGATGACTAGCTTGGGCCTAAATTACATTCATTTAAAGGTCATCGAAGATCCCGAGCAGCCCAACTCAGAGTGCCGGCTGACCTTGGCCTCACAGTTTTTTTTTTTTTGAAAATTGGGTAGTTTCTAATAAACACCGATAAACAGGTAACATTTGGAGACAATTCCGAAACTCTGCCCACTGTAGAGAGATTAACTGACCATGTGACCTTCATGCCACGCCTTAAGCATCGTTTCATTGGTTCCAGTTATTTTATTTTCACACTTAAACTACTTTATTCATGTCTCAAAAAACGAAATAAGCAATAAAGATGAATAAATACTAAATTAGCAAGCTGTACAGATTGCCGATATATTCGTACTAATTTTTTTTTAAGAGTTCTAGGATTTTATTTATTCGATTCTTTTGATATTTACTGAAAAATGTAATAAGATAAAAGAAAAAAAATCTAACAACTTGGGCGAATAAAATTGGACTCCCCCGTGGTGATTGAAATGGCAGCGTAAACCCTTTTCAAATTGCATTCTAATTTGCGCTTACACTGTATGATAAGGCATATTTATCGGAATATTTTAGGGTAAATGCGGAAACTGATCACAAAAAATCTGTCATAAGCAAAAATTCAAGTGGTTGGCCTTTTGAAGTCAGCTAGATGGGTTTGAAATCACTTGTACTTTTATTAAATAAAACTACACTCAAAACGCTTATTTTCTTAAAAAATTAATTTTTACATTTTTGAACCAAAAAAACCGTGAAGTGATAGAAAATTATTTCCAGCCATCGCTTAATTTTAGCCGATTGAAAGGCACATATTTGGGCAAAATTCATTTCAATATCATGATAATTTGGGCGTCAGAAAAATGAAATTGAAAAGCGGCCACATAACTTCTGTTCAGTGTATACCTTTTACAAGAGAATGGGGTAATCTCTGACAAACTTCCCAAGATGCACGTAATATCGAAGCACTACCGGTCTGTCAGCGAAACGCCTTCCGAATGGCGCTTCGCTGGCGGGCCGATAGTGGCCCGCGATTGGATTCTGGCTGGGTTTACTCTTGGATCATATATCAAATAAAACAAGCTAATCTGTAGCAATGGGTCACGATAAACATTAAATGGACAATCCTACGCATGTACACCTAAGGAATCTTCTGACGCATACACTTTTGTTTTGGCATTTTCTTGAAAACTAGAATTTCGAATTAAAAAATATTTTGGAATAAATTAGAATAATGTATTCCGGTAATGCGTGGTTATTTTCAGAGAAAACTGACTAAGAGTATTTAAAGAATTGAAGTTTGAGTTGAAAACTTCAAAAAACGAAAGTCGCAAATTTACCGTTTTTCAAACAAATCAATACGGAAAACAGAATAGCAATTTGTCAAATGAATTCCATTTTGTAACATGGCTTAATGAGACATGAATCATTTTTAAAGGTAAGTCAGTCTGTATTCTGTTATTCATAAAATAAGAAAAAACATTCAGCTTCTATCTTCTACATCTATAAAAGTGAACGGACAATGCGCACACACAAGTAATTAAATTATTCCTGACAATCGCACAGCATATGTGCTCGATTGGCTTTAGATCTTGGGAGCAGGATAGCCATCATGGTTAAACATTTATTCTGCTAGCTAGTTTAAACGTATTTATTGCCAATACAAAGCAAGGGGTCGGGCCACAAGTTTTTCCAACATTAGTTACGGCCCTTCCCCTACAGTATACATACAAAGCATTACATAGACAATGGCGAACATATTTGAGCCGGGACATTTGATTTCCAGCAATCAGGTTTGTGCGACCAGCAAAGGCTCAGACCAGCCTGCGCATACGGGCAGTCTGATCAGAGCCTTTGCTAGTCGCTTGACTGCCGAGCCACCGACCAAATTTCATTTGAAGTTTCTAAGCTCAACAGAAGGCCGCACAGGCTCGTCTGAGTCTACACTTCTCAAAGTGACACATTGTTGGAAATCCCGTGTCGCGGCTCATTTCTTTAAGAACAAAGTGATGATAATCGTTTTCTTAAAATGAGCTAATGATACAATGTTATTGATGGTAATGGAAATGAGAATGAGTGATTGGACGGACTTTGTTGGGGTTTATATCAGTGTGTTTCAACGTTCAGGTGCTAAGCGTTTTATTTTGCTTAATTTGATATGAAGTGAACTTTAAATGATATAGTATTTGAATGTTTATTATCGTCAATGTAAATCAATCAAAGCGGTTTGAGTTTTTAATAAAAATATGAACAGATTCAAAGATGATTTTATTTTCTGCATCCGTGAGGTTTGGATTTCCATATAACAGTATTTCTAGCCTTAGTGGGAGAAAATTTCTCAAGGAATTAAATAAAACCAAGCGTTGGATAGTATGTTTGTGACATCTAAGGAAGTAGTGTTCAGCGTTTTCGGGTTCAACTTGGCAGCTACAAGTTGGGTCAGGACGCAAAAAGTTGTTAAATAAATCGAGATTCAAGTTGCTGCAGTTATTGCGAATTCTTGCGTGCAGAACAGATAAACGCCTATTGCCAGATGCATAATAACTTGGTACTTTGGAGTTAATAGCAAATGGCTTTTTCATCTGATACTTGAATGAATGAAGTGTATTTGAATCTTTGAGGCTGTTATCGGCTGCGTTCCAAAGTGTAATTGCTGACGGGATACATGATTTCTTGAAAATTTCAGTACGTGCAAATGGGACTGAGTAGTTATTCATATTACGAAGAGGATAATTCGAAATGTTTCTCACTAATGGTGGCATAAGATCAGATATGTATGATGGCAATAAATCAGAATGAGCTTTGAACATGAAGCTTAATTTTTGCTGTCTTCTTCTTTCAGCAAGTGAGAGCCAGCCACATTCCTTATACAGCTTGTTCAAAGAAACAGATCTGGTTAATCCCGTTACGATGCGGGCAGCCTCATTTTGAATTTTATCGAGAATATCAGAATTATGGGCTGCACAGCCGTCCCAAACAATAGAGGCATACTCCAAGACTGGCAATAGATACGAAAAGTATATTTGATTTAAAGCGTTCCGACTGAATGAAAATTTAAGTTTTCGCATGATGCCTAGAACTTTTGCTGCAGAGGTTTTAACATTATGTATATGATCTGTCCATTTGCCATCGTATGATAGTGTAAGACCTAGGTGTTTGTGACTTCCAACAAACTTTATGTGCGTATTCTCAAATTTAAGAACAGGCATGTGATCAAAATTTCTCAGGGTAAATAAAATTGCTTCTGTTTTGGAGGGATTGAATGTTACGAGCCATTGTTTAGCCCACTGTGACAAGAGTATTAGATCGTGGTTTATGAGACCTTGGATATCATCTAGACTTGACGCAGAGTAGAACAAAGAACTATCATCTGCAAATAGCCTTGTCAAACTTAGAAGTGATTCAGCAATGTCATTAACATAGATAAGAAAAAGGAGAGGGCCCAACACAGAACCCTGGGGGACACCAGCTTGGATGACTTTGAAGGTTGATGTGCATCCTCTGATAATAACTTTTTGCTGTCTTCCGTTAAGATAATCGGTTAGCCATTTCAGGAAGTCTCCCTCAATACCATGCTGTTTGAGTTTATAGATCAGACCCTTATGCCATACTCGGTCAAATGCCTTAGATATGTCACAGAAAACCATACAAGAAAATTGGTGATTGTCAAAGCTTTGGCAGATGTTATGGTATATATCAATTAACTGGAATACGGTTGAGTGGTTTGGTAGAAAGCCAGACTGGTACTTATATAGTAGATTGTTGTCGCGTAAATGGTTATACAAGTTCTTGAAGGCTATACGTTCTTGTATTTTACTAATGTTACTTAAAAGTGCGATTGGGCGATAGTTTGAAGGCAATGTTTTGTCCCCTTTTTTAGGAATTGGGATAAGGCCAGCCATTTTCCAGGCTTCGGGAAATATACCCTCAGAAAAGGATCGATTAAATAAAACAGCTAGAGGTTCAGCTGCTAGCTAGCAGCAGAGTCCTGCTGGTGTTACTCACAATGTGGTCTTTTTATATTTCAACTGTTCAAAATCGCAAGAAAAAGTCGGTGGAATATGGCCAGGAAATACCACAATCCAACAGACCAACCCATTGCACCGCGAGGAAGAGACACATAGAACTAACAGTCCCATGACATTAAAAGCAATTTTTAAGTAACCATCTCTCTCTTCTCCGGCGAGCTGATTGCAAAACTAGAAATGACACTAAGTACTGCACAACAAAACAAGGACCAAATACAAAAATAAAACACAAATTATCGGAGCAAACAATAAACAATTAACCAACAACAACAAACACATCGCCTTAAAGCTCTCAGTCGAAGTTACTTGGGGCTTAGATTATTTTACTGGCCAAATCTTCGCCCTAGATTATGCTGTTGTCAAAACCAAAAGAAACGTTAAGCTCTTGTGGAGGCTTCCTTATTTATCCAATGTATCATCACGGGAAAACAATCAAAATATTACTGTGATGGAACAAAGAAGAAAATGGCTCTGAACTCACAGACAGTCAGAGCTAAAATAAACCCTCCCCCAGTTGAGCCACAGTGGGCCCATCCTAAGACAAACACTCAATGAAAATTTTCTGCCAATGTCGTCATTGTGTTTGACGCCTAACCTAACGTGAATTTCATGCATTTTTTATTACAAAATGATGTTTTCCATTGTTCAGCATGACAAATGAAATTAAAATGCAGACTTGAGCCTAAATTCCATTTTTGTGACTTCCGATTTTGACCCTTTCAAATTAAATAAGCTGTATTTTGTATAATACCCAGGGCATTGTTTTGAAATTTTCACACATGATGTGAATAATATTAAATTTCTGTTTAACAACAAAAAATTAAATGCGTTTAACATTATTAAGCGTTTGTAGTAAATTGTTTGCTGTATGCGTTAGAAGATTCCTTAAGTATATAATAAATAAACAAGATAGACCAATCCATGTGAGTTGAATTCAAAGTTTTGTTTGATTTGATCCTTTACGTCCCATCAATAATCTTTCAGTTATACAGGGACGGGCCTTCCTGGGTTGAACCAGTACTAAGCTTAGTAGGATAAATGTGTCTTGCTCAAGCGGACCACAACGCTGTGACGCCGGTGAGGCTTGAACCCGCGGCCTCTCGGTCTCTGAATTCAAAGTAATATTTGATTTAAAATGTGATATTATTTTTCTTGTGACGATTTCATTGTGTTTTAGGTAATGGTTATTTTATGAGTGGTGCGTGTGTTCTGGAAGCTAACTCACGGGCATAAGAGAGAGGATTATCGCTCGTACATGCGAATAAATCGCACATTAAATTGCGTATTGCACCGGCATGGACATGCACTGTGTGCGTTGCGTGATATATGATGATAAATGAAATAATGAAGCCAACATTATGTATCGAGTTAACATGCGATTCGCCGCTTTTCTATTTTCTCTTTTCGGCACCATTTCGTCTGCCCAGTACATCCATCCGTCTGTCTTAGACAACACTCAAAATATTATTTAATTTACTGACTTCTCGGATAAATGATATATATGTTTCATCAAAAGGCTGTCGCTATTTAAAAAGGGCTTGCTGTTTTCCTTATCATAATCGTTCTCTCTCGCGCTTTCTCTCTCTCTGGCTGTAACTTGTTATGATTTTTCCCACGGACAGCCGTTTTATTTCAAGCCAAAATTTTGCTGACATCATCTATAAACTAGTGATGCCCGGAAAACTGTTGAATAAAGGACTTACGGGCATCACTCACATTTAGACTGTTTATTCAAATAATAAAGTTTTAACTGCCCATCTCTCTCTCTCTCTCTCTCTCTCTCTCTCTCTCTCTCTCTTTCAAAACTGGCGACTTTGATACGTATTATAAGTGATACCCGGATTAACCTAACTCAATATATCCCCCCCTCTCTCTCTCTCTCTCTCTCTCTCTCTCAAATAGTCACATACAGGATAATCCCGGTAATGCAGAACATGCAAACAGTGCAAACAAAATGTAATGTGTTTGAAGTGGCTGCCGTTGGATTATATTAAAGTTTGAAAATGAGAAAACACCTCTCTGCAAACGGTCAAAGTTAAAAATGGGACTCCCACGCATGTTCACCCAATTCTCACTTTGTCCAGCCCATTCCTACTTTGCGCAGGGCCTGGTTATAGCAAAATCGATAAAAATACCCCTTGCACAATTCTAGAATTGTCCAGTACAATTCCGGAATCGGCGGACAAAGTAGGAATTCTCACAATGCGCAGGTACAATTCCGGAATTGTACCGATTCTCACTTTGCGCTGAACATATATAAGAGATTAGCCAGTGCTTTGTTGATTGGATAATCCAGTCAAGAGATATAGGGCAGGAAACTTCAATTGTTTATAATTTCCTCCAACAAATAAACTGTTTTTGAAAGCGTAAGATTCAACAAAATATGATTTCTTGAGAAAAAGAGCTGGCGTTGATCCAGTTACAAATCATTTCTGAGTGTTACATGTATTTCCACCAATTTTCAAAAAATATGAAATTCTAAAAAAATGTTACTGACAAGAATACAAAATTCAGTGCAAAAAGTGTACATTGTAACCCATGGTTCATACTCGGACCCAGTGAGGCCGATGTTCATGCGATATACTTAAATATCATTATGAAATATTTATTTGTGAAATTTATATATGTGAAATTTACATGTTTATGCACACATTTTATACATGGTATTAACAATATATAGAGTTTACAGTTTTGCATGATTCTGTTTCACATGATGAAAGTAATGCTTAGTTCAATGCATTACTTTCTCAAATAATGCTAATTCAAGGCATTACTTTTACAAAATCAAGTATTGGTAATTCAATGCACATTTTTGTCAAGTAATGGTAATTCAATGCATTACTTTCCAAAGTAATTCGCCCCATGTCTGGTTAAGGACGAAGTCTAATATTTATGTATTCATAATCAAAGGGTCTCAGTGACGCTGTGGTTTGAAAACAAGCATCAGCTTTCACGAAAGCTTGCTTCCCCATCACCGTCTGATTGAATAGTTTATTAGCGAAACGTCAAGCATTTAATGACTAATTTCAAAGACATTTTAATATATATCTCATTGCGAAAAAAGCTTCATTATTAGCCTTCATCTGTTATTACTTATAAGAACCTTTCTGCAACGCCGTTTATAACATGTAACACATGTTATAGTTTTTCTTGTTAAGTTTAGTTGCATGTTTAATAAGATTGTATGGACATTCTGAGTATTAACCAATGAGAGCATCTTTTCCCAGTTGGTGTGATGAATATTACAATTTAAGAATACTTCTGATTGGTGAATAATTTACATAAAATGTAGGTCTAAAGAGATATTAGAACAACGGCTAAAGCAGCCGAAAAAATCCATCAATCAATCTTTTGTATGAATAAGCCTATGAATCCTCAAGATAGATAATTAGGAAGACATTAGCCACAAAAGGACAAGTATACACATATTCCCCCATATGAATACGCATATGGGTCTTAAGCTAGATGATTGAATAAAACATTTACCAAATGTGTCACAAATATGTGGTGTATATTCCCTATGAAGAAAAATATGTATCTTCAAGTAAGCTGAAGTAGTAAAGCATTTGCCAAATGTGTCAGAAGTATGTGGCTTATCTCCATTATGTATAAACATATGACTCTTCAAGCTTAATTAATCGGTAAAGCATTTACCACAACGTTTCACAAGCAGCTGACCTAACTCCTGTATGAAAATGCCTGTGTATCTTCAAGCTAGATGACCGAGTAAAACCCTTACCACAAGCTGCACAAGTATGCAGTTTATGTTCTGCATTAAGAAGCATATGGGCATTTAAATTAAATAGGGCCAACCTTAAAAATATTTTTGTTTCCCCTTACCCGACCCTGTTTTACCAGTATGGATCGGTCGATTGGAAAATTATTTTTTTAACTTCTCAAATTGGATACCCATTAAACTTAATTGTATACAGTAAAACCTGTCTTAAGAGGCCACTCAACAAAAGGCATGTGAGTCCTTAAGTGAGATGGTTGAATAAAAGATTTACCACATGTTGTACAAATATGTGGCTTATCTCTAGTATGAATATACATATGGCTCTTCAAGCTAGATGGTTGAGTAAAACGAATCTCTTCTAATCTCTCGCAAAATCAATAAGCCAATTCATCCACCTTTATATATGCAAAATGTCCAAATTCAAGAAGTTTCCTCTCACAAACATTTAGGCTTATACTTCTCTAACGATTGTAGCTGGCATCAACATATTGATTATATTAAGCAGAAAGCTTGGTTCAGAATTCATAAAATGCGCAAACTCAAATTCAAGCTGGATCGCAAGTCTCTTGAAACTATTTATCTAACATTTATCAGGCCACTTCTTGAATATGGGGATGTAATATGGGATAACTGCACCCAGTATGAAAAGAATGAACTTGACAAGATCCAAAACGAAGCAGCGAGAATCACTACTGGCACAACAAAACTCGTTTCCTTAGACAATCTTTATAAAGAAGTTGGATTGCAGACCCTGCACAGAAGACGAAGGATCATAAAATTACCCTCTTTTATAAGATGTTTAATCAACTCACACCTGTATATCTGTCTTCCTTAATCCCACAACAAGTGAACGCTATCTCTCATCACAATCTTAGGAATTCAAATGACATTCATACTATCAGGTCTAACACTAGCCTCTATCACAATTCTTTTCTTCTATCGACTCTTAGGCAATGGAACAGCCTACCAGTGGAAGTAAGGCAGCTAAACACTCTCTCATCATTTAAAACTTTTCTTAAGAAAGATCTTCAATCTGTCCCAACTTATTATTACTGTGGTTCCAGGAAAGCCCAAATCCTTCACGCACGCTTACGTACAGGCTGCAGTTCTTTAAATATGGACCTCTTTCACAAAAATGTTACTGAATCCCCACTATGTCGATGTGGAAGCATCGAAGATACACAACACTATTTCTTTCACTGCAGATTCTACCAGGGGCCTGGCAACACTCTTTTGAATGCCTGTACTACTTACCAGAATCCTTCTCTAAGTCTCCTCCTCTCTGGCAGTTCAACATTATCACTTGAAGCAAACATTGCAATTTTGGAACATGTTCACAAGTATATACTTGACACCAAACGTTTTACCTAATCAAGTATCATGCTACCTTAGGGCGATATATCCATATGTACACATATACTACACGTTTTCAGCCTTCCAACTGGTCTGTGGTGTCTACTCTTATCCCCCACCCCTACCCCTGCCCCAACCAAAGTGATATTCCTAGCCTTTATGATGATGTTATCATTTTTTTATAATTATTGTATTTATTCATTATGTTCTCACAAAGCTGTATGTTGTTGTTGTTTTTTTTTTTTTGTTGTTTTTTCGGTTCTTGTACTCGTTTTGTTTTCAAATGAATATCCACCGCTCAATATGCTAAACTAATACTCAACTTCCGCTAAAGCAAACAAATACATTGTGATAGGGAGAAGAACTATATAAGCTTTGCTTTCGTTCTTATCCTTTATATTGTCTACAGTTTTATGTTTATATACTGAAATCATTTGTGTGTTATTTCAAATAAAATATGTTTAAACTAAATGAGATGATCGAGTAAAACATTTACCAATATAGCTTATCTCCTGTATGAATAAAGTAATGATTCATCTTGTAAGGTGTGATTAAGTAAAACTAAATGTCGCAAATTTCCCACGCATATGGATTATCTTCTGTAGCAATACGTTTATCATTCATCTTGAGTTATGGAGATAAACTAGACTAGAATTTCTATTCTTCTCAAATACATTACATGGTACACAATGATCAGCAAAGCTTCTAACATGTTCAGCTTGGGTCATCAGGTAGTAATCTACAACATAAAAACACACAACAAATATTGGAATAATGAACAGCATACATGGTTCTTGAGATAAAATGATATTCATTTACATTTTTGACCTATTTGAATGTTATTGTCATTCAGCCATCATTTTAATTACTGTAAATTAAATATATTGATATACATATATATGTTAAAAATGGCAGTTATTGACAATAACTTTCAATTACTTTGCAGGCGACAAGACATGGGGAGACCCGATCATGGCATGATATCTGTCACGCCGAGAACGTTGTACGGTATAAAAAAAATCACCTTCAAACAACAGGGCCCTAAGGCTCTATGTCGCTCACCAAAGCCTTACACATAAGGAGATTATGATTTGACCATGGTTAATGAGATATAATTTAAAGATATTTCTACTTTTAGCTCTGGTAGCTATATGTTAAAGAGCAAAAACAGAGTTTTCAATATATGCCTCTTCAAAGCTGTAATTCTGTCATTTTTATTTTCAATGGACCGTTCCATCATTGATGTTAAATCATGTACAGCTGTAAGTATGCATGAAGTCGACTTCTTGAGATCATTGATGTCACTTTTAAGATGAGATAATTCACTAGTGACAGTAGCAGGGAACACTTGTCATGCTCCTCTAAATGAACTCCATGTACAATGTCGCATTGCTACGATGATAGTATATGCTCCCTTAGTGATGTTGCGACACCCATGCTATCAAACGAAAGTAAATGAGGTCTTACCTCAGAATTCATTTTCAGGTCCAATGGGCTATATATAGCAAATTTAAATAAAAGACATTTATTGCCCCAAATTGACAAGCTTGGGATAGCGTTGGCAGAGGAAAACGGCCCTGATGTAATTGGGATCTTGGAAACATTTTTGAACCCAAGCATATGGAGTAATCAAGTAAATGGCTTTAGTCATATACGGAAAGACAGGTCTAATACGCAGGGCAAATCCGGGGACGGATAAATCCTCTATTTTCGAAATTCCATTTCTTGTAAACGAAGGCCAGAAATCGAAATATCAAATAAAGAAACAATTTGGTCTGAGATTTTTATGCCAAATTCGAAGCCATTTCTAATCTGTACAGCATACCGGCCTTCAAACGCTACATCCGATTGGATTGATAGTTGGAAGCAGAATTGTCAATAGCACAATCTTCTGGTCTCGAACTTATCCTGATGGGTGATATTAACATTGATTACAGGTCATGCTCAAATATCAAGTGGCTCCAGCTGATCCAATTGTTTGATCCTACCCAGCTGGTCACGAATTTCACTCGCATAACTCCATTGGCAGCTACAATTATTGATCATATCTATACCTCAAATCCTGAAATTATTATCGACTGTTTTGTCCCATCATATGCTATAAGTGACCATTTTCTCCGTATGCTTCTCAAGAAAGGTAAATAGTAAAATCACTAAAACTAAACACATATCAACCACTTACAGATGTTTTAAACATTTTGATGAATCTTCATTTTTAGATGATCCGGGTTCTGCTTTAGAGTCTTTTGAAGTATCTCAAAGTCACGTCGTTGACGATTTTGCAAAGTGGTTTTCAGTTATTCAGATTCACTTAGATAGGCACGCCCCACTGAAAACAAGACGGGTAAAATCAAAGCGTATGCCAGAATGGTTTACACCGGATATACTGGACGAGGGAAAATTACGAGATCATTATAAACGTTCAAAAAATTGGTCAAAATTCAAAGAATACCGCAATAAAACGAGGAATCTCATTCGTGCTGCTAAAATAGCGCATTTTTCGGAATCTATAGCATCTCAAAAAGACACACGAAAGATATGGAAACATTTTCGATCACTAAATAATAAGACTAATTCAGCACAAAACGAATTACCTGAAGAAATTTTGATAAACGACCAAACATATACAGAGTAAGTAAGGGTGCAAAGATCAGGAATCGATACAATCAAGTACCACACCTGACCCAGGATACCAATGGGAAAGTGACAAACTCACAGTTAGACACCACAAACGAGAGCCAAGAGGTCAGCCCTTTCCCAGCAGGTGACCACAAAGCACATATAAACAGACTTGCACAAAGACATAGCAAACACAAGACAGAACAGAAACATAAAAGATCCACAAAAAGACTCAAAAGATAAAGCCTTCAAATTAAACGAGTTTTTTGCCTCAGTGTGCGACCAGTTCAGTTTTGGAAACGACACTGTGGATCATCCAGATCTAAATAAACTAAAAACATATGTCGAATGTAAGGTCCCATCACATGTTAATTTTAACGTACCTTGCATCACTCCTGAGGAGGTGAATGCATTTCTACATGCACTTGACCCCACTAAAGCCACCGGTATCGATGGGCTAGGTCCAAGGATACATAAAATGGCGGCAAGCATTTTGTCACCGTCGATTGCCGCCCTCATCAACAAAAGCATTCAAACGGCTTCATTCCCGTCTCATCTTAAGATAGCAAAAATATTTCCCATGCATAAGGGTGGATCCAAATCGGACCCAACAAATTATAGACCCATTTTTATTTTGCCAACAATATCGAAAATCTTCGAAAAGCATATAAATAAACATCTAATGGGTTTTTCAAATAAATATGATTTAATACACAAAAACCAGTCTGGATTCAGACCTAAACACAGCTGTCAAACTGCATTAATAAAATTAATCGACCAATGGATGAGCTGTATCAACAAAGGGGATATCGTAGGTACACTCTTTCTAGATTTTAGGAAAGCTTTTGACCTAATCAATCATTCTATCCTTATAAAGAAACTTTCAATTTATAAACTGAGAGATTCTGCTCTCGAATTGTTTTCTTCATATATCCTGGATCGTCATCAAGTAATGGAAAGTAATACTGGTACGACTAGACCAGCACACATTAAATCGGGCGTCCCTCAAGGATCTATCTTGGGGCCTACACTATACCCCGGCATCCAATTTAGGTTACCTTGCACCCTCAAGGACAATTTTTCTTGGGTGCCAAATTGTTCATTGGGACCCCCTGGATGCGAAACGAAGGTGTCCTAAAAAAAATTGGTTTGGGCTATGTAAAATTGCATGGTTTCTAAGGCAACCCATAGCGAATTTCAGAAGGGGGTCTGATTACAAAATTACTCATATCTCAGCTGCTACTTATCCTAGACTACTAAACTTAATACCAAATTAAAGCTTAGACATAGGCCTTTTATCCCCTTGTTGCATATGCAAATGATCTAATTTGCATATTCGTAAATATTTATGAAAACATTAAAAATGTGGTTCACGAATGGGGATATAGGTACAATATCAATAATATCTCATTTGCTGTTATAGATTACTAAAATTTGTATTAAACTAAAGCTAAGACATAGACCTTTCATTCCATGGTCAAATGAAAACTTAAAAAATATGAGGGAAATCACGTAAAAACTATAAGCCTAGGTGAGGGGTTAAGGTACAATCTATCCTGCACTCCTAGAGCCTTTTGAATTCATGCCATATTGTTCAGTGGGACCCTCAGAATGTGAAACGAAGTTCTCCTCAAAAAGAAATTCGGAATGGGCAACGTGAAAATGCATGGTTTCCATGGCAACCTCTTATATGATTCTCGAGATTGGGGGATAGGCCTACAAATACAATCATATCTAGGGTTCTACTTATCCTAGAGCACTAAAATTGGTGTCAAATGAAAGCATAGACACATGTCTTTCTTCCTGTGGTCAGATTTGTAAATCATCAAATTTGCATATTTATGAATATTAATGAAAACCTACAAAAATGAAGTAAAATCATAAAAAAAACATAAATGAACATATTTCTGCACAAAAACATCATCAAACCACCATTGTTGCCAGTTTTTATATCCTCATATTTTTATATTCTACTTATCCTAGAGCACTAAAATTGGTGTCAAATGAAAGCTTAAACACATGTCCTTTTTCCTGTTTTCATTAATATTCATGAATGTGCAAATGAGATAATTTTCATATAGGACCACTGGATGAAAAAACTTATCAAATTGAATCACTGAGGATATAGAAGCTGGCAACAAAAGTGGTTTGATGATGCTTTTGTGCTGAAATATGTTCATTTATGTTTTTTTTTTATGATTTTACTTCATTTTTGTAGGTTTTCATTAATATTCATAAATATGCAAATTTGATGATTTACAAATTTGACCACAGGAAAAAAGACATGTGTCTAAGCTTTCATTTGACACCAATTTTAGTGCTTTAGGTTAAGTAGAACCCTAGATACGATTGAATTCGTAGGCCTATCCCCCCCCCCCCCCCCCCCCCCCCCCAATCTCGAGAATCATATAACAGGTTGCCATGGAAACCATGCATCTTCATGTAGCCCATACCAAATTTCTTTTTGAGGAGAACTTCGTTTCACATTCTGAGAGTCCCACTGAACAATTTGGCATGAATTTAAAAGGCTCTAGGGGTGCAGGATAGATTGTACCTTAACCCCTCCCCTAGGCTTATAGTTTTTACGTGATTTTCCCTCATAATTTTTAAGTTTTCATGCATTTTCATGAATATCCAGATGAAATAATATTCATATAGGACCACTGGATGAATGGACCTGTCATATTGTAACATTGATTATATTAAAAGATGCAACAATGACAATATTGCGATGAAATCAGCCTATTTATATTTGTAATGATGTTCCCTTATTTTTAGCGTTTTTATTAATATTCATGAATATGCAAATTATGCAAATATGATACGATGCATATTTGATTACGGAATGAAAGGCCTATGTCTAAGCTTTAGTTTAGTACAAATTTCAGTTATCTATGACTAAAATCAGTTATTATTGATCTGGTACGTATACCATATATAATACTCATGTTTTAATTTTTCTTCATAATATGTTACGGGTGTGTGCGCGCATTGTTACATCATGGCGGCGTGTATTATGTCATTTACGACACTGGCATATCTTATACCGCCTATTCATTTAATATCATATTTACCATTATGTAGCCTATCAGTGTAGATATAGTCAGCCAGTATGTAAAACTGCAGTTGCAGATATATCTTTCACAACCAATGTCAGAGTTGTCATTTATTTTTTCCGAATCGGACAAATACGTAAGTCATGATCTATTTTAGCCAGGTCCAGGAAAAATAAATTTCTAGGTTCTTTACCTACATCGAGGTTTTAAACCTCCTATGAGGTTCTGTTAGCGTGTATAAAACCTTTAAATATGAGTTTATTTCAGCATGTGTACAATATCGCAAGACATTCCCAATTCAACATCATATTGGACAGTTGGAAAAGGAAATCCAGCTTTCACAGATAAGAATGAAAACAAATACACATCCTATACCCGGGATGCAACATTTTTTTACATCGCAGATCAGAAACAAGCTCCGTGTCACGTGCGGGAATGGATTGTGGTAGGTTTGCGTTGTTTTTTTTTACTTTTACAGACGTTAAAGCGAGGAGTTGCGCGTCAAGACTTTGCAGAGAAACATAGTGTACCTACCTTTATGTTTCGCCATAAGTAGTAATCAAAAAAAGGATCCCTTTGCAACAGAAATAATATGTTTTTCATGAGAATATTCCACCAAAGACACGAAAATTGGTTATACTTGCTAATTGCTCAAGTTCTTTTTGTCCGATTGTCCTGGTCGAACGTTCAGGATATACCTGAAACATTCTTTGTTACGTATTTGTCACTAGGTTTCTCTGCAAAATCTTGACTCGCAACTCCTCGTTTTAACGCCTGTAAAAGTAAAAACAACGTCAACTTACCACAATCCATTCCAGCACGCGACGTGTGAGCTTGTGTCTGATCTGCGATGTAAAAAAGTGGCATCCCGGGTATAGAGTGCGCATATATGAGCTAACAATGGTCTCTTGTGAGAAAGACTTGGAATTAACATTTTAACTTGACATGCAACTTGATATTCATATAAACAATATTGTTGATAGAGCCAACAGACTATTGGGCCTAGTTAAAAGAACCTTTTCTTATATGGATGGGCCCCAAGGGGTTTTGGGGATCTGGGGAGAATGGCTATTTATTTTCAGGGATCTTGGGAGCACTGGTAATTATTTTAGGGGAGCTGGGGAGACAGCTCATAGTTTTGGGGATATCGGGAGCCCTGCCAAAAAGCAAAATATAATAAAGGAAAAGCTTCCATTTTGTTCGATTTTTATACCCCGCCACACTTTAGTGTCTACCTTTCGGTGTCTGTCCGTCTGTCCGCCCGTCCCTCCGTGCTCACCATTTCCGATCGATAACTTGAGTATTTATTCACAGAATTTTTTCAAATTTTGCATACATATTGTTATCGGCGATGAGTGGTATGGGATTGTTAATGGCAAAATCCGTCCATTTTTAATGGAGTTACTGCCCTTTTTCGTATTGGAAAAATGGTTTCTGGCCTGTTATTCCTTTACTGTTCATGATATCTGAATGAAACTTCACAGATATGTTGCACATCAAAGGTTACATATTGTGACTAAGGACCGTCACTCTGACCTTCCTAGTTTGTGAGTTATCCGCCCTTGATAGGTCTGAAAAAAGGTTTTTGACCTATTGTTCCTTTACTATATGAAATATCTGAATATAACTTCACAGATATGTTTCACATCAAATGTAACATATTGTGACTAAAAACCGTCACTTTTACCTTTCCCGTTTGTGAGTTATCCACCCTTGATTGAATTAAAAAATGTTTTTTACCCGTAGTTCCTTTACTATGTGGAATAATTAAATGAAACTTTACAGATATGTTTCACGACAAAGGTTACATACTGTGACAAAGAACCATCACTCTTACCTTTCCAGTTCATGAGTTATCTGCCCTTGATTGATCTGAAAAATGGTTTTTGACCTGTAGTTCATTTACTACATGGAATATCTGAATGAAACTTCACAGATATGTTGATCATCAAAGGTTACATATTGTGACTAAGGATCGTCACTCTTACCTTTCCAGATTGTGAGTTATCCACCCTTGATTGATCTGAGAATTGGTTTTTGGCCTGTAGTTTCTTTTACTATATGGAATATCTGAATGAAACTTCACAGATATGTTGAACATCAAAGGTTACATATTTTTAGTAAGGACCGTCACACTTACCTTTCCAGTTCATGAGTTATCCGCCCTTGATTGATCTGAAAAATGGTTTTTGACCTGTAGTTCATTTACTATATGGAGTATCTGAATGAAACTGCACAGATATGTTGACCATCAAAGGTTACATAGTTGTGGGTAAGGATCGTCACTCTTACCTTTCCAGATTGTGAGTTATCTACCCTTGATTGATCTGAGCATTGGTTTTTGACCTGTAGTTCATTTCATCCATCCGTGCTCACTGTTTCTGATCGATAACTTGAGTATTTATTCACAGAATTTTTTCAAATTTTGCATAAATATTGTTATTGGGGATGAGTGGTATGGGATTGTTAATGGGCAAAATCCGACCATTTTCGATGGAGTTACTGCCCTTTCTCCCTTTAGAAAATGGTTTCTGGCCTGTTATTCTTTTACTGTTTATGATATCTGAATGAAACTTCACAGATATGTTGAACAGCAAAGGTTACATATTACAACGAAGGACCGTCACTCTTACCTTTCCAGTTCATGAGTTATCCGCCCTTGATTAATCTGGAAAATGTTTTTGACCTGTAGTTCCTTTACTATATGAAATATCTGAATGAAACTTCACAGATATGTTGACCATCAAAGGTTACATATTGTGACTAAGGACGTCATATCACTGTCTATCTCAGTTCTGTTGCTATTTAGGCATTATATATCTCACAAAATAACTTTTGGTGCCCCCAGCAGTGGCGGGGTATTATGCAGTGCTTGCGGTGCTTTTATTTAAAATTTCTTCTGCTTCTGGGGGATACCTGCTATGTAATCCTCTATTAGAAAATAAGCTCATTTTTATAAAGAAAAATTTGAAGAATTCTGATCAGATATATACTTATTTGTTGAAACTTGAAAATGAAGTTAAACAAGCGTACAGGGGGTAATAGCAATTAATTTCATGGTTACAAAAAATAAATGCTTTCACTTTGGCTAAAAATCTAGTATCAGCTGTTGGAAAGAATGAGCCCCTGCCTCAACCAGAAAAACAAATGGTCTGTCTGTATTTTAAAAAATTCAAATCTAGAGAGCATTCCTCCATGCCTACTCTACAGTAACAGCATTTTAAGGATGCCCTAATACTCTGAGCCATATATCATTGAAATAATTATAAGTCATGTATTCCATGGCCAAGCCCTGTATAACATGTATAAGGCAAACTATTCTTGTATAGCTTCATAGTTACGAATATGCAAATTAGATCATTTGCATATGCAACAAGGGGATAATAGGCTTATGTCTAAGCTTTAATTTGGTATTAAGTTTAGAAGTCTAGGATAATTAACAGCTGAGATATCAGTAATTTTGTAATCAGACCCCCTTCTGAAATTCGCTATGGGTTGCCTTAGAAACCATGCAATTTCACATAGCCCAATCCAAATTTTTTTGAGGACACCTTCGTTTCGCATCCAGGAGGTCCCAATGAACAATTTGGCACCCATGAAAAATTGTCCTGGGGGGTGCAAGGTAACCTAAATTGGATGCCGAGGTATAGTGTAGGCCCCAAGATAGATCCTTGAGGGACGCCCGATTTAATGTGTGCTGGTCTAGTCGTACCAGTATTACTTTCCATTACTTGATGACGATCCAGGATATATGAAGAAAATAATTCGAGAGCAGAATCTCTCAGTTTATAAATTGAAAGTTTCTTTATAAGGATAGAATGATTGATAAGGTCAAAAGCTTTCCTAAAATCTAGAAAGAGTGTACCTACGATATCCCCTTAGTTGATACAGCTCATCCATTGGACGATTAATTTTATTAATGCAGTTTGACAGCTGTGTTTAGGTCTGAATCCAGACTGGTTTTTGTGTATTATATCATATTTATTTGAAAAACCCATTAGATGTTTATTTATATGCTTTTCGAAGATTTTCGATATTGTTGGCAAAATAAAAATGGGTCTATAATTTTTTGGGTCCGATTTGGATCCACCCTTATGAATGGGAAATATTTTTGCTATCTTAAGATGAGACAGGAATGAAGCCGTTTGAATGCTTTTGTTGATGAGGGCGGCAAGCGACGGTGACAAAATGCTTGCCGCCATTTTATGTATCCTTGGACCTAGCCCATCGATACCAGTGGCTTTAGTGGGGTCAAGTGCATGTAGAAATGCATTCACCTCCTCAGGAGTGATGCAAGGTACGTTAAAATTAACATGTGATGGGACCTTAGATTCGACATATGTTTTTAGTTTATTTAGATCTGGATGATCCACAGTGTCGTTTCCAAAACTGAACTGGTCGCACACTGAGGCAAAAAAACTCGTTTAATTTGAAGGCTTTATCTTTTGAGTCTTTTTGTGGATCTTTTATGTTTCTGTTCTGTCTTGTGTTTGCTATGTCTTTGTGCACGTCTGTTTATATGTGCTTTGTGGTCACCTGCTGGGAAAGGGCTGACCTCTTGGCTCTCGTTTGTGGTGTCTAACTGTGAGTTTGTCACTTTCCCATTGGTATCCTGGGTCAGGTGTGGTACTTGATTGTATCGATTCCTGATCTTTGCACCCTTACTTACTCTGTATATGTTTGGTCGTTTATCAAAATTTCTTCATGTAATTCGTTTTGTGCTGAATTAGTCTTATTATTTAGTGATCGAAAATGTTTCCATATCTTTCGTGTGTCTTTTTGAGATGCTATAGATTCCGAAAAATGCGCTATTTTAGCAGCACGAATGAGATTTCTCGTTTAATTGCGGTATTCTTTTAATTTTGACCAATTTTTTGAACGTTTATAATGATCTCGTAATTTTCGCTCGTCCAGTATATCCGGTGTAAACCATTCTGGCATACCCTTTGATTTTACCCGTCTTGTTTTCAGTGGGGTGTGCCTATCTAAGTGAATCTGAATAACTGAAAACCACTTTGTAAAATCGTCAACGACGTTTTGTTTGTTTTTGTTGCTTTACGTCCCATGCCAACAGCTATGGTCATTGCGGGACGGTCAGTTCACTTAAACACACTTTTCCTGGGCAGGCTTGAGCAAGTGGTTAACCAGTAATTTGTGCACATACTTTCGCTTGTAAATGACAACAACCCTTCTTGAATAAATCAGCGGAAGGGAGGAGAATGACCGTAGAAATTATTTCATGATCAATCTCCACGAAAGTATGGTACCGGGCCGGGATCGAACACGCGACCCCTAAATCTGCAGTCAGACACGCATCTGTAGCCAGACACGTTACCGACTGCGCTACGCGGCCCGGTCGTCAACGACGTGACTTTGAGATACTTCAAACGACTCTAAAGCAGAACCCGGATCATCTAAAAATGAAGATTCATCAAAATGTTTAAAACATCTGTAATTGGTTGATATGTGTTTAGTTTTAGTAATTTTACTATTTACCTTTCTTGAGAAGCATACAGAGAAAATGGTCACTTATAGCATATGATGGGACAAAGCAGTTGATAATAATTTCAGGATTTGAGGTATAGATATGATCAATAATTGTAGCTGCCAATGGAGTTATGCGAGTGAAATTCGTGACCAGCTGGGTAGGATCAAACAATTGGATCAGCTGGAGCCACTTGGTATTTGAGCATGACCTGTAATCAATGTTAATATCACCCATTAGGATAAGTTCAAGACCAGAAGATTGTGCTACTGACAATTCTGCTTCCAACTTATCAATCCAATCGGATGTAGCGTTTGGAGGCCGGTATGCTGTACAGATTAGAAATGGCTTCGAATTTGGCATAAAAATCTCAGACCAAATTGTTTCTTTATTTGATATTTTGATTTCTGGCCTTCGTTTACAAGAAATGGAATTTCGAAATAGAGGATTAATCCGTCCCCGGATTTGCCCTGCGTATTAGACCTGTCTTTCCGTATATGACTAAAGCCATTTACTTGATTACTCCATATGCTTGGGTTCAAAAATGTTTCCAAGATCCCAATTATATCAGGGCCTTTTTCCTCTGCCAACGCTATCCCAAGTTTGTCAATTTGGGGCAATAAATGTCTTATATTTAAATTTGCTATATATAGCCCATTGGACCTGAAAATGAATTCTGAGGTAAGACCTCATTTACTTTCGTTTGATAGCATGGGGGTCGCAACATCACTAAGGGAGCATATACTATCATCGTAACAATGCGACATTGTACATGGAGTTCATTTAGAGGAGCATGACAAGTGTTCCCTGCTACTGTCACTAGTGAATTATCTCATCTTAAAAGTGACATCAATGATCTCAAAAAGTCGACTTCATGCATACTTACAGCTGTACATGATTTAACATCAATGATGGAACGGTCCATTGAAAATAAAAATGACAGAATTACAGCTTTGAAGAGGCATATATTGAAAACTCTGTTTTTGCTACTCAACATATAGCTACCAGAGCTAAAAGTAGAAATATCGTTAAATTATATCTCATTAACCATGGTCAAATCATAATCTCCTTATGTGCAAGGCTTTGGTGAGCGACATAGAGCCTTAGGGCCCTGTTGTTTGAAGGAATTTTTTTTTTATACCGTACAACGTTCTCGGCGTGACAGATATCATGCCATGATCGGGTCTCCACATGTCTTGTCGCCTGCAAAGTAATTGAAAGTTATTGTCAATAACTGCCATTTTTAACATATATATGTATATCAATATATTTAATTTACAGTAATTAAAATGATGGCTGAATGACAATAACATTCAAATAGGTCAAAAATGTAAATGAATATCATTTTATCTCAAGAACCATGTATGCTGTTCATTATTCCAATATTTGTTGTGTGTTTTTATGTTGTAGATTACTACCTGATGACCCAAGCTGAACATGTTAGAAGGCTTTGCTGATCATTGTGTACCATGTAATGTAATTGAGAAGAATAGAAATTCTAGTCTAGTTTATCTCCATAACTCAAGATGAATGATAAACGTATTGCTACAGAAGATAATCCATATGCGTGGGATATTTGCGACATTTAGTTTTACTTAATCACCTTACAAGATGAATCATTACTTTATTCATACAGGAGATAAGCCATATTGGTAAATGTTTTACTCGATCATCTCACTTGAAGATACACACGCGTCTTCATACAGGAGCTAAGCCAGCAGCTAGTGAAACTTGTGCTACGTGTTTTACCGATCCATCTAGCTTGAAGAGCCATATGCTTATTTATGCCGGAGATAAGCCATATACTTGTGACTTTTGTAGTAAATATGTTACTCGTTCATCTCACTTGAAGACACACACGCGCATGATTTCATACTTGAGCTAAGCCAGCAGCTTGTGAAACTTGTGGTGCGTGTTTTACTGATTTATCTAGCTTGTAAAGACATATGCGCATTCATACCGGAGATATGACACATACTTGTGACAACTGTGGTAAATGCTTTACCGATTCTTCTGGCTTGAAGAGCCATATGTATATTCATACTGGCGATAAGCCATATACTTGTGACACTTGTGGTAAATGTTTTACTCAATCATCTCACTTGAAGATGCACGCGTATATTCATACCGGAGATAAGCCATATACTTGTGACATTTGCGATAAATGTTTTACTCGATCATCTCACTTGAACAGGCATGTGCTTATTCATACCGGAGATAAGCCATATACCTGTGAAACTTGTGGTAAATGTTTTACCAATTCGTCTAACTTGAAGAGACATATGCATACTCATACAGGAGATAAGCCACATTCTTGTGACACCTGTAGTAAATATTTTGTTGATTCGTCTGCTCTCAAGAGACATATGCGTGTTCATACCGGAGATAAGCCAGCCGCTTGTGAAACTTGTGGTAAATGTTTTACCCAATCATCTAACTTGAAGAGCCATATGCGTGTTCATACAGGAGATAAACCTTTTACTTGTGACATTTGTAATAAAGGGTTTACTCGATCATCTGGCTTGCAGAACCATATGTATATTCATACTGGAGAAAAGCCATATATTTGTGACATTTGTGGTAAATGTTTTACTCAACCATCTAGCTTGAAGAGCCATATGTATATTCATACTAGAGATAAGCCACATATTTGTACAACATGTGGTAAATCTTTTATTCAACCATCTCACTTAAGGACTCACATGCTTATTCATACAGGATATAAACCTTTCACTTGTGGCGTTTGTGGTAAATGTTTTACTACTTCATCACACTTGAAGAGACATACGCTTATTCATACAGGAGAAAACCTGCATACTTGTGACTCTTGTGGTAAATGTTTTACTCAAATATCATCATTGAAGACCCATAATGCTTATTCATGCCAAACATAAAGCACATAGTTGTTTTTATCTATAATCTAACTTAAAAGACCACCAGGCGTATCCATACAAGGTGATAAGCCTCACACCTATGACACTTGTGGTAAATGTTTACCGACCTATCTAATTTAAATGTCCATATGCTTCTTAATGCAGAACATAAACTGCATACTTGTGCAGCTTGTGGTAAGGGTTTTACTCGGACGTCTAGCTTGAAGATACACAGGCATTTTCATACAGGAGTTAAGTCAGCTGCTTGTGAAACTTTGTGGTAAATGCTTTACCGATTAATTAAGCTTGAAGAGTCATATGTTTATACATAATGGAGATAAGCCACATACTTCTGACACATTTGGCAAATGCTTTACTACTTCAGCTTACTTGAAGATACATATTTTTCTTCATAGGGAATATACACCACATATTTGTGACACATTTGGTAAATGTTTAATTCAATCATCTAGCTTAAGACCCATATGCGTATTCATATGGGGGAATATGTGTATACTTGTCCTTTTGTGGCAAATGTCTTCCTAATTATCTATCTTGAAGATTCATAGGCTTATTCATACAAAAGATTGATTGATGAATTTTTTCGGCTGCTTTAGCCGCCTTTCTAATATCTCTTTAGACCTACATTTTATGTAAATTATTCACCAATCAGAAGTATTCTTAAATTGTTATATTCATCACACCAACTGGAAAAAGATGCTCTCATTGGTTAATACTCAGAATGTCCATACAATCTTATTAAACATGCAACTAAACTTAACAAGAAAAACTATAACATGTGTTACATGTTATAAACGGCGTTGTTGAAAGGTTCTTATGAGTAATAATAGATGAATGATAATAATGAAGCTTTTTTTCGCAATAAGATATACATTAAAGCGTCTTTGAAATTAGTCATTAAATGCTTGACGTTTCGCTAATAAACTATTCAATCAGACGGTGATGGGGAAGCAAGCATTTGTGAAAGCTGATGCTTGTTTTCAAACCACAGCGTCACCGAGACCCTTTGATTATGAATACATAAATATTAGACTTCTTCCTTAACCAGACATGGTGCGAATTACTTTGGAAAGTAATGCATTGAATTACCATTTCTTGACAAAAATGTGCATTGAATTACCATTACCATTACTTGATTTTGTAAAAGTAATGCCTTGAATTAGCATTATTTGTGAAAGTAATGCATTGAATTAAGCATTATTTTCATCTTGTGAAACAGAATCATACAAAACTGGAAAATCTATATATTGTTAATAAATTTCACAAATAAATATTTCATAATGATATTTAAGTATATCCCATGAACCTCGGCCCCAAAATAACATTATTACTGGGTCCGAGTATGAACCATGGGTTACAATGTACACTTTTTGCACTGAATTTTGTATTCTTGTCAGTAATATTTTTTTAGAAAATCATATTTTTTGAAAATTGGTGGAAATACATGTAACACTCAGAAATGATTTGTAACTGGATCAACACCAGCTCTTTTTCTCAAGAAATCATATTTTGTTGAATCTTACGCTTTCAAAAACAGTTTATTTGTTGGAGGAAATTACAAACAATTGAAGTTTCCTGTCCTATATCTCTTGACTGGATTATCCAATCAACAAAGTACTGGCTAATCTCTTATATATGTTCAGCGCAGACTGAGAATCAGTACAATTTCGGAATTGTACCTGCACATTGTGAGAATTCCTACTTTGTCCGCCGATTCCGGAATTGTACTGGACAACTCTAGAATTGTGCAAGGGGTATTTTGTCGATTTAGCTATAACCAAGCCCTGCGCAAAGTAGGAATGGGTTGGACAAAGTGAGAATTGGGTGAACATGCATGGGAGTCCCATTTTTAACTTTGACCGTTTGCAGAGAGGTGTTTTCTCATTTTCAAACTTTAATATAATCCGACAGCAACCACTTCAAACACATTACATTTTGTTTGCACTGTTTGCATGTTCTGCATTAGCGGGATTATCCTGTATGTGACTATTTGAGAGAGAGAGAGAGAGAGAGAGAGAGAGGGGGATATATTGAGTAAGGTTAATCTGGGTATCGCTTATAATACGTATCAAATTCGCCAGTTTTGAGAGAGAGAGAGAGAGATGGGCAGTTAAAACTTTATTATGAGAGAGAGAGAGATGGGCAGTTAAAACTTTATTATTTGAATAAACAGTTTAAATGGGAGTGATGCCCGTAAGTCCTTTATTCAACAGTTTTCCGGGCATCACTAGTTTATAGATGATGTCAGCAAAATTTTGGCTTGAAATAAAACGGCTGTCCGTGGGAAGAATCATAACAAGTTACACCCAGAGAGAGAGAAAGTGAGGGAGAGAACGATTATGATAAGGAAAACAGCAAGTCCTTTTTAAATATTTTCTATCACCTCACGGTTTTTTGGTTCAAAAATGTAAAAATTAATTTTATAAAGAAAATAAGCGTTTTGAGTGTAGTTTTATTTAATAAAAGAACAAGTGATTTCAAACCCATCTAGCTGCCTTCAAAAGGCCAACCACTTGAATTTTTGCTTGAGACAGATTTTTTGTGATCAGTTTCCGCATTTACCCTAAAATATTCCGATAAATATGCCTTATCATACAGGGTAAGTGCAAATTAGAATGCAATTTGACCAGGGTTTACACTGCCATTTCAATCACCACGGGGGAGTCCAATTTTATTCACCCAAGTTGTTAGATTTTTTTTCTTTTATCTTATTACATTTTTCAGCAAATGCCAAAAGAATCTAATAAATAAAATCCTAGAACTCTTAAAAAAAATTTAGTACGAATATATCGGCAATCTGTACAGCTTGCTAATTTAGCATTTATTTATCTTTATTGCTTATTTCGTTTTTTGAGACATGAATAAAGTAATTTAGGTGTGAAAATGAAATAATTGGAACCAATGAAACGATGCTAAAGGCGTGGCATGAAGGTCACATGGTCAGTGAATCTCTCTACAGTGGGCGGAGTTTCGGTATTGTCTCCAAATGTTACCTGTTTATCGGTGTTTTAGAAACTACCCAATTTACAAAAAAACCTGTGAGGCCAAGGTCAGCAGGCACTCTGAGTTGGGCTGCTTGGGATCTTCGATGACCTTTAAACGTAATGTAATTTAGGCACAAGCTAGTCATCAGCCCCATGTATCGAGGTCTTCGTTAGCCGTTAGAGGTGTATTAGAAAACAGGTGTATTAGTAAACAAATCTAAATCCTGTTTAATTAAAATTGGTTTGAACTACATCGGATCTGATTTATGTTATAACTTGAACTGAAACTAACTGTGGAATGCAATATTTTGGACAAACTGGCCGATCCCTCAAGACTAGGTTTCGTGAGCACTTTTGTAAAATGAAAAAGCCTAAAAAATTCGACACATTTCTTTACCGCCATTTCAAAAAAATTGGTCATTTACCTAGTAAAATTGTAATTCAGCTGGTTGAAAAAATTATATATGATCCAAATTCATCAACTAGATTAAAAATATAAAGAGACATGAAACTGAACTTAAATGGATTAGATTTTTGCAATCACCCTTTCCTTTAGGCCTTAATGATAATATAAACCATGAAGGCAACATTTCTAAAATGCCAGATTTTGATGTTTTTTTTCTGTTTTGGAATGTAAAAAACGTAAAGTAGATCTCATAGTAAACGTAAAAATGGCAACATTAAGCGCAAAATTTGTACTGAAAAACGCTTAAATACTACTCTAAAGGATCTTTCTTTGGCTTTAACTAATCATGGTCGGCATGGCTTATTTTCATTTTTAGGTTCCTTGCCTATCTCAGTTTTACGCAATTTAGAGTTAGAGGCTAATAAACTTTATGATAGAGCAAACAAATTATATAAAGCAGCACTCCTTACAAGGTGTTATGTTCAACATTTCCTTAGTCCTTATATCGATTCTGAGGTCAACCATAAACGACATTTTATCAAAATTCCATTCATTAACAAAGGTATTGAATTTATTGATTTACATAGTATCTTCAAGGATAATTCAGTGATTTCATCTATTCCAAATTACTTTAACAATTCTGAACTCCTATCATTTGTTATAAATATAACAAACCAATTAGGTCTACGAAATTTAACTTTAATAAAATTGTAAATGATTTAGATATAGATTCCAATACTCCTGCCTCCTGAGATTGTAAAAATTCAAATTATTTATATGCCTCTGCAGGGCATGTTATTACAGGTAATCTAAATGTCATTCCTGACGCTAGAGTTCGCAATATCATTTCTAAAGGTCCTAAATATAGATTTCCCTCTAATATTGATTTCTCTAAATGTCGTAGAGAGATCGCTGCTTCTTTAAATGACTTTAGTAATCGTTGGTGCAAACGGGAAAATGTTGAACCTGATGCTTTGAAGGAATGGAAGATTAACATTTTTTAAATTATTGATACTCGTATTGCATTTTACTCTCGTAATACACATCTTTTGCCCCCTTAACCTAAATCTTCTTTTCGTCATCTTAAACGAGGTATCCAGGATTTTCATATGAACTATGTTTATATCCCCTGACGAAGTCAGAGGGATATAGTTTTGGCGTCGTCCATGCGTCCGTCCGTCCATTCCGTCCGTCCGCACTTTTTGTCTGTCCGGAACCATATCTCAGTACCTATTTTTCAGATTTAATTCATTCTTGGTACAAATGATTAGTACCATGAAGTCTCAATATCCTATAAGTTTGGTCAAAATCAACCACTTTACACTTGAGTTATTGCCCTTGTTTAAGTATATGCAATTATAAGGCAAAACCTATATTAGCTTTTTTGTGTGATGATCTTCACATTTCATCAAAGCTATTATATTTAACAACTTCTCTCTATAGACCATGATTGCCAAGTGCCTGTAGATAAGAATGGCATTGTCAAAGTTTTACCCACCCCCTTTGACCCCACCTAAGGGGTCAAAGGTAAAATATTTAAATTTCGCAATAACTAAGGCAATTATTAATATTTTATTCTGAAATTTTGCATGCAGGCAGAGCAGCAATAGATATGAAACATATCAAACGGGATTTCAGTTTGAAGGCCTGATTCAGAGCCCCATGGGTGGACTTAGGGGGTGGGGCCGAGGCCAAAATTAAACTTTTTCAGAATATGGTCATGTTGCATATCAAATTAAAGCTGACGACGCTGGCAGCAACATGGTAGCAAATATTTTGTCCACAGACACACCCTTGACAGCATATATTTTATAGCATACATCATTTTTACACATTTTTACAATATACACTTTTTCAATAAACATGGCAATTTATATACCAGACCATTACGAGAAGGTGTATTAAGTGAGGCAGATTGTGTGGACACCTGTCAGGACAGTGTATCAGCTGCCTTGCAGAGTCTGCACAGTTTGCTTCTCCCTTCTGCACATGAAGACATCAAATCTTGACAGATCACTTTACACCCACAAGATGGAAAGATGTATGCTTGACTAAGATTTTCGTCTGTATTTATAGAACCTTCATGTTCATTCAAAAGAGACTACGGAGATGACGGTTCAACGTCTGTATATATAAATATTTAGTAAGAGCAACATGCAGAATATAAATATATGCATATCTTCTCAACAATAATCAGATACCGAGTTATTTGTAGTTTCCTGGCACATTGAGTTGAAAGTCTAGATCCTCTCTCTTTACTTGCTGCATCTTCCATGATACCCTGTTGTACTAATAGTCATCTATTTGCTTTTGATCCTATTGCATGAACTTACAGGACGTTACTCCGCGCCTGAGGTTGAAGTCTATAGATCATTATTCACTGCATGAACTTACAAGATATAATTCCACGCCAGAGGTTGCGGTAAGTGTTCAAATCTCCTCTTGGCCCAGCTTTTTTATGGAAATGTGCCACATTTATATGGCTTATGTTTTAAATGTATCAGCATATGTCTTAACAAACTACATGATTGAATAAAATATTTACCACAAATGCTACAGGTATGTATTTTTTGCCCCAAACCTAGATGTACTCTCCCTTGTTAAAATCCATGATTTTAAGAACTATTTTTCCAAACTCCATCAAAAGAACATGCTCTTACTCTATATCAACAATGTGGTCATAGAGGCAGGCCTCAAGATGAGTGTGTACTGGAATAATATTGTTCTTACTTCTCATCCACCATATATGTTCTTTTATCCCAATGAGAAGTAGTCAGTCCAGTCAGGTCCCAATGAGGAGTAGTCAGTCCAGTCAGGTCCCAATGAGAAGTTGTCAGTCAAATCAGGTCCCAATAGAAATGTTTAGTCTGAACAGTCCGGTTGCAATAAAAAAATTTAGTCTGACCAGTCCGGTAGCAATAAAAATATTTAGTCTGATCAATTTGGTTGCAATAGAATATTAAGTCTGACCAGTTAGGTTGCAATAAGAATATTTAGTCTGAACAGCCCAGGCTCCAGCAAAAATATTTATTCCAACCAGTCCAGTCACTGTTAAAAAGTTAGTCAGACCAGTCCAGTCCCTATAAGTGAAACAAGGTCCAGATTGATAAACCTAGCCAAATCCATATAGATTGACCCAGCTAGATCTCTTAAGGTCCAAGACATAAAACAAATGTCGAATATAAGAGTTTGCTTATATTTGTAGTTGAAAGCTATTGCAACTTGTATATGTCATTTTTGTGTATATTGTATGTGGATGATATTTTCATATGATGATATTTTCATTTTTGTAACTTTTGGGTCCAAAGTTAGTGAACAGTGGGGGTATTATTATGATGATATTTTCATGTAACTTTGGGGTCAATTGTTTATATATATTTTTGTTAATTATTATAGTACATTTGAAATTATTAGGATAAAGTTCACACAAAAGAAGAAACTAGTATATTATAGCCAAATACTCGAATGTTATGAAATGCATCGAAAAAAACAAATATTTTCCCTTTTTCACCAAATTTGATAAAAGTTTTAGTTTCAAAGTCAAGATTTTAAAAGTTCATTATTAGAAGTATTGACAATATGCATATCAACTTTTAGCCCAAAGAGAGAAAATTATTAATAAGTAGATAATATTTTTTGTAAAATTTTGCATTATGGCTTCATATGGGATTTCTGGTATAAAAATTTACAAATATCAATTTCGATACAAACGGTCAAAATTCGTCAAATTTAGTATGAAAATGAAGCTAAAATTGAGAAATAGTTGAAGCAGGTGATATATTTTCAGATATAAGTTTGGCGTAAAACTTTATTTTGAAAAGTCAAATTCTTAAATTCTGAAAAAGTCAAAATTGGTTTTCGTTAAACATATTACTAGGGACGCTATCAAGTAATCTTGGTGGCAAACATTAATTTCCGCTTCTTTTGTCTACCTATATTGCATTGCGTCTTTGAGTCGTTAAAATCTCCTTAAGCTACATGTTGAGAACATTTTGACCAATTTTGGAACAAAGGCCTGGTCACATATCAATTACCTGTCGAAACATATACACAAGCCGACTTGTAGTCCATTGCGCATGTGTGACTCGTAGAGCGACCAAACTGAGGTTCGAAAACTTTGGTCACCTGACGTAAATGCTCTTACCTGATTGGTTTAACTTGAAGGAATGGAAGATTAACATTTTTAAAATTATTGATACTCATAATTCATTTTACTCTCGTAATACACATCTTTTGCCCCCTAAACCTAAATCTTCTTTTCGTCATCTTAAACGAGGTATCCAGGATTTTCATATGAACTATGTTTTGGTTCCAGCAGATAAAGCTGCTAACAATGTTGTAGTTGTTTGACGATTGTATTATATTAATACTTTTAAGCGTGAGCTTGTTGACACTAATGCCTATAAACTGCAGCCTTCTTTAAGTGAGAGGGTGATTGTTGATGGGCATGGTTGTCATACAGCCCTACACTTTGGTGTCAAAGCTAAAGAAAACCAAGACAATGTTCCTACGTTGTACTGGTTATCTAAACTCCATAAAAAGTAACCCTATAAAGCAGGATTTATTGCTAATTCTAGTTCTTGTACGACAACAGAGCTTTCTAAATTGTTAACCTCGTGTCTTACAGCTGTTAAAAACATGTTATCAAATATTGTGAAAAGGTATATGAGAGATCATGTAAAAACCTATTTTGGTCTATTAAAATTCAGCAATTAAGTATTTTACTGACCGTTCCAAGGCGGTACTTCTTTTGTGGATCTTTTATGGGGTTTTTTCTGTCCTGTGTTTGCTATGTCTTTGTGCGCGTCTGTTTATATGTGCTTTGTGGCCACCTGCTGGGAAAGGGCTGATTTCTTGGCTCTCGTATGTGGTGTCTGCTGTGAGTTTGTCACTTTCCAATCGGTATCCTGGGTCAGGTGTGGTACTTGATTGTATCGATTCAGGTGAAATTTTAGATAAACTTAAAGCTAGAGATTTCAATGCGACTAGTTTGTCTACTTCTGATTTTTCTACTCTTTACACTACTTTACCTCATAATTTAATTAAAGATAAACTTATTGATCTTATTGAAAAAACCTTCCAACGGGAAGGCTCTCCTTACCTTGCATGTAATGACAGAAATGCATTTTACTTCAGAAAAACCTAAAAATATCATGCATGGTCGTGTCAAAATGTATGTGATGCGCTAACCTTTTTGTTGGACAACATTTTTATTCGATTTGGCACCAAGCTCTATAGACAAGTAGTTGGGATTCCTATGGGCACTAATTGTGCTCCCCTGGTTGCTGATTTATCCCTGTTTTGTTATGAGAGGGACTTTATGATGTCTCTTTCTGATGATAAGCAGGCTGATGATGCGTTTAACACAACTTCCAGATATTGGGACGATATTTTAAATATTAATAATGTTTATTTTGACAATATGGTTAGTCAAATATACCCTTCAGAGCTCCAACTAAATAAAGACGAAGCCTCTGATACCGAAGCCGCATTTTTAGACTTGCATTTGTCAATTTCTAATGATATTGTTTCTACCAAAATTTATGATAAACGTGACGACTTTAATTTTGAAATTGTCAATTTCCCATTTTTAGATGATGTTCCTTGTTCCACATCCTATTGGACTTAAATCTCTCTTGCGCCAAGGACTTTCCGAACCCGATTTCTATGGTGACTTGGTGTATAAGTTGAAGAAGATTGTTGGTTCTAATAATTTTTCAGCGCAGTTCATTAAAATAATTTCCCATTATAAAAAGATTGGCTATAACATTAATGTATTGCAACAGACTGCATGCTTGGTAGTCAACCCAATCATGGTTGGCAACTTTGCTTTCCTCTTTAATTGCACGCCGGTGGGTCGGACTTCAGACTCTATGATGGTTCCGACTTAAAGACTTATCTATTGATGAGATGGTAGGGGCCCGATGCTTAGGCTGTTTGTCGGGCCCACTGGGGTTTACCTGTTGGATTTCTTTTGCTCCGGTATTCAGTATTATTTACTGTTGAGTCCCTATCTTTGCTTTATCTCCCTGTTATATCTTGATTTATATGTTTTAGGAGATGATGCATTGATAAGTTAGGGGTCTTTCATGCAAACCAAATATCTATGTGTCTTGATCCACATCTGAATTAAGGGTGAGGTTGGCGCTGTTAAACCAGTTTAAAGCCCCCAATAAAATATTTTACTGACCGTTCCAAGGCGGTACTTCTTTTGTGGATCTTTTATGTTTTTGTTCTGTCTTGTGTTTGCTATGTCTTTGTGCGCGTCTGTTTATATGTGCTTTGTGGTCACCTGCTGGGAAAGGGCTGACCTCTTGGCTCTCGTTTGTGGTGTCTGCTGTGAGTTTGTCACTTTCCCATCGGTATCCTGGGTCAGGTGTGGTTCTTGATTGTATCGATTCCTGATCTTTGCACCCTTACTTACTTTTCACAAGAGGGCGCAGGGCCGAAATCGTGTTCGAGCGGTCATCTCATTCCTGATTTGACTGGTCGGCAATAAACTCGTTCCTTTGGTTATATCGTCTTATGTGATTCTTACAGGGTTGCCATGTAGGAGTCCAGGACTCAGCCACTGGGCCTGGGCTGTGTGCCCAGGCCAAACCAGACCAACAAGCCCCGATGTAAATAGAATCCCCATTAATCTTCAAAAGCGTCACAAGACATGGACTACCAGCAACGAACAGTTCCAATATGTTTCCGTTACACGAAGGACACCTAGATTTACATAATGGATACACTAAAAATATAAATGTTTAAAACAGATTTGGACACTCCCTGATCAACATGTGCTGAGAAAATGATATACATATGCTAAATGGGTGACTCTATTATGACGTGGATGAAAATATTACTTGCATTTCGAATGAAGGGAAAAGTTTAGTTGATTATATTATTGCTTCAACTAGTTTATTTGATAGATGTACTTACTTTTGTAAGGTACGCAATATTTTTTCTGAACATTTTCCAGTTATATGTACACTACAATTACATGCACTTAACATAGGTATCAAGTGCGGATCCAGAAGGGGGGACAGGGGGTCTGGACCCCCCCCCCCCCCTGGAAAATCACAAGTTATATGGGTTTCTATAGGTAATAAGCATTTTGACCCCCCCCCCCCCTGGAAAAAGTTGGACCCCCCCCCCCCCCCCTCCTGGAAAATGTTGGACCACCTCTGACACCTTGAAAAATGTTAGATTTCTTTGAAATTGACCATTTGACTTCTGTAAAATAAGCTGAGGACTAAATAAAAAGCGTTGTCAGATATTGAAACTTCAAAACACCGTGCCTCTGGTGAGGCCCGAACCATGCAGCCTGATACTATTTGAAGGCACTGTATTGCGTCCTTGATCAAGACGATTTGAGCAGTGGCATGAGATTTCCAACAATGTGGTAAGTGCAACCAGTAAAGCCTCGGACCAGCCTGTGCATACGCGCAGTCTGATCAGAGCCTTTGCTTGTTGCTTGAATATTCTAAGACTGTTAAGCTACTTGGAGGTTCCAAGCTGACAATAAAGCTGCACAGGATCTTCTGAGTCTACACTTGTCAAAATACCTGTCACAGGGTCTAGGTATATATAATACACTTCTACTGCCTTGCGGTAGAAGCCGGATTTTACAGCGACGTGGTAGAGTGTTTGCCTGTAGATCCAGCATCCTGGGTTCGACTCCCAGCTGGGACAGGTAAAATATTTTCGCTCTACGACAATGGCTGGCGCCCACCGTAAATAACCCATCCTATGACCGTTCTGTGCATAAATATCTCCCTTGGTCTCATTTCACGTGATTCCTGTACCAAGAAATTCGATTGGAGGGGGTGAATGTCACAGGGTCTAGGTATATATAATACACTTCTACTGCCTTGCGGTAGAAGCCGGCTTTTACAGCGACATCGTAGAGAGTGTGCCTGTAGATCCAGCGTCCTGGGCTCCATTCCCAGCTGGGACAGGTAAAATATTTTCGCTCTACGACATACCTTATTGTTGGAGATCAAACGGTGTAGGCCCTGATGAAATGCATTTCAGCTCTGTTTTCACTGTTTTGCAAAATAACTTGTAAAAGGGTTTCCCAAACGCAAAGAGTGTTAATATTACACAATGCCCCGGCATCATATTTAGGTTACCTTGCATATTTGCCCTAGGACAATTTTTCATTGGTGCCAAATTGTTCATTTGGACCCTCTGAATGCGAAACGAAGGTGTCCTCGAAAAAAATTTGGCATGGGCTATGTGAAAATGCATGGTTTTTATGGATGGCAACCCATAGCGGATTTGAGAATGGGTGTATGCCTACAAAAGTACTCATATCTCAGCTGTTACTTATCCTAGACTACTAAACTTAATACCAAATTTAAACTTAGACATACGCCTATTATCCCCGTGTTGCATATGCAAATTATCTTATTATCTAATTTGCATATTCATAAATATTTATGAAAACATTAAAAAAGTTGATTCACGAATGGGGGTATATGTACAAGATGAATAATATCTCAGCTGCTTTTAGCCGTAGATTGCTAAAAATTGTATTAGATAAAAGCTAAGACATAGGTCTTTCGTTCTATGGTCTAAAATGCAAGTTATCATATTTGCATAATTTGCGTATTCATGAATATTAATAAAAACGTCAAAAAACAAGTGAAAATCATTAAAAGTATATATAAGCTGATTTCATCCCAATATTGTCATTGTTGCATGTTTTAATATAATCAACGGTACGATTTGACAAGTCCATTCATCCAGTGGTCCTATATGAATATTATAATATTATCTCATTGTATATTCATGAATATACATGGAAACTTAAAAAAATGAGGGAAAATCACGTAAAAAATATAAGCCTGGGGGGGGGGGGGTTGAGGTACGATCTATCCTGCACTCCTAGGGCCTTTTAATGTCAAATTGTTCAGTGGGACACTCTAAATGCGAAACGAAGTTAACCTCAAAACATTTTAGTTGAAACTATACTTCATTTGGACAATAAATTAATACTTATAAAGCAAACCAGTAATAATATATATAAGCATTATACAAACGGGATTCAGAAGGAAGTCCAAAGACTTATTCGAATCTGTATCCCTCGAAAACATTTTGGTATGGGATATGTGAAAATGCATGCTTTCCATGGCAACCCCTTATATGATTCTCGAGAATGGGGGATAGGCCTACAATTTCAATCATATCTAGGGTTCTGCCTATCCCAGAGCACTAAATTTGGTGTCAAAGTAAAGCTTAGACACGTGTTTTTCTTCCTGCGGTTAGATATGTAAATCTACTTATTTGTATATTTATGAACATTGATGAAAGCCTTAAAAAGTAAATAAAATCATAAAAAACATAAATAAACATATTTCAGCCTCAAAACATCTTCAAACCACTATTGTTACCAGTTTTAATATAATCAGTGATAAAATTTGATAAGGTCTTTCATCCAATGGTCCTATATGAAAATTATTTCATTTGCATAATCATGATTATTAATGAAATCTTAAAAATGAGGGGAAAAACATGGGTAAACTACAGTAAGCACGGGGGTCATCAGACCTAAAATGAACATATAGGACATTTCATTATGGGTGTTAATTTGTTCAATTGGACCACTTAAATGCAAAAAAATATTGTCCTCAAAAATAAATGCTCTTTGGTTATATGAAATTTCATGGTTTTTATGGTAAACCATTATGCGATTTTAAAGAATGGTGTTTACGAACAAAAATAGTCATATCTCAACAGCATCTCATCCTAGATTACTAAAAATGGTACCAAACTAATCCCTGGACATAACAGTTTGATTTGGTAGTTGGATATGCATATTATATAACATAGATCTTCGTGAATATTAATGAAAATTTTAGAAATGAGAGATAGAATCTCGGAAAAATTAAGGTATGTACGTATAGAATTACCAATATCTCAGCTGCTATGCGTCCTAGTGTATCAAACTTGGTGCCAAATCAATGCTTAGACTTAATACTTTTACCTTAAGGTCAGCTATGAAATCTAATTAACATGAACAATAAATAATTTTAATTAAAACAGTAGAATAAATGAAAATTGGCGGGAAAATCAAGGGGCTGTACTTACCAATCTAATAATATCTCAATTGCTAAGTGCCCTAGAGTACCCAACTTGGATTTAAATAAATGCTTAGACAATAGATTATTTAACAAATGATCAAATTTTAAAATGATCATATTATAATATTCATAGATATTGATGACAGAATGAGCATTCTGATAAAAAAAACTTGAACATTAAGGGATATACCTACAAAATTACTCATATCTCAGCAGCTTATAGCCCTTTAGTAGCAAACATGGTGCCAGCTTATTGCTATGACACAACCCTTTATCTTAACAGTAATATGTTCTAGTTGTCTCATTTACATTTTCATGGAAATTAATATAAGCATTAGAACAAAGAGAAACATTGCCGAGAAAATAAAGGGGTATACCTACAAAATTACCAATATCACAGCTGCTAATTGCCCTAGAGTAGCAACAATTATACTTAATTTAAGTCTATGCATAACAGTTTTACCTAGTGGGAAGATATAAGAATTATCTAATTTGTATAAGATCAATATTAATAAAAACTTTAAAAATACAAGAAAAATGTATACAAATTGATAGCAATGTACCTACACAATTGCTCATATCTCAGCTGCTATAAATCGTATACTTTTTTTTACTCAAAAAAGCTTAGGATTATGCTGTATTATAGGGTACCAAGTTTGCTTCAATTGGGCAATTGAAAGCTAAGATATGAATCATTTTGTAGGTACAGCCCTTTAATTTTCCTGTTATTATACCCCCCCCCCCTGTTATTATACCCCCCGCAAACTGTGTTTGTGGTGGGTATACTGTTTTCACTTTGTCCGTGCGCGCGTGCGTCCGTCCGTCCATAACGTTTTTCCGTAATATCTTGAAGAGTCATTGCTGGATTTTCATCAAACCTTGCAAACATGTTCATATATGCAAGACAAATACTTAAGACAAAAAAGTAAGGGCTAGGGGCCAATTCTATTAGAGTTATTTCCCTTTGTAGTTCTATATGGCTTTTAATATAGGGTTTTATGCTTATGCTATTATAGGCCATACAGGGGCCGATAAACTCCTACCACAGCTTTTGATGGAGCAAGTTGAAACTTTGCCTATACAATGTAGAAACATTGAACATAAGCATGAAGGAGTTTGATTTAGAAAAAAAAATGACAAAATGACAACTGTGAGAACTTAGACAATTTTTCCCTAATAGGGCTTTTGTATGTGCATGGATGGTGCCTTCATGGGCCGATCAACTCCTACCACAGCTTTTGATGGAGCAATTTGATACTTTGCCTATACAATGTAGACACAATGAACATATGCATGAAGGAGTTTGGCTCAGAAAAAATAATTTTTGCATAAAGGACAGCTGTGAGAACTTAGACAATTTTTCCCTAATAGGGCTTTTGTATATGCATAGATGGTGCCTTCACGGGCCGATCAACTCCTACCACAGCTTTTGATGGAGCAATTTGATACTTTGCCTATACAGTGAAGACACATTGAACATACGCATGAAGGAGTTTGGTTCAGAAAAAAATAGTTTTTGACAAAATGACAGCTATGAGAACTTAGACAATTTTCCCTAATAAGGCTTTCAGGGTTCCCGCGGTCAGGGAAAAGTCAGTGAAAATTGAAAAAGTTCAAGGTCAGAGAAAAGTCAGGGAATTTTGAGTTGAGTCGGGGAAATTTGGAATTTTGGAAAAAGTCAGGGAAAGTGTCAGGGAATTTTGTAACAACTTGTCATGTTTTTGAATGTTGACAAATATACTGTCCAGTTAAGTAGATCAATGTGTCTAAATTCTAGTGAGACAAACATATAATAGATATGAGGTATAATACTGGGGAAATACTGTTTTTCACTTTCTGTCATTCCATTTGCCTGTCTGTGACATTTTGTTTCTTTGATATCTTTTAGAGCTTATTTTCAAATTTCTTTAAACATCACCAAATACGTTCATATGCTATTGAAAGTAAGCCACTCATAATCAACAGAAAGGGGTACGACCCAATTGTTTTAGAGTTTTTTTTATGTTTGTAAATCCTAATAGAGTAGGCTTAGGCAAAGACAGTGCTAATCAGCATTGTTATAAACAATCTTAGATGCTATGCTCACATTGAACATTTGGTTACATAAATAAGTATTGTCAAAATGATAGCTATGTGAAATTATCTTTTAACAAAGGGTTATACAGAAGTTGGCTAAACTTAAATTTGCATGTTGATCCAGTTCTTTTTGCAGTTTTGGATGGAATAATATGGTACATTGGCTTCACACAATGGTTACATTTGTATGAAGAAATTTTGCTGAAAAAAATATGATTGACAGATTGGCATCTTTGAATACTTAGGAAAGTTTTTTCCGACTTGCTTTTTTTGGTGTTACGGTTCTTATTGCACTGGACGACTGAGATCAGGTACCTTACTTTGCCTTTGATAGTCAAGATACTCTACTTACCCAACAATATATATTATTGACACAGTGAACATTAACATGAAGAAGTTTAATTGTTGAAAATCCTTGTCTTTATGAAATGGCAGCTGTGTTAACATAGCCAATTTTTCCTGCTTGCTTTTTGATAAGAAAGGTAATTTTTATCCCATAATAGTTCATTTATGGATTGCGACAAAACTCCTGCCACAGTTTGGATGAGTACTGCATGAACCTTGGCCATTACGGTGAAGACAAATTGAACGTTTGCTTGGTGATTTTCTTTTACTTGCTTTTTAGGCTGCATCATTTCATTGTGGCAATCCCTGAACCTTCCATATAATTAACTGTGTACCAAATTATTATTGACAGAATGACAGTCTCATTTTGATTGCCTTTTGAAGAATGGGGCGAAAAGCAAAAATCTGCTACCACACCTTTTGATGGAAACTGTGAAGCTTGGTTTAAAAAACATGACACATGATGCTTCTAAAGGTATAAAGAATGCTGGTCAGTGGTAAAATGACAGTTTTATATACCTAGCCAATTTTGTTCTGTATGGTTTAAAGTTATAGCTACAGGCAATTTTAATAAGAAGTTATATAAAACACTTGTATATAGGCCAATCCCTCTACATCTCATTATTATTTTGAAGTTAACACATTTGCACAACAACAGATTGCTTTCTGGTAGTAATGCTAGGCATTTTAGCACTACTATTAGTCGAAGATCACCAGAAGACAAAAGATCAACTAAGGAGCTTTGATGAAGGGATCCTAACTTGTACACTATACAGGAACACTAGCTTAGAATTGCTATTTGTTTGCTTATAATGCTCAAAGGTTACCCAAAAAGCTTGAAAAATGCCGATATTTTGGGTCAGGGAAATTTGAATTTGGTCAGTGAAAAGTCAAGGAATTTTACTTTCTATAATTTGTGGGAACCCTGCTTTTGTATATGCTTAGATGGTGCCTTCATGGGCCGATCAACTCCTACCGCAACTTTTAATAGAGCAATTAGATACTTTGCCTATACAATGTAGACACATTGAACATATGCATGAAGGATAGTAAGTGAGTATGATCAGGAAATACCACAATCACAAACTGCAGACAACCCCGTGGAGTTTGGTTCAGAAAAAATATTTTTTGACAAAATGACAGCTTTGAGAACTTAGACAATTTTCCCCTAATAGGGCTTTTGTATATGCATACATGGTGCCATCATGGGCCGATCAACTCCTACCACAGCTTCTAATGGAGCAATTTGATACTTGCCTATACAATATAGACACATTAAACATATGCATGAAGGAGTCTGGTTGAAAAAAAATAATGTTTGACAAAATGACAGCTATGAGAACTTAGACAATTATTGCCTTATATGGCTTTTGTATATGCATGGGAGGTGCCTTTATGGGCTGATCAACTCCTACCACAGCTTTTGATGGAGCAATTTGATACTTTACCGATACAATGTAGACACATTGAACATATGCATGAAGGAGTTTATAATTTTTGTTTGCACAGATTCTACTGAAATCTTCTTTCCAAAACTAAGGTCTGCTGGTTTGAACTATAACTTGCCAAGTTTTTTCACTGACTCTTACTGTGCGAGGGGTATCTAATAAGCATTGCTTATTGACTTTTTTCATTTTCTCTAATTTCTCATGTTTTCATCAATATTCATGACAAATTAAATTTGATGTTTCATAAATTAGATCGTTTTGGTAAACGTGCTATGTCTATACATTAATTTAAAATCAGGTTTGGCACTAAAGGGCAATTAACAATTGAGATATGAGTAATTTTGGAAGTACACCTTGCTTGATTTTTCCGCATTTTTTTCAATCATTTCTTCTGTTTTCAATAAAATTCACTAATATTCATGATAAATATGTTTCATTTTATACCTTATGGTAAAGGTACAATGTCTAAGCATTGAATTGACACTAGGTTTGATACACTAGAATACATGGTAGGTGAAACAAAGATATTTTTATATGTACATCCCTTAATTTCTCTAAGATGTTTTCTCTCATTTTTAAAGTTTTCATAAATATTCATGAATACGCAAATGAAATAATTTTCATTTAGGACCACTGGATGAAAGAACTTATCAAACTGATTACATTCAAACTGGCAACCATAGTGGTTTAAAGATGTTTTGCGCTGAAATATGTTTATTTATGTTTTTTATGATTTTATTTAATTTTTAAGGTATTCATTAATATTCATAAATATAACGTCGGTCCTGATCTGAATCCTAACTGTTTGACACTCTGATATTCCTGAAAGCACATTGTGAAGAATTTCATTTTAAATACGTCATTAGATGACAACAAAAACATGAAACAGTACCTAACATGCAATAAGTTAACTTAGCAAGATGATAAGCGTCTTGCATTATTTCAAACCCAGATGAGCATGTTTTCTCAAGAGTCGACAAAGTTTGGTTCTAAAACACGGTTTCGTCTGAAAGCATAAATATAATTAGCATTAATCTTATAAGATCATGTTTGGCGGCTTGGCTTCCTCGCTGCACAATACGTAGCTACATATACGCAAAAACACAAGCGCGTACACATTTGGACCAAACATATGGGATTCTGATAGAACCTTGATGTAATGTGCACAAAACCAATATTAATCTCTCTAAATTCAATTTTGACAAAAGTGCTACGTACATTAAGAGGCTATTTTGGCCCCCCTATGAAGCCGAAAAGTGAAATTCTATTTTCACCAATTTTTTCTTATAAGTTTATTAGAACAATGACCCTAGTGTATAAGTCTGATATCAGTTTGACTTTACCGTTGCTATGGTAACAAAAACATCCGCCAAAATAGACTGAAAATAGGAAACTTACCATTTTGAAGCAAATTTGAGACGTTTGACAGAGCAATTAACGAAGAGCACAAATAAATACCAAACAGATATTTTAACAGATTATGAGAATTATCATGGCACACAACATATTAAAATGTGATTCTTAATGGCAATGAAAATTGGAACACTGAAGATAATATGGTCTTGTTCAGGGCTGTACATAGGTATATACATGCCTCCAAACGCTAGTAATGAGTTACATAATATTATAAGAAGGCTGCTGCTCCTAAAAAAGGTGGTCAACATATTTTATACGAGGGACTTTTTTATGTTCGTAGAGTGGTAGATTTAATGAAAGCAGCGAAAGTAAATTCATACATCATGTACATATTTGGAAATATTGAGCTTTTATCTATACATGCGACCTAAAATTATTTTACAATGCATTACTTTTATCACTTCCAAGAGGCAAAGACATACATATACATCGGACACTGGATATATGGTAGAAATATGACATTTATGGACTTAGTCTCTGACATAACGTTAGTAACAATTGTATGAAAATGGTCGCATAGCCATACACAGCTTCTGAAAATTTGGCTTCATATAAAGGACACTAAGTGCTTCAATATTATATATCCATTATAGCATATACGCATCAATTATTGGATATGGAAGATTTATTTGGAACCTCAGCAAATTGTACAGTAGGCATATAAACTTTTATTGTAAAAAGTTGACACAAGTGGAAGTTGGATACAGGCTTTTGGTTGTGGCTTAATATGTAAACTGTAAACTACTTTTATATTTTTTCTTGTTTATATGGTAGATGGAAGTGTTATGTTAACTTTCATCCCAAAACAAAGTAGATAATTAAGTATTATTAGAAATGAACTACAAAACAAATAGCCTAGGGGGTGCTAAAAACCTTATTTTGTACATAAATGACGCCATGGAGCGTTACTATATTAAGAAAATACATTAAAAACTATTTTTTGTGTCTCTCAACAGGTGTTGGTATCACTGCAATAAGAAAATTATGCAGACCCCATTGTTATTGTTTTTTTCTACTCGCGGTTGATTTACCCAACCCACTTTTTATAACATGGGGTATGACAGTACCCAAGGTCGCCAGACACATACTTTAATCGATACATCAATATAACTGCTGACGAATGATTTAGTATATAATGTGCTATGCAAAATCAGAAGAGTTTTTTTTAAATTTTGTTGATAATCGTAATTTTAGCAGATATAATAACTAGCACTTGCCTGTGAGTATTTTGGTATATTGATGGGTGTTTTAAAATTGTTATAGAAGAGCAAATAACATGCTTATAGTTTTGTTGCACTTGTCTACGATTAGCGTTTGAATAATAAATTATAATGGTGCAAAAGAAATATCTGCTTGACAAATGCTTATATCACCATAGCGAATGGAACTTAATAGCGTCTAATTTTCTGCTGGCTTCATGGTTGAAATGACATTGATTTCGACCAGTGTCCTTTACTATGCCTATTCAAAGCTATATATCTTGACCGAAATAAGCGCTAATGATGTAAAATTTATATCAGTTGATAGACAAAAGCCGGAACTTTTAAAAATGTATATACTTATGGTACCATAAATTTTATATTTGTAGTGATACAGCCAGATTCTACAAACATGAAAAATGACCCTCGTAGATAAGGGGCTCCCAAGGGAAAATCAGTACCGTGCTTACTGAATATTGAAATGACTTAGTGAGATTACAAGTAAAGTAAAATAACATTTTACCTTTAATTTTATAAAACCAAGCAATAGTTCATTTTGCATCAAAATTTACCTCAGCGCTTTTTTTCGCTTGTTCATATGTCATTCTTCTTAAATTCCTCTTAAAGAAGTTATATTCACAAACAGTCATACTTTTACTGTGATATAAAATATTCCTCAAATATGTTATCCATTTATATTTTGTTTGAGGCTGTTAATAAAAGCTGTGATATAAGATAAAAAAGAATCAAAAGTTTTGTGACAATTGAACTCTCTGTTTCTCTTCTACGTTAACATGAAGGCAACCACTATCAGCAGCTTCATCAAAGAGTTTAAGCTTTAACCATGCAATTTGCATATCAACTTTGCATTTCTCTGTACGCTTTATTATCTGTGACACAGCATTGAATTTTTCAGCGATTATTTATTATGAATAGGCTTCACTGTTTTATTTAAAAAATCAAAAATATCTTTGACATATGCCATTTAAATGACCTTTAAAATTTCACGATAAAACCAGAAGTGGACACCAGTCTTGAAAGAATAACAATAAAAAATGAGCTGATCAAGCTGTATTGTGTTGGCCTAACATGTTTACATAAAATAAAATGCATACAATGATTTTAGTATGTGAAGATGATCATTTTCGAAAATATTAGAAAATATGGAAAATGAGCTTTTTTAAAATAAAATCATAGAAAATCGTTTATAAGCAAAAATTCAGGGGTTTTGGTGTTTTTTTTTTCAAATCGGCTAGACGGGTTTGAAATCACCTGTACTTCAATTCGGAGAAATGCACTCAAAACCCTTATTTTCTTCAAAATTTGATTTTTGCATTTTTGAACCCAAAAATTGTGAGGTGATAGAAGACTCTTTCAATGACCACTTAACTTTAGTCCATTGAAATGCACATATTTGGGCAAAAATCATTTCAATAACATTAACGCAAAGTCAGAAAAAATGAAATTGATAAGTGGCCACTTAGAACTTCGTTTCATGACCACATGCACTTAGGTAAAGACCAGGAGTTCAGTACTTCCTGTTTACAGGACAGCCCTAATACAAGACGACCTAACAAGCACCTGTACATCTTTATCAAACAACAAAAGTCAGACAGTAGGGAAATAAACAGTTTAAAGTCTATTATCATATGACGTCGCGTCTGAGAGTGAAATAACACCATGCAATAAAATCGATAAACCACTAGTGGTTTATAGATTTACGGGAAACGTTATGACGTCCATAACAACGTTGCGTACATAATGACAAAAGTATAACGTTTTACGCCAGAAATGAGATTTCAAAGTAATGTTAATGTTATATGATAAATAGAATCTAACATTCGTGCTCTTGTATTATTGGATTTATTAAACTCGTTGCGAAAAAGAGATAAAATGCTCGGCAAGCCTCGCATTTTATCTCTTTTCCCCAACTCGTTTAAAAAATTCAATAAAACATGAGCACTCATGTAAGATCCTCTATATGGCATAAATTACACACTTGCAACTGACAAAGCCAACATCTTAAATACCTGATCCCAGTCAGTTTTCACCAAGCTTGTTCCCCTGAAGCTGTGGCACCTTGTTTAATTTTACTCCCAAGGAAACTAAGCTCTCCATCAATGTAAAGCATTACAATATCAGTCTCTGGCGTATCTTATCAGCTTCTAAAGTTAAACCTCGGGAAAGCAGCAGGCCCAGACGATATCTCTCCTCGAATTCTCAAGGAACTTCACAACAAAATAGCTCCCATTCTTACAGATATTTTCAATACATCTTTCACATATTTTATTTCAACTTGGTGAGATACACAAATATATACAAGTTACAGAATGTAAAAGGATAAGAACTAAAGCTGGAAGCTTACGTAATTCTTCTCCTTGTATCTGTTGCAAGGTCTTAGAACATATTATCACTTCAAATACTATGTCCTATCTCGACCAAAACAGTCTTAAGGAGCAAGGTCAGTTGTGAGACCCAGCTATTCCAGTTCTCTCAGGACCTGTATGACACTTCGAACCAAGGAGGATAAACTGGTGTCATAGTCATGGACTTCAGCAAATCAAAAAAGTAATAGTAGCTGCGACAAATGCAATAATAAATATTAATATTAATATCATTAAAACCACCATTATATCTAAAAGTCTTATTCATTCTTTTTTCATCATTGTGATTAATGCAAAATAAGCACCATAGTTTGTGAAAGACAAATTGATTGTCTATTAGGTAGATACAAAGCATGGACCCATTTGTAAATAATATATTGTACATATTGTGCAGAGGCTTATTTTGGACTCAGTTGTCCATTTTGGTGGGTTTATTATGAAAAATGTAACGTATGCTACACCGTTAATGGCCCTAATAAACTTTCAAAAATGTATGCTGCAATAAAATGTTGATTCTGAATATAACCAATTAAACTTCATTTTACTATCAGTGAGAAAGATGCATACAGAATTGTAGCTATGTTTAATTCTAAGAAAAATGTCTACTTTTTAAAATGGGTGGGGTGACCTTGTATGCAGCCTATCTATTATTATGAAGATGATGACTTTGCGATCAATAAAATACTCCATGACTAAAGTAATGCTGACAGAAAACGCGTCTCCAAGATTAATAATGACGTAAACATGTAACTATAATATGTATTGTAAAAACACATGGAAACATTTTTTTTAAATTAACGAAAATATACAAAATTTGTATTTCAAATTGGTCGCCACATTAAATATAGTATGTTAAGACCTTATATTTAGCTTTTTATATCAGTAATGGAGTTGAGGATCTTAAATATAGCTGGTCCGCTCATAAAAGTAAGCATAACAGATGGTATGAGGCTGATATTACACTATATAGGCATTTTGTCTTTTTATGGCGGCCATCTTGAAACCATCCAAAATGGCGGGTGGGGCCCAAGATATCGAGTGTTAACATCTTGATACTTACTCAGGGGTGTCTAATGAACAATAGTATACCACTCCCAGAGAGCCCTTAGCGGGTCGCATGGTGACCACTCCGGGCCCATGGACTAAAAGTTTACCATATGAGTGCCCAAATGGGCATTCCATGTATGAAATGAGTCCTGGAAGAACTGTGAAAAACAAAATCTCAAAACTCACAGCCGACAAAAGCTCTTAAATAGTTCAAGAATATATCGCCGATAAAACTGATCACCAAATATTGCATTCATGGATTTTGCTTACAATTTAGTGGTGCTTTGGAAAATGTAAACCCCAAAATTGGCGTTTAAGTTGCTTCAAAAAAGTAAATATCCAATGGAAATCTTTTATTTTCTAGCAAAACACACTTTAATCATTTGTGTACAATTTATAATAGGTTCCAAGAGAAAAACTTCACCCCTTTAAAAGAAATCATTTTGAACATTTCGTTTCAGACAGCATTTTTAAACGCTTAAATTTTGACTACTCATCTTCAGAGACTGATTTAATCCAGCGAATAAAGTTAAGAGCTATTTTCTTGGTGACTGTGCATTCCTGGAGCTCAGATTAACCAATGTAAAATTATTATTACTAAATATAATAAGAAATTAATGAGATACGATATTTTCAAATTAAATCAAATAAACATGAAACACCTCTTGTATGAAAGCTGAGTAACATTTAGAACTTATCAATAACTGTATGCACCTCTTAGTAGGCAGGGAAAATGATTGTAGTGGTTCAAATATTCCACAAAATAGGGTTTTCTACGCTTGGCTATCCCACCCACCTTTGGTAGTATGGAATGATTTGTACAAAGATCATATTGGATTTATTTATTATTTTAATCCTCTCCTTTTGAGCTATAATGATTCAGCACATAAAGATCAGAATCAAAATGGGTTTGTCATTGGAAACGTGAATGTGCAAAATATGTCTTTTCACATTTTTGCCCATTTTAGGCCAAACTCTTTTGTTTTGGTTACCATGGCAACGAGCAATAAACTTAGAGAACATAGCTTACTAAAATTATAAATACGACAAATGTGGTCCTCGAAACAGAGCAAGTAGTAAATGTAATCAAAGGAAAACTCATATCAGCCTGAAAGGTTTCCATTTCACATTTTCCGTGGGCAAGTCTCAATATTTGTCATATTTTTGGCCATAAAATAAAACATTTTTTGGCAATTCCTGTAACTGTTGCCATGGTAACTCTAATCTGGAGTTTTTAAAACTATTCTTTTTGTATTTGTATAACAGATAAAGATTGTGTCAAATATATTCAAAATTATTCATATTTTGTCCTGCTAGAAGGAGATCATCATGCTCTGAAGAATTCCTTTTCCCCCCGAACTATTCCACATTGGAATAGTCTGCCTCCTTCTATGGCAAATACCAAGTCCACAGAGGAGTTTAGGGCACTTCTTATTTATACAAAAATTCAGCCAAAAGTTTTTGTGTTTTTTTTGTGTTGTTTTGTTTTTTTGTGCTGTTTTTGTTTCTTATTTTATCAAAATTTCCAAATTCGCACTCCCTGGTGTAAAGCTCATGTATGAGCGAACCAGTATAGATAGAAAGAAAGAAAGAATCGAATATGCCCTTTTTGTTGAATATGCAATTTTTGGTGAAATCGCGGATTGTATGATGTTTTGGTTGTCATGGTAACATGAATTGAGATAATTCATTTGTAAATTTGAATTTGGTGTTGAAAATCAGGTGCTGGTTACATGTATTAAGGGGTGTTTAGACGGCATGATTTAGTCGTCCTGACTAAATCATACATGATTTTGTCATGTATGATTTTTCTGTTTAGACGGCATTACAATGTCATGTGTGATTTCTTTCAACAGTGAAGAAAACTGGCTGGGCAACTTGAGCTATCTCATCATGCTCTACATCGTTTCATTGCTATAGCTAAGAACAAGTGTTTAAACTCATTCCCGCAAGTCACGACTGTTGTCATCTGCTATTTCATCTGTTTATGTTCTTAGGTAGTCTTTATCGTGAACAATATTGACCCGGATCAGACTGTTCCCTGGAAGCAGTCTGGTCAGGTTTTATAGTGTTTACTTCCATGATAAGATCTCCCCTGAAGTGCACTTGAATATATGCAGCAGGTTAATAAGTAAACACCATTTTCAGGACAAACTACTGGCATGTTTAGGGTTATCTCTTTTATCTTGCTCCAAAAGCAATTAACCCCACTGACCTCTAAGCTGATTGACTAATTCGCCATGATTTTGTAATGGCAAATAGAACCAGTTCTATCCCCCATGACATGTCGTCCTGACTCTAAAATCATATATGACTCTGTAATAGCAGTGTTTACACGAGCTGATTTGTAATGTATGACTAAGTCAGGCTGACAAAATCATGCCGTCTAAACACCCCTTTACTATTCTTGATAGTGGATGGTGAAGCAGTCTACCCCCTCAAATGCATCTTTTGATATTTAGCTATACCGCCTTCAAATACTTTACCACGTGTTTGTCATGTGACCAAAACCGCGGGAGAAAGAGTGTTGTTGTTGAGCACAATGGACATTGCAGAACAAGCAGCGAGAACGAACCAAGTTAAAGATCAAGTGGGAGAGCGATGTCAAAAGCTGTTCCAAGATTTTTTAGAGGAGTAAGTTTCGTTTTATTTTCTTGGTTAGATACGGTATGCTATTTACATAAAAAAGGGAACATATGAATCCGGGACGTGGTTGTTTCGCCCCTGCTCCTGCCAGTCCTGGTCGTTTCGCAGCCACAAGTAATATGCGCGGATCCAGAGGGGGTGGGGCGGATCCAGAGGGGTACGGGGTAGGGGGCCGGAATTGTCTTTCATTTTTGTGGTCCTTGAGCAAGACACATTTATCCTAGCTTAGTACTGGTTCAACCCAGGAAGACCCTTACTTACTTACTTGGTATACTTGGTAATTAAGCTGACCCGTCCCTATATAACTGAAAGATTGCTGATGGGATTTAAAGAATCAAATCAAACAAAACAGATCAAACGGGAATCCCATTTCCCGCAATGCCGCAATCTATGCACAACACTGAATGTTAAAGGTCAGCACCCAAGATAAGCTTTTGGGTCATTTGGGTATTTACGCAACCTGGTTATCCTCAGTCAGGTAGAGGTAAGATTTTTATTTATAGATATACTATAAATTTATAGTACATCTATAAATGCATAGAAAAATCGTTCTATATATTTATAGAATCACCAGGTAAAATTGCGTGAAAATCGTGCATAGCGAAAACCGCAACGCAATATTTGGAAGAATGAACATCGATAAGGTAAGAATTCATAATGTACATAATAATTTTATTTGAAATGCCTATTTTTTGAGAAAACAATCTACATTAATTGTCACCATCAATGCAGGCTACAAGCCCTTAATTTTGTCCAAGCTTGTTGACATTTTATTACTTTTTAAGTTTTTATCAGCTTCCACACTTAGGTCCACCATTTTGAATTTGCTTGATCACGTGATGAGGCTGGATCTAGACTGGTCTAGTGGTTAACATGATTCGTCGTCACAAAAATGAAAATACTGACCGTAGTAAAACTACGAGGTCAAAAATATTATCCTTACAAAGCATCCAGATCTGGTGCAATTATTAACTCTCTGTGGCTCAAACACGGGTGGTAATGTCGTAAGGGGCGATCAAAAGTTATGCAAACGGTCGCCTTACGAGAGCGTCCAGATATGAGTGACGGGATGAAAATAAAACGAGCAAAACATGTAAGTTAGCGACTTCTACATTTATTTCAATGTTTGCAGATTAATATTCAGAAATCAGGCAATGCTATTCCCAATAGTTATCATTTTTGTGTAATGGGAAGCAATAGCAGAAGTGGAAAACCGAGTAGTTAGTCTAAAAATCAATTTCTCCTGGACGAGGGTGTGTTGATTTTTTGGTTTTGATCTTAAATAAACATGGTTAAGGGGCTTTTTAACATGTTTACTGGCAGGTTAAATGACACAAATAAACTTTTACATAAATTTTCTTTTATGCCTTAATAGTGTTTAGTCAAAATTGGGTTTAAAATGTTGACATAGACTAAATAGAAAACAAAATCAACACTTACGACATTGACTACCCCTTACGAGTCAGTTAACCCTTACGAGCCAGTATGGTAAACGCCCTTCATCTGTTAGACAACGGATTTACTCTTAAGTGTCTGCTAGAAAATTCTTGGTCTAGCGCTTGCACATTATCCATACATGATAGAGGGTCTCAATGGGGTACCTTTGAAATCGCTAATCAGTAATATTTGGGCCCAAGAAATCGCTAATTTGTAAAGTTATGCCCACAAATCGCCAACTAGTAAAATTGAGGCCCCCAAATCGAACCAGTACCAAGCAATTAATCAAGTATTTGTTTGAAGCCACAACGCAGCGCCTTTGCTGAGGCTCGAACCCGCAACCCCTCGAGCTTGCCAATTAGTCACTGCGCTCATCAATATAAAATAGTAAGTGAGTATGATCAGGAAATACCACAATCACAAACTGCAGACAACCCCGTGGCACCGCGAGGAAGAGCCGCTCAACCATCAAAAGACACCAGAAAGACAAATTAAGCAAAGCAATCAGCTCTCTCTTCCCCATCAAGATGATTGCAATACTAGAATGGACATAAAGTAACGTACATAACTTGGAATTGAGCCATACCATGCGAAACTGCGTCTTAGGGATTTCTAGGCTGACCAGGTAAAATTCAAACCAGCCTCCTCAGCCACAGAAACAAGCTGCATCATTGACATTCTAGTATTAGCATGATTAGCTGGCTTTAACATCAGTAGATATCCTGCTATCAAAGAAGCATAATAATGGATGCTGTTCAGACTGCGCAGGCAGGCTAATCTGCGCCTTTGTTGGTTGCAATTGACATTAAGCAGGTTTTCACATGACGTGGATAAATTGAATTTATATCAGTGACAAGTCATGCATCACAACGAGAATATTTTCTAAAACTTATCTTTTCCACTTTTCTACTTTTCTCTATGAACTATCAAAGTTTATTCGTCCTGTAAGGGGCAATCGTACCGTTAGGGGCAACCAATGTCGTAAGGGGTAATGGGCACCAAAAACTCGTCGCAGACACAAAGTGACGTCAAGAAGATGGTGTATAGGGCTTATGCTTGAAAAATAAGTTGGAAAGGAGATGATTTTTTTTCAAAAATAATGCATTTAAGAACATTTATTGAACAGAACACCTTCATTAGCAACCACTAAAATGATATTATGCGTACACCTTACTCAGGAGAAAGTATATCATTCGTTAGATGTAAACTTTCTTACGTCAGATTCTTTTGCCTCTTGTTCAGAAATGGACATTATTGGGAATAGCATTCTCCGTTTCCTTATATTAGGCTCCAAAACGGTAAAAACAGGTAAATAGGACTACTCACATAGCTGATTCCATTGTTTAATGCTCCCGTAGCTCATGTCCGGATGATCTCGTAAAGATTTCATTTGCATAACCGTTCGATTGCCCCTTACGACATTACCACCCGTGTCAAACTACCCTATCTTGATCATATTTCATGGTCAAAAATGTTTTTGAGCTGAAGAAGTTCTAATTTAAAAGTAAGTGGTCGGCACAATCATTTTGTCAAAAGCCCTTTCAGAATGTTAAAGGATAAGATCAAGTACAGTCTGAGGTTGCACATGCGAGCATGGACAATACTGTGACTTAACCGTCTAGCTTGCTGTTAAATAATCAATAAGCTCTGAAATAGTGTTACTTTGCCCGTGCAACTATCGCATTGAACAGGTATAATTAATATTTGACCACGTGCAGCACGATCCCAGGAATCTTGAAGTGGGCTCCAGATAAATTGGCTGGCATAATTCCAGATCCGTTTAAAGTTTTAATAGTTCTCATTTAAAAGCAGTTAGATGTACATATTTAATTGGACCACTCATGTCCAAAAAGGGCATATGTCATTTTACGCAACCATATTACATTGGCAGTTAGTTGGCAGGAGAAAAAAACTCTTTTCTGGAACACCACTTATTTGAGGTCCGCCGCAGTATCTAATTAATCAATTGTAAACCAGTCTACGGAATTTAAAGATGGCGCACAAACGAGTATGAGAAAGGCTCTGTTCCAGAATATCAACAAATTTCTGCTTCTTATTAGCTATTTCAGTGAAAAAGACACAGTAAAACAGGAAAACTAGCGATGACATGCTTTTTGGCTTGCAGCCTCTTTTGCATTTTACACATCCTGTGCCAGATAAAAACGGCGCAACAGTGTTTCTTTAACCCTAAACGCATTTGTGAACGCACAATCGGAATGCGGTTTTCATTTAAAACCAATTTAGGGACGATCTTTCTGTTATATCTATAAATTTATAGAACGATTTTTCTATGCATTTATAGATGTACTATAAATTTATAGTATATCTATAAATAAAAATCTTTCCTCTACCTGTCAATTGCGTACGTACATGCAAAAACAATTGCGTATTATTATACTTTTTTACGCCTCATTTTTTTCTGTGATTACACATTTTCTTATCGCATGAAGCCATCGGGAATGTGCTTGCATATTTATTCACTCCCATCGTCTGCCTTTCTAAAGTATCTAACTAGCGGATTTTATTGTAGCCTGGGACCCCACTGTATCGTACCACCTATTTGTAAACATTAAGTGCAATAACTAAATAAATGCTAACCTGTATTTTTCACCCTTTATCATCCATCCTTTATTATCGTTTAATTCTATTAACAACAAAATCTTTCAAATCTAACCCCTTCTCGCATTTTAAATGTCACAAACTGCCGCCATGTTGAATCAGAGTAAAAAAAAACGTCACACTTTTGTATCGATGCATTGTGGGTAATCTCTAAATTTTCAACTATGAAGCGCCAGCACTGCTCAAAAAATTATAAACTTGTATAAAGTTACTTAAGATAAAAAATTTAGGCAAGTTAAACAATAGTGAACACATTACCGGTCAGAACTGTGAACCTAAATAAAACAACACTATTTACAATTTTGATTTTTGCCTATTTTTAATGATCATCTGGATGGCTTTAGAAGCTCTCTGGCAGTTAGCCCAGTCATATAAAATGTGAATATTTTTTGCTTGTGGTTCCTCCTGAAAAGTAAAAACCAACACTGGCATGTTTCCCAACTTTTGGGCTGCTCTTGGAAATATTTTTAGCAAAAAAATACCATACATTCATAAAAGGCAGCACAGGCTTTCCATATTTTTGAAAAAAAATACAGCAGGTGACCTTGACATTCATAAATTCTCCCAACTGCAGACGACATATTCTCCCAACATCAGACCACAATATAAGCTTTGGTAAGTTTACTCTTTTTTTGTTAAAATGTTATTTTTCTTGAAAATCTTTAGTAAATTTGTTAAAATTATTCAAATTAAGCATAAATTGGTATTTACCACATGCTTTTTACTGAGATTTTCAACAAAATCGAAAGTGAAGGTATCCCTTGACCTCATTGATAATGTAAACATCCGGTAAAAGGCGCATGGACAAAATATCGTAATAATCTAGTAATAGATCGATACATTGGATAGATCGATATAATGGGGGGGGGAGTATACCTGAAGCAAATCTCATCCCCTTGTTGACATTCGAGCGTGTACACTTTGCAAAGTTTCACTTTCACGGCCTCCAATCTCTGCCTCCTTCTCCAAAAAGAGCAGAACGTAAAGGGAGGCGAAGGCCCTTCCGGGAAGCAGGCAGTGGGCATCAACAATGGAACACGGTAAGCTGTGTTGACACATTTTCAATCATAAGTAAATTTTCAGCGCAAAACTCGAAAATCTAAGAATGCTATGCTTCGGGCATTTGTTCAAGCTATTCGTAGAGCATGCTGTTTGCACATTTGAACTTAGTTTGTAAGCGTGAGAGCTTTTCTCCCGTTGCACAGTTGTCTAAGAAACGGTGGTTCCCGCATGGTTTTGCCTTCTAACCAAACAAATAGTAGTGTTTGGACCCTTATTCATACTACCGAGGCCCCTCCACACCCATGTTGTCCCAAATGCAATTTTTCGAGATATTTCAATGATAATTGAGTGATTTAGAGCCAAATTTCTTTAGGAGCAGGAGGCGAAGGGCAGGAGAAGGAGGCTGGGAGAGGAGGAGCAGGCGGCGATCATACCAAAATTTGCATTGATTTTGCTTATTTTTAATAATACATGTATACTTATCCAATCTATATCAAACTTGCATGTATGATACGAATGATTACGCTTATTCTCCCAGTGTGTTGTTTGTTTAACCCAGAACGTCATGAGCTTGCTAGAGGTATATATATTATAAGAGAGGTATATATAGCAATGTTTGTGATCAGAATAATTCAGTTAACAATAGCGTTTAATCATTCGTATCACACATGCAAGTTTGATATAGATTGGATAAGTATATTATTAAAAATAAGCAAAATCAATGCAAATTTTGATATGATCGCCGCCTGCTCCTCCTCTCCCAGCCTCCTTCTCCTGCCCTTCGCCTCCTGCTCCTAAAGAAATTTGGCTCTAAATCACTCAATTATCATTGAAATATCTCGAAAAATTGCATTTGGGACAACATGGGTGTGGAGGGGCCTCGGTAGTATGAATAAGGGTCCAAACGCTACTATTTGTTTGGTTAGAAGGCAAAACCATGCGGGAACCACCGTTTCTTGGACAACTGTGCAACGGGAGAAAAGCTCTCACGCTTACAAACTAAGTTCAAATGTGCAAACAGCATGCTCTACGAATAGCTTGAACAATTGCCCGAAGCATAGCATTCTTAGATTTTCGAGTTTTGCGCTGAAAATTTACTTATGATTGAAAATGTGTCAACACAGCTTACCGTGTTCCATTGTTGATGCCCACTGCCTGCTTCCTGGAAGGGCCTTCGCCTCCCTTTACGTTCTGCTCTTTTTGGAGAAGGAGGCAGAGATTGGAGGCTGTGACTTTCATCATAGTGTTTTTTTCTGCGAAATACTGGACTGGCACAGATATTTTATTCATAAACTGGAGTATATTGCGCGCTTGCTAGTAAAAAAAGATCAATACCCGACTGGCATTTGTTTGTTCCCAGATGGAAACGAAATGGACCAAATGGTGCGAAATTACATGCGATGTCATTTCGCACCATTTGGTCCATTTCGTTTCCATTTGGGTAACAAACAATTGTTAGGATTGCTTTTCGGTACGCACACATTTAATTTTAATTGCTTTTTTAAGGATTTTAATTGCGTATAAATACACAAATACGTACGCTGCTTATCTAGTGTGCTGAAGGTAAATTCCATATTGAAAATATCTTTCTTTTTTTTCTCTTGCTTTCAGATATAATGTCGATGGAGAACAGAAATATTTGTCAGAAGTTCAAGAGCTGATCAGGCCAGAGAGGAACACACTTAGTGTTAGTTTTGAAGATGTTGAAAAATACAATCAGCAACTCGCAACTACAATTCTAGAGGAGTATTATAGGTATTGATTGACAGAAAATAGACATACCATAGGTCTAGATATATACTTGACAGCAAAGGAAGATTTTTCAATATCCATTTCATACCAGAAACCCTTATCAAATTTTACCCTAAATGATATGAACATGTTTGATCGTACTCAGGCCTTCGTTCCAGACCAATTTATCCGTCATTACAAATTTAATAATATATTTTGTTAATTAAAGCAAAAAACACAAAAACAGCCCCGTACATTGTAAAACACAGAATTTTAATCCGATTTCATTGCATGTCACCAGAGCACACTGTAACAGATAAGAAAACAGCATAAAACTTTCAAATTCACTGCTGTATAAATTATACTGCTAATCCGAAAATCTTCATAGTTTGCATTTTTTGCATTGGTATTGAAAACCATCTGAATCTTGGGGTGTAAGAATATCTGGAACAGTATGATTGATGTCAAGTAAGGTAGGGTCCAACAGAACCGTTTAATACAATTGTTTGGACCCTTTCTTGCCGGTATTAAACACACTTCGGGTTAATTGTCCGATAATGTAACTGGGTCACAATAGTCCACTGTAAAGAATATCGGAAAATTTAAACTTCATAAGTAGTCTGTATGTCATGATTGTCATGCAGAGTGATTTTCATTTAAATCCGTTCAGTGGTTTTACGAATGCACCTTCTCGAAAGTCGCCTTTACTAAGAGTTATTTTATTATGCCCAGAGTTACACGCTTTATTATCATTATTCTAATGAGCCATCCATTTGTGATGCATTTGATAATACACATGTTCAATACATCAATGATACCTTACATATCATTAGATCAGTATTTAAACCCCAATTTATACACAATACAAAATACGCAAAATGTGCCTTTCTTTTGCTGTTCAGTATAAATACAAAAAAAATCTGGGCCTTTTCCAGCTATTTTGGGAAAAGGCCCCTGGCCTGAATTGGGAAAAATATGCAGCATTTTGGGAATTTTTTAAGTGTTAAACAGTAAAAACACACGCACAAAAAAACCCACAAAAATCAGGGCCTTTTCCAGCTACTTTGGGAAAAGGCCCCTGGCCTGAATTGGGAAAAAATAAGCTGCATTTTGGGAATTTTTTTAGAAGTTTTAAACATTAAAAAAACACAAAAAACAAACACTAACCATGTGCATGATTTATTCATGTTTATATGAGAGAAATGTTATACTAATGTAACCATCAGGATCTTTACTGGGGTTGTAATATAACCAGCTGTTCTGCTTTTGATACTTTTGTAATTTTTTTTTTAACAATTTCAGAAGTTTCAATTTCAATAGCATCATCATCTGAACTTAGATTGTTACTTGCTGTTGTTGATTTAGATGGTGGTTCTTCATAAGGCCAAGAAATAGAAAGGTCTGATGACCGTTGAAAAAAAAAGCAGTCGTCAGTCGGATTTTTTTTTTTCAAATCACACAGAGCGATCCTTTTTATAAGAAATTTCTTCGAGCAAGCTGCGGTTACATAACAAATGTCTGTCGGTCTGTCCGTCTGTCATAATTTTGTTTCAGCTCAATATCTTGTCTTGTTTCAGAGTCTATCCATTTATCTGCCGTGCTGTAAGAAACTATGCTAAGGACTGGGGTCAGATCCCGCCTTCAAAAGAATTCTATGTCAGCTTCACAGAAGTATCATCCAGGTTAAAGTAAGTACAAAGAATTAAGGTTTATTTATATGTTGTGGGAGATGATGCATTGATAAGTTAGGGTCTTTCACGCAAACCAAATATCGAAAAATATCTAAACTGGTTTAAGCCCTCCAGTAAAATATTTTACTGACCCTTCCAAGGCTTCTTTTGTGGATCTTTTATGTTTTTTCTGTCTTGTGTTTGTTATACTTTTGTGAGCCTCTGTTTATATGTGCCTTGTGGTCACCTGCTGGGGAAGGGCTGACCTCTCGGCTCTCGTTTGTGGTGTCCAACTGTGAGTTTGTCACTTTCCCATTGGTATCCTGCGTCAGGTGTGGTACTTGATTGTATCGATTCCTGATCTTTGCACCCTTACTTAGATAAACACAACCAAAGGTTTAGATAAACAAAAATTTTCCGCGTTAAAATTTAAAATATTTTCTTACCCATCAGTTTTAACATATGTTTTGGGTGCCCCAAAGAACCGTCTCATTGAGACGGTTCTTTTGAGTACCCACAACATATGTTTTGGTTGAGAAATAAGAAAATTAAATTTTCATTACGCACTCTTAACTAAAGTCCTGCACAATTTTTGAGCGTAAAATTGTAAATATCCCATCACTTATACATATCATATGTTTTGGGTGCTCGACAAAAGAACCGTCTTATTGAGATTCTTTTGAGTAGTACCCACAACATATGTTTTGGTTGAGAAATAAGAAAATTAAATTTTCATTACACACTCTTAACTAAAGTCCTGCACAATTTTTTAGCGTAAAATTGTAAATATCCCATTACTTATACATATCATATGTTTTGGGTGCTCCACAAAAGAACCGTCTTATTGAGACGGTTCTTTTGTGTAGTATCCACAGCATATGTTTTGGTTGAGAAGTAAGAAAAATCTTTTTGTTACGCACTCTTAACTAATGGCCTGAAAGATTTTTTTTCCTCACTCACTGATCGTTCAAGACGATCTGCTCACTGATAGTTCAAGACAATCTGATTGATAGCCTCATAGTCAAAACAGGCCCCCAGATAACAGTGCATAACTGAAAAATATTTTTCTTTTTTCTCAACCAAAACATATGTTGTGGGTACTCAAAAGAACCGTCTCGATGAGACGGTTCTTTTGAGCACCCAAAACACATGTTTAAGCTGATGGATAAGAAAATAATCGCAATTTTAGGCTGAAAGATTTTGCTTAACTGATTCTATGTCAAAAGACTGTGATGAGTTTCCTTGACCCATCCTCATAACCTGCTTATCCCACCCACACAACTTCAAATCATAACAATTTAGCCTACATACTGAGAAATTTATGATGAAAGGCCAAAAAGACAATATTAATTGGGTCTGACATTTTTGTATTGTCGAATGTGACACATGTTGTTGACACAACAGCTTCTTTGTCCACAGATACTGACATGTACAATCAGGAGTGTGGAAATAGCCGGGGTTGTGGAAATACCATGCCTGACTTGCCCGACCTGGTCCCATTTCATTCAGGACAAGTTTAAAATTTCAATTTACTTGTTCTTGGACAAGTGCAAAATTTGCATAATAGAGTAAGGCCAAAAAAAGAAAATGTGGTACTTGATTGTATCGATTCCTGATCTTTGCACCATTACTTACTTTTGTTTCCGGTTACCCTACCGACCCTAATATTTTGGGGCCTACTCAAACTTTTTTGAATACTTTCAGGATATTAATTATTAAAGTCTATTTTTAAGGATTTTCATACTTTTTCCACACAAAAAAGTTTTTATAAAAAAGAAAGTTTGCCTACCTACCCACCCTAAAAAATTTTGACATGTAACCGGAAAAAGGCATATTTTTCTTTTGGCCTAAATAAAATTTTGTATTTCATATTTTGATTAATTATTATGAGTTCACATGTTGCATTGAAAACAGTGTGGATCCTGATCAGCTGGCTTTTTAGCTCACCTGAGCCGAAGGCTTCGAGGTGAGCTATTAGTTTACCAATGACTCTGGCGTCCGTCGTCCGTCAACATTTTCAAACATCTTCTCTTAAACAACAGGGCCTCTTGAACTCAAATTTCATATGGAGACTCCTTAGGATGGGGGAGCAAAAGTTTGTTCAAATGGTCCTGGTCACATGACCAAGATGGCCGTCATGCCCATATTTGGTAAAAACCCTTTAAAAATCTTCTTCTCCAGAACCAGAAGGACGGTGACCTTGGAATAGGTATGTAGCATCAGGGATGCGGGGCCTACCAAGTTTGTTCAAATGATGATCCTGAGTTGACCTTGACCTACTTAACGTCAAGCATTAGGAAGCAAAATTGACCTTGACGTTAAGTAGGTCAAGGTCAATTTTGCTTCCTAATGCATTTTAATGGGTAAATTTGTGAAAAGTTGATTTTTTGAAAACTATTGAAGCCAAAGTCATTATTCTAACTTGATATGTTAAATCTAATGTGACGATGGCTATTTTTTGTTTGTTTTTGTTGCTTTACGTCCCAAGTCAACAGCTATGGTCATTGCGGGACGGTCAGTTCACCTAACCACACTTTTTTCCTGGGCAAGCTTGAACAAGCAGTTAACCAGTAATCGCGCACATACTTTCGCTTGTAACTGACAACAACCCTTCATGAATTATTCAGCGGAAGGGAGGAGAATGGCCGTAGAAATTATTTCATGATCAATCTCCACGAACGTATGGGACCGGGCAGGGATCGAACTCGCGACCCCTGGACCTGCAGTCAGCTTCGCATCTGTAACCAGACACGTTACTGACTGCGCTACGCGGCCCGGTATGGCTATAAATAAGTTACAAAGGTCAGGGTTTACCTATCAGCCAAGGCCGCTCATATTGGAGTCCCATCAATATATTAGGACATAGTTTCTCAGAAACCATTGGGCCAATTGAACTCAAATTTCATATGAAGACTGCTTACAATAAGTTAGCCAAGATTTATGAAAATTGTTTTGGTCACATGAACAAAATGGCTGACATGCCCATATATGGTAAAAACCCTTTAAAAATCTTCTCCAGAACCAGAAGGCTGATGACCTTGGGACTTTGTATGTAACATTTGGGATGTGGGGCCTACCAAGTTTGTTCAAATGATGATCCTAGGTTGACCTTGGCCTACTTACCATGAAGGTCAAATTTGCTTCCTAATGCATTTAAGTTGGATTATTTTGAAAAGTTGAATTTTTTTAATACTGTTGAAGGCAAAGTCATTGTTCTCACTTGATATGTTAAGAGGCAATTCCAGAGGTCAAGGTTGACCTTTGACCTTCAGCCAAAGTCACTCATATTTGAGGTCCATCAATATATTAAAACACAGTCTTGGCCAATTGAAATCAAATTTCATATGACAACTCCTTATGATTGGTTAGCCAAAATTTATACAGATTGTTATGGTCACATGATTAAGATGGTCACCACGCCCATATATGGTAAAAACTCTTCAAATATCTTCTTCTCTGGAACCAAAAGGCCATTGGCTTTGAGGGCTTAGTATGTAGCATTGGGGATGTGGGCCCTACCAGGTTTGCACAAATGATGAATCTAGGTTGACATTGACCTACTTTATGGGACGGTCAAATTTGATTCCTAATGCATTTTTAGTTGGAAAACCTTAAAATGTTCATTTTTCTATAACTAATTCATAATAGTTAAACCTGATAAGACAATGGTTTTATATTCAGTACCAAATGTCAAGCTGACCTGTGACCTTTTATCCAAGGCCATTCATTTGGACTGCCACACACCTATCTAAACATATTTTTCGCGGAAATCACCGGGCTGTTTGATGGATTATTCATTAGATTGTTTAGGTAACTTGACCAAAATGGCTGCAACCCCCATATATGGTAAACAAAATTTGTTCCATTATAAGCTGTAGTTGATCTTGGCCTATTTTAACATTATTAAGGATATCAGGTGAGCGCCTGAGGACCTTCAGGTCCTCTAGTTCAGAAGCCAGCTGATCTGGATCTACACTGTTTACAAGAGAGTTGATACCTGCATGGTTTCATACTGTTAAAGTGTTTAAGCACAGAAAGGTATTAGCTTATCTGTACTATCGGACAAGTAAAATTTCAAAGAGAGAATCAAGTTTTCACCTGTACCAATCTAGTCTCCCTTAAACTTCCATATTGTGACCAAATTTTTTCAATAACAGGAACTTGTATGTAAAAAGGATTTTAATCTGCATTTAAATCTTGCGACTTGGTAATCCATTTCTCGCGGCGAAAAAGAGACAATTCTGTTCTATTTTACTTAAAACCGGACGTATTAGATTATTCTCTCTTAGCGCCACAGAAAAACCTGAACCCATCCCGACTTGCAAGATTAGTCTCCTTTTGCCAAAAAAGGCTACTGTCGCAGTTGTTTTGTTATGTATTACTTAGTGTACTTTTTAGTATTGCAATTATCTTGACGAGGAAAGGAGAACTGGTTGCTTTTCTTTAGTCTTCCTAATGTCTTGTGGCTGTTAGTGTTCTGGGTGCCGTGGGTTGGTCTGCAGTGTGTGATTGTGGTATTAACTGGTCATACTCACTTACTTTTTGCTTTCAGAGTTAGAGAATTAACCACAGCCAAAATAGGAACCCTCCTACGAATAACAGGTCAAGTGGTTCGGACACATCCTGTTCACCCGGAGTTGGTCAGTGGAACTTTCATGTGCCTTGAGTGTCGAACTATAATCAAAGATGTTGAACAACAGTTCAAATACACACAGGTAGGGCCAACCATAACATTTTACCTTAAAGTGGGGACTTTTATTGCCTACTGATAACCTTTGCAAGTAGTTTGGACTGGGCCAAATGAGGCTTGATTCAAACAATTTACACTAATCGTATTCCTTAGAGAATTTTTTGAAAAAAAAAACCCTTTTCTTTCATAAAAAGTTCCAACATTTTTAGCTCACCAGCTCAAGGAGAGTTATTGTGATAGGTCTTTGCATCATCCGTATTTTTATACCTCACCTCTTTAAAAACTGTGGGGTATTATGTTATACCCTCCATTCAAAGAATTGCGTTCGAGTGTCTGTCCGTCCATCCATCAGCGCATCGTTTTCACTCTGCTGGGAGCATTTTTAACCAATTTTCTTCAAACAATATTGGGAAGGAGTGCCCTGGGATTGCAGATGGGTAAATTTTGGCAAATAAGTACATATTTACGGCCCTTGATTGACGTTAGAAATTGGTTTTCACTTTCTATCTTTGGCATTCCTTTACCGATTTTCTTCAAACTTGGCATGAGAGTTGATATTGTGATGGAGTGTTCTGGGATTGCAGATGGGTAAATTTTGACAAATAATTACAAAGTTATAGCCCTTGTTTCAAAATGATTTTCTTTGCATTGAAAATATCCTTTGGCAGAGTATGTTGCATGCCTGCAGCGTGTTCTTTTCTTTAATCAACCTCTCCTCTTGAACCAATTGCCCAAATTTAAGATAATTTCTTATATGAATGTTCCCCATAATGTCCTCTACAAAAATAGCACTAATCGTTCCGATCCGCCAAACAAAATGGCCACCAGAGCTAATAATAGAAAAATCTGTAAGCAACATCTCCTGAACCAGTGGTCCAAATTTAAAATAATTTCATGTGAATGTTGCCCATAATGCCCTCTACCAAAATTGCAATGATTCAGCTCCGCAACAAACAAAATATATAATTTTCTAAGATTTTTTTTTAATGACATCTGAACCACTGGTCCAAATTTAAAATAATTTCACATGAATGTTCATCATAGTGCTTCTACCAAAATTGCACAAATCGTTCTGCTCTGGTGAACAAAATGGCCACCAGAGCTAAACAGAAACAAAAGGCCCAAATGAGCCGGGACTAGAGCGAGAAATCCAGGACTGGACCCTCTTGTTTAATTACTTTACAGTTTTTATACCCCACCACTTTAAAAAGTGCGGGGATTATGTTATACCATCCATTCAAAAAATTGCGTTTGAGCGTCTGTCAGTCTGTATGTCCGTCAGGGCATCGTTTTCACTCTCTGCTAGGAGCATTTTTTAACCAATTTTCTTCAAACATCCTATGAGAGTTGATATTTGGAAGGAGTGTCTTGGGATTGCAGATGGGTAAATTTTGGCAAATAAGTACAGAGTTACGGCCCTTGATTGACGTTAGAAATTTGTTTTAATTTTCTATCTTTGGCATTCCTTTACCGATTTTCTTCAAACTTGGTATGAGAGTCGATATTGTGAAGGAGTGTTCTGGGATTGCAGATGGGTAAATTTTGACAAATAAATACAGAGTTATAGCCCTTGTTTCAAAATGTTCTTTGCATTGAAAGTATCCTGTGGCAGGTATGTTGCATGCTTGCAGTGCTTTTATTTTAAGTATTTTAAAAAACGAAAATTTATCAGAATTTTTTTGAATAACATTTTTAGTTTTAGAACAATTTTTGAAGGAAAACAACTCTCATTTTAAACCATGAATTTAATGTTTTGGATCCGGCCACTTTTCGTGAGTTTTTCTATAATACTTTCCTTCAGGGGGCTTAAAACTCAGATCAATCCAGGGCCTTAGTGACCCCCATTGCTATTTAAATTGAGCTGTGATGTTTATGTCTTTGCATTATGCTTAAGGTTTTAGAATCATTACGGTAAATGATCTAAAATTTCAAACACTAAAAAATATTTATCTTTCCTGTTGTTCGTAATTTTAGAAATTAAGTTTCAGAAAAAGTGCTAGTGTTCGTTATTTTAGAATGTGGTCTTTATCATGAGCAAAAACGGTATATATGCATGTAAAAATGTGGTAGAAACGTGTTGAAAACACGGTGATATGATCATCTGCGCTATCTACTCATTTTTCTTTTCAACCGCCGCTAAATTCTTGCGGACTGAGTCAGTAATATGTCCAGCGCGTGCGGTAATTGCCAAGACGAGAGCCAGGCACGTGCATGATTTACTTACAAGTGGTAAAAGTCCACTTATTTAACCCCGGACTACCGATGAATCGCTACACTTTCGTTTTTCCTTTCAAAAAACCAAAGCTCCATATCTGCGCAAATGCTGTTTATAATGTAATACAGTCACTCAAGGACATCTCGTCCATCAGAATTTTTTGCAAAGATATACAGGAAACTTTGAAATACGTAGATGAGTTCTCAGAGTCAAAAAATGGCGGGTTTCAAAAAGAACACATATCTCTCTCTCTCTGGGTGGACCGGATCCCCTGAAATTCTCAAAACTCAACGTTGGGCCATCATCAGCACGCCAGCGAAACGCCATTTAAAGGCCTTTCGCTGGCGGGCCAATGATGCCCTGCTTTTAGTGATATTTTGATCCTCTCTCCCTTAAAAAAGAAAATAAACGTTGTCAGAGTTCGGATACAGATCAGATCCGAATGGAATTCAAGAAAGAATGTTTCGTCAATTTAAACATTTGGACATGCGATAGAAAAATGGGTTTTCAGTATATCTCAATAAGTGTATACATTGTCCGGTCCCATTCGCGGATCCAGAGGGGGGATATTTAAATAAATATTATAAACTAAAGCATACTGTAGAATATCGGACTTTGTCGTGCAAAAGCTGATGCGCAAGAGAAGAATCTGCAGCACCGATACATGGTATTTTTTGAGATTACAAGTCTCTCTCTTTCTCTCTCTCTCTCTCTCTCTCTCACACACACACACACACACACAGATTTCTGCCGTCTTGCCAAACCAAATCAGGGGGAAACAGGCATACCAAGCGAATGTCCGACTTTGTGTCCGATGCCTCGAAATTATATAATAAATTTGAGCTTTGACACGAGATTTCCAACAATGCGGTATGTGGGACCAGCAAAGCCTCAGTTCAGCCTGCACTTATGCACAGACTGATCAGAGCCTTTGCTAGTCGCTTGAATATTCTATGAGTGTTAAGCTACTGACTGAACATCGTTTGGAGTTTGTAAGCTTAAAAGGAGGCTGAGTCTAAATCACATGTTGCAGCTCAATTTATATTGGCTTCGAGCCCATGCGTTAGATATGCTGGGTACATTCATATCTCAAAGGAAAGGAAAAATTCAGACAAGGACCACAAATCTAGTTTTTCATGCATGCAGTGCGCCGTTTCATGCTCGAGTTCATGTGTGTTTTTTTTTGTGTTTTTTTTTTCGTTTTTTTTTTTTTTTCATGCAAACCCATGAGGCACAGCTAGGCAATTATGTTTTGTGTTCTAAGTCCGCTTTCGTGCGCCAAAGCCACCGAGTGCTATTGTCCGATTTTATTAACCTGACACAGGTGCATAATTTCACGGTTAGTGCACAATATATTATTACCTTCCGTTGACTTTCGGTATTTACCGTAAGTTTTACAGGAATTTTGCTATTACTTATGCAGATAATGAAACGTTTTGCACTGTACTACTGATAGTCTAGTGGTTATGATACAGAGTTTACAACCAAAAGGTCGTGAGTTCCAGTCCACTTGTGGGTGTGTGTGTTTTTTTACTTTATTAGATTCGTTTAATTTCATTTATTATAGATGTACCACGACCTCTGAGGAATGGACTATTTCAAAAGGTTGATGCGTAACGCGTAAAATGAGCCAGTCTGTCCGAAACATCTTCAGAGATTATTGGAAAATATTGCTCCACATTATAGCCAAAACATATGGTTAAAATGTATTCACTATACAAGTTGTTTGAATTTAAGTTCAGTGGGAAAACGTCTGAAGAAAAGTATGCAACAAGTCTTGGCACTAAGGCAAAACAGATTTTTTTTAAATATCTGCGATTACTTTAAAAATTATGTCAAAAGCACAGAGATTCAACTTCACATATCGAGCGTACGGTAAACGTTCTCGGTGAGGGTCCTACGAAAATAACAATACCAAGTGCAAGTGATAAACGCGCGTGACTATAATATTTACAAAATTGAAAACACGGATCTAGAAAAAGGGGTTTCAGGCATTTTATTACGTATACTATTCTATTTTGAAGCACGCAGATGTTTCAGACAGACTGGCTCAGTGTATGCGTTACGCATCAACCTTTTGAATATAATTACCCGAAAGACATTACTCAGAGGTCGTGGTACATCTATAATAATGAAGTTAAACGAATCAAATAAAGAGGTAAAAATACAAAAAAAGAAGAAATTACGTGGACTCGAACTCAGGACCTTTTGGTTGTAAACTCTGTACCAAAACCACTTGACTAGTAAGTAGTACAGTGCAAAACGTTTCATTATCTGCATTAGTACATGCAAAATTCTCGTAAAACTTACGGTAAATACCGAAAGTCGGCGGAAGGTAAAATATCTTGTGCACTAACCGTGAAATTATGCACCTGTGTCAGTTTAATAAAATTGGACAATACCCAGTCTTAAACAACAACAACACATGGTCTGATAGTTGGCTTCTTTGATCTCAAACATGTCCGTGAACCATTACCCTGTCCCTTTGTCTGCGGCTGATACTATTAGCAGTGCCGAACCCAGGGTGGGGCCTCCCCCCAAAGAGGCTGTGACAAACTAATTTAGCAGAAGTTTGGGCCCAGATCTGGCCCGACAAAATGTTTGTTCTAGAAACAAAGGTGCTGATAAGACTGTGCGGTGCGTAGGCTGATCTTTGAATGTAACAAAGTGGGGGTACATACATCTACAGACGTGTGGTAAACAAAGTGAATTCCGAGATTCTGCCTTTACTGTTTTTAAATTCACAGCCACTTAGTTGGGCTATATTAGTTACCCACAATTAAGACATGCACCTTCATCTACATTCCTTACATGTGTATGTGGGCAGTTAAGGCGCTGGTGATTTTCTGCGGATGCGCAGGCTTGTCTGAGCCTTAGCTGCTCGCATATGCGATAGGTACCATAATCTCATGAACTGGCTTATTTCATGAAATCAAATATGTATATATTTAATTCATCAAGATACAGAATTGTGCTACAATCAGTTTATTTCTTGGTACATGTATGTGCGTCTGTACGTATGCACTTGTAGGACCTTCCATGTGCAGTTTCATGGGGACAAACAGACACGCCACGATCGGCTCAACAGTTTGTTCAAATGTTCCATTTTGAGGAATTTGATGTTTTTGATTGATAGGAATAGCCATTATTACATGTACTTAAAAAACCGCGACAAGTATTTTAAAGGCAACGTACGTAGATGTCTAGAATTGTTATTTGGCTAGAGTCTTCATCCACTTTAAACTTTGTTAGTCAATATTGTGCAAACACACATGCTCTCCTGAGCCTTCGCTGATCACATCTGTCATAATTACCAGCTCGGACCCAATAAACATACTGGGTCCGAGGCACCAGCAGGTTCTTTACCAGCTCATATGGGGCTCCGCGCAAGTTGATTTCATGCTCGGGTCCGAGCTGTGTTCAAGAACAGAGCACACACATAGAATGATAGAAGTTTCTCACGTGCCGAACTGAGAAATCCTTTAAAATGCTTAAAAGGGAGGGAAGGGTAGGGGTGTCAGCGGGATAACCTGAGAATCACACATAATTTAAGCCTTAAAACATAATGTACCGTGAATAAAAATAAAAATGAAGACCACGTGTGAGTTCTTGCAGGCATGTCAGTAAATATTCAATATACGGTGGCTTTATTTTCCGCATTGGCTGTCTCGGTGAGAAAAAAACATGCGGCTTGCACCATTTTCTCTGCATTTTGCACGAAACTGAATGACCCCTTGTGTTGCAAACGTCCACGTCAATCACTATACATCAACTTAGTTCATTCTCTCTTGCCTAAGTGATCGTCTCATTTTCCTACACTCTCTCTCTCTCTCCTCGGGGCTGGTATTTTAGAAAAAAAAACGAGTATGTGTCACCGCACACTTGCGTGTGTCAACGTGCATAATTCAGCGTAGCGCAGTCGGTAACGTGTCTGGCTACAGATGCGTGTCTGACTGCAGATCCAGGGGTCGTGAGTTCGATCCCGGCTCGGTCCCATACTTTCGTGGAGATTGATCATGAAATAATTTCTACGGTCATTCTCCTCCCTTCCGCTGATTCATTCAAGAAGGGTTGTTGTCAGTTACAAGCGAAAGTATGTGCACAAATTACTGGTTAACCGCTTGTTCAAGCCTGCCCAGGAAAAAGTGTGGTTAGGTTAACTGACCGTCCCGCAATGACCATAGCTGTTGACTTGGACGTAAAGCAACAAAACCAACCAACCAACGTACAATTATCTGACTCGCGGCCTGAAGGTCAATGTTTGGTCAATAATGGATTCAGCCATTTGGGTGGATACATATACTCAATAGGGTTAGTCAAAGCAGTTTCGGAATCGTTGCAGGAACTTGTCCGTGCATCAAGTTCGTCAATGCTGGTGACCTTGAATTATGTATAACGTCGCACGCTGGCATGCAAAATAGAACGGCACATGCCAGATTACCCATCTAAGTAGAGTGGAACCCTCCAAATGTCGCTACCGCTCATGTGCTGTACGGTAGAAGTATACCGAACACAGATGGGACAACCAGATAAAAGGACATCGATTTTCCACCGAAAATAACGTGTGTTCATAATTTTAGAAATTCACTTTTCCGAAAAAGGGCAGTGTTTGATTTTTTAGGATGTTTTAAATATTATTTTCAGCGATAATTTTAGGTGTTCGTAATTTTAGAGTGTTCGAAATTTTAGAACATTTACCGTATATGTGTTTTGTGATGGTGTATGTATATGTGGCTGGGGTTGAGGTTCAATACGGTCATTTGGGGCTATATCCCAGACCAATTCTCTATCCCTGGTACCTAATACAGCAATTATAATAAATTAATTATATTCCAGCCCAGTATATGCCGGAACCCGGTGTGTAACAACAGATCTAAGTTTATGTTGGATGTCAACAAGTCACGCTTCGTAGACTTCCAAAAAGTTAGAATACAGGAAACACAGGCAGAACTGCCAAGAGGCAGTATTCCTAGAAGGTATCTATATTAGCCAGTTCATCAGATTTTGGTATTTCTTGCATAATCTGTCATTCTAAACCCTTTGTATACTGGAAACTCCTACACAGGGTGCTTTGGCAAACAGTGTAGACCTAGATGAATTGTGCAGCATTATTTTGGCAAACAATGAAGACCCAGATGAAATGCAGCATAATGCTGCATTTCATCAGGGTCTGCACTGCTTGCTTAGATTCAGGCCTCCTACTTTTCAGGCTTCTGCAGGATTTCAGGCATTCACATCTTGAATTTTACATGATTTCAGACTTTCTGCGAAAGCAAGCACTTTTGGCTTTGAAAATCTTTGTCAGTATGAGGCCTGAAGATTAAAACAACATTTATGGACAGAAAAACAACATAATTTAGAAACTTTCACATGTGACCCCTTAAGATTCCAATTGGGCAAATCTATACTTATTGGATCATTATGTATAGGAAAATCCATCTGAATGCAAAGGGTTAAACCTTTAAAGCATACTTGTACAGTTATTTGTGGGTCCAGGGGCCTAAAATTTGACCTGAGGCTTTATTTGATCCTACTTTGTGTGCAAGCCTGTTTCAAGCTAACATTATATTTTGTCCCATTGACATATCGCCATAAAGCTAAAGGACCTTGGACAGTCTTCTATTCAATCTGCCCAAATTTTGAGAGCCTGTGGCTAGGATAAAATATAAATGACAACTGTATTTTTGTGCTTAAATCAAACCCTTATAGTTAGTGCATATAGCAAAATGAAAATATTGCATATTAATGCCATGACCTTAGAGTTTAGGGGGTGCGGGTATTTTTTGTGACCAACCTTTGTTTGGCAGAAAGACAGTTTTGCTGGGTATTCATCTAAATACATGGAAATATAATGCTTGGAGCATAAAACTTGAGACAAAAGTGGTGAGTTTTTCATAAAATTTGGGTTTAGAAGATTTCATTGTTTCTTTCAAATAAGTATGTTGTCCATGACTTTTGACTATTACTTGTAAATGTCTTGCTCATAGATTTTACCTGTCCTGTTTCAAGTTCAATCAGTATGACCAGTTCACTGAGGTGTATCATAACTACATAGTGTATACATGCCATTGTAAAGGTTTGTACAAAATAAGCAATTAAGGAGCTTTTATAATAAATTGTTTTGAGCATATTGACAGCCTTCCCTCCTCTGACCAATCTTACTGTTTTTATATGGTGTGTGTAATGTAAAACTACAACTAAACAATCATTTGCAAAAGGATTAGTTTGGTCACAGGAGGGGGGGGGGAGCACTTCAGTAAAACTTTTCTATTTTCTATATGATAAATAGCAAAAACAGTTTTCAACCCATATTTTTCAACTGGTACTCGTCCAATGAGAAAAGCACTTTTGCGGATAATTAGAAAAATATCTTTTTTTTTTTTAAACTCTTCTTTGGCCATTTTTATGGGCAATCCTTCATTAAGATTTTACTAGGTCCTTTCCGACGATGTACCTCCGGGGCGTCCCCCAAATGAAAATTTTGAATACAGTTATTCCCTAAATTAACACAGGCCTCCAGATGAAGGTGCAAAATCAAAAATGAATTTTGTTATTTCGCAACGGAACATATGTTGTAAGTACTCAAAAGAACCGTCTCAATGAGACAGTTCTTTTGAGCACCCAAAAACATATGTGTTAAAACTGGCAGTAAGAAAATATTGACAATTTTAGGCTCAAAATTTTGTGTTTATCTGGACCTATGTTTACTTTCAATCATGCACTCTTATTTAACCCTTTAAGGACTGGAGACCCCATAACTGTTATTTTGGCAAACAGTGAAGACCCAGCTGAATTGCGATCCCGGCCCGGTCCCATACTTTCATGGAGATTGATCATGAAATAATTTCTATGGTCATACTCCTACCTTCCGCTGAATCATTCAAGAATGGTTTTTGTCAGTTACAAGCGAAAGTATGTGCACGAAGTACTGGTTAACTGCTTGTTCAAGCTTGTCCAGGAAAAAATGTGGTTAGGTGAACTGACATTTTCGCCATGACCATAGCTGTTGACTTGGGATGTAAAGCAACAAAACAAACAAACAAACCAGCCGAATTGCTGCATAATGCGGCATTCCATCAGGATCTGCACTGTTTGCTAAGTTCAGAGAAACAAATACTGTATTTTCTTTCTGAAATTACAATCTGTAACCATGGACCATCCTGACTTATGAAATTTTATGGGATTTTCCAATGGTCCAAAAAGGGCTAAAGGACTGATAATGATTTCACTATTGCAGTGTTGAGGTGATATTACGAGCAGAGGCTGTAGAAATGGCGCAGGCTGGTGACAAGTGTGATTTCACAGGAACATTGATTGTTGTACCAGATGTCAGTACACTCTCTACACCAGGTATTTACAATGGCGGATACATGTATGATGCCATGGCCTGGCCACTTTAATCTCCATATAACTTCCTTATTTGTGGTCAGAAACATGAAGTGTGGGTACTTGTTTTCTTAGAACGAGAGAAACACTTTGAGATCAAAATTGAGCAGATAAGGCGTAATTTTCTGTTTTGCAACAATACCGCATCATCCATAACAACTCCATTTACAATGAAGATCTAAGCGATGCTACTACGGCGATCATGATCAGCTTGAGCAATAAAACTGTTTACAAACCCAACCCTTTTGTGAAAGGTATTATTTCATCCATGCATAGCAAATATGCATTGTGCTGTCTTTAGAACTTCCTGCCTTATGATTAGAGGAAAAAGGAATAATGTTCGGTATAATAAAATAAATATAACATTCTTGAGAGTCTGATAGTCGAAAATATCATCCTTCGAAATATGATTATCAACCTCAGCTGCACCTGGGTTGATAATCACATTCCTCGGGATTGTACTTGTCAGGCCCTGGAAGGGATATTGTGGTAAAAAGCTTTCTGAATTTGGGTGGATTTCGGTGATATTTGCTAATTTCTTTTCAGTGATATTGAATCCTTTCAAAATATTCAAAGGAATATGGAACACCAGAGACCCCCCCCACCCCCACCCCACTTTCAATTCGATGTTGTGTCTTCAAAAATGTGTTCACAGACAGGTTCAGCAATTTTCAACAGGCACATGTAAATTAAATTTGATCTAGAACGTCAAGTAAAGCATCAAAGACTCCATCACTGCTAAGTCTGCTTCTTTCATGATTTTTTTTAATGGATCCTTAATCACTCAGTGTAAACTGAAAATGTTTGAGATAAAGTTAATTGATAGTTTTAGCTAACATTTTTGTGTTAACTAAACTTTCCGGGACTCAGAAAGATTTACATGGGACTCAACTTTTGTTGATGCCTTGGGTCCCAGGGACGCAATAGAAACCAAGCCTAAATCTAACACTGCTATGTAACTCATGTTAACATGTTCCCATAACATAACTTTAGATAAGAGTGTGTTTTTAGAAGAAAAAATTTTTATTTCTCAACCAAAACATATGATGTGGGTACTCAAAAGAACCGTCTCAATTAGACGTTTCTTTTGAACACCCAAGATAAATGTTAAAAATAGTGGATAAGATACAAAATTTTAGGCTCAATATTTGCTAATCTGTTCCTTTGCATGTGGTATCATTGTAGGTAACCGAGTAGAAACTGGTGCCAAGTTAAAGGGTGCTCAGGGACATGAAATGGAAGGTGTGAGAGGGTTAAAGGCATTAGGTGTTCGTGATCTCTCCTACAAGCTTGCCTACCTGGCTTGTACCGTGACTCCTACTAGCGCTAGGGCAAGTATTACTTCTATTAACTACTCTACGGCTAGTAACAACTTTTATTATAAACCTGCGATGAAAATGAAATACACCTGATACAACCGATTTTCCTACTGGAAAATACAAAACCTTGTATCAGGCTACTAATGTGATATTTTTCCGAATCACCATCCTCCATATTTTACCCATCTCCTCACATAAAACCCAAGTACCTGGCGGCGAACTCGTAATCGAATCGCAATCTGCGCTAAAACAATATTAATGGCTAAAATGACATGTTTTTCGGTATAGGAAAAGAAATTAAACACGATAAATGCATTTTCTTCTGCTGTAACATGTTTACACAATGTAACGTCATCAAAAATTGGGCGCGATGTTATTTTCACAGAGACATCATCAAAAGTTATTTGATACCGCATCGCAACGTCGCGTCACACCATGGTAATTTTGTTGAGTTTATTGCTAAAACTGAAGTTTGTTGTTTTATGTAGGTATAATAATAACATCATTACTTTAGTAACTTGATCTGATGGGTCGGTTCACATCTGGTGGCTGCACCAGGAACTACTGGATCACACTCGACTTCGTCTCGTGTGATCCGATCCTTCCTAGCGCAACTACTCGACGTTCTCAAAGTAATAATGTGTATTTATCTTCCTGCTGATAATCTTTTCAAACAGTTTGGACCCAGATTAGACTAACAATACATATTTACTAACGATAGATTTGCATTATGTTACTATCTTGTAACCAGTCCACTTTTTAAATTGGCAAAGCAACAGAAGTGGTTGAATGGCTTTATGCAGGGAATTTGTGAATATAAAAAAAAATAGCAGATGATAAAAAAACAATCACAGAATTGTCTGCATTCTTTAACTAATGGACAATATTGGACATTGGATTTTGAAACAGTGCGATACTGGTTCAAACATAGGCTAACCTTTTGTGGATGGGAGGGCCCTAAGCGGGTACCTTGGCAAACTGTGGCGACCCAGATGAAATGAGGCATATGTCATTTCATCGTTTGCTAAGACCGAATAGATATTTAGAGAAAGGAATGCAATATCTTTTTGAAGTTATCACCTATGAGGCTATGACCCCTCCCTATATACAGTGGCCATCCTGACTTTACTGTAAGGGTAAGGGTTGGACTTTACTGTAAGTAGCTCTTAGGAAAATTCCAATGGTCTGAATTAGTGATGTCAGCATGCCCACTCCATTTTGAAATTGGGGGTACATGTACCCCTTGCTTCTCAATTTGGGGGTACAAGCCAATTTTGGGGGGTACACACCTAGTTCAATGACTACACATGTGCAAACCAAAACCAGTTGAGGCAAATGAAAGATTTCATTTATTGCCTGTTTTAGTTATAATCATACACATGTACAACTCAACCCAATTGTTTTTCATCAGAACATAGGGCCTTCCCCTTCTGCCTCAGCCATTCGACTTCCTTGCACAAATTCCCTTGGAATTTTTCGCTCACATTTTCCCCGTGTTGGCCTGCTTTGATGACATCTCAGAGGGTTCATTATGATTTTTTGTGCATCCCCGTCCATTCTGGGTTGTTTGGCCACCGATGCGTTTTCCTGTTTGATTTGCTTTGGTACAGTTGCATTTTTTTCAATTTGATCCTCTGCAATTCCCCGATTTGTGCGCTTTTCCCTTTACAAAGTACGTTTTAATGCATTTTGCACCATGCCCTCTCTAATACTTGATACTGATGCGTCTTTTACCAGGCGGTCGACTGTGATTGGACAAGAAAAAACATGTGACCGTGTGTGGTTGGTCTGAATCGGTCGTGTTATTGTTTTCAATATATTTGGAACTCGTTACCTTAAGATTATCATCATGAATTTCCGCAAGTTATGGACGATGCTGATCTGAAATTAGTAACAAAAGCTGGAAATTTGTAAGCTATTTTATGAAATCATCAATGAAGCAGCACGTTCAGGTAACAGAGGTTATGCTTGCATGAAATTTACTGTACGTTTATGCGCGTATGTATCAGACGATCCATGCGTGCAGACCAGTTTCTGTACGTGTTTTACGTACTGCAGTACGTGAATGGGCATGCTGGATGTACCGATTATCGGCAATAATTGATTAACTAATCGTTAGAGGTCAACTGATGCGATGATCGATTATGTTTTGTCATAATCAATGATCGGTTAAAATATTATGGGTTAAGTTCAGCTAAGATTTAAACTTATTTCTCATATTCTTTAGTCAAAGAATGACATCTAGGTTGTTTCTGAGTTCAACTGTTAAAACCTTTCTCATGTAGCTTTGATACATGTGAGACATAAATTTTTGTTGTTGATGTTTCTTTTCTTGTATGTGTCTCGACACATTTAGTTTCTAAACAGAAATAAATTACAGTTAATAACTAGAAAGCTGTTAACACTTTTTGAGAAAGGCCTGTGAAATGAGTCTTTAGAATACCATTGAGACAATAAAATTATTGTCAGCATTTCCAAACAAGATTGTAAAAGATACTTTGATGAAACTTAAGAAAGTTGCCAAACTACATATTAAGACACTACCCTACAAAATAATTATATGGAAGGCACTAGGAGTGCCATAATACAAAGCAGCCATTTTTAGTCCATGATTACCATGGATACATGGATTTTTCAAGGATTAACAGTGAAGCATGCATGCAAAAGCAAACTCATTAGGATTGATTATAATCAGAAAATCGCATTGACAGCAGCAACCGATTCCAACTGATGATAGATTATGATTTCCAACCGATGTCCCACCACTAGTCTGAATGCTTTGCCTTACACAAGATGTTAATGTTGTTTGTAGTTTGGTGGTAGCACACTAAAAGAAGAGGAAATGACGGCAGAGAACGTCAAGAAACAGATGACGGATGAAGAATGGCAGAAAGTTTACGACATGTCACGTGACAAGAATCTCTACCACAATCTGTGTTCAAGTCTCTTTCCAACAATACATGGTAAACTGAACATTTCAGATGGCATCTTTTTCTGAAATCTACATTGGTGAAAGTTTTCAGGATTAGCATTATTCCTAGATTCAGGATTTTGAGGCCGACTTTCTGTCTCAAAATACTGAATTAGGCAGATTATAGAAGCGTCTGATTCTCAGAATTGATGTCAGATTTGAAATTGTAAATATTTCTTAGGCATACTCAAGTTCTGATGTTTGAATTTTTAAAAGGTCAGGATTTTAGAAATTTCAACTTTCACCCATGATTCTAGCCAATCTTCTGTCTCACCTGTCCAGAAAAACAACTGAATTATAGTTCAATGGGCCTTTTGTTACTGCTCAACAAAAATTTAGCACAGATAAATAAAAATTGCTTTTAGTTTAGCAAATGATTTAAAATTACAAAAACAAAAGGTTGTCATTAAGAAATTGAAATTATGTATGCAATATTAAGCAGTATCTAGAGGCTACCACAATAAAATGTATCCAGTTAAAGTCCAGCAACCATACTTTTTGTTTTTTGCAAGAAACCCATTCAGGCGTAAATACTCATTCCCTATGGGAGCAAGAATGGGGTCATGAAGCCTATTTTAGCGGTGACAGCAATAATAGTGAAGGGGTAGGAATTTTAATAAACCCAAAAGTATTGTATGCAGTTCATAAGTATACAGAAATAATTGTGGGCAGGCTGCAAGCATTAGAAATTTTAATAAATGAAAAGGAAATTACTTTAATCAATCTTTATGGCCCAAATAAAGATGACCCTGCATTCTTCGAACAGTTAGAAAAGTACATCAGAGAAAATAATGAAAAAACTTTTATAGTTGGGGGTGATTTTAATACCGTAATTAATGAAAATATAGATAAAAGAAATGGTAGAACTGGCACACATAAACTTTGTAGACGGACAATCAATAACATTATAGACGCACATAGTCTTATTGATATTTGGCGAGATATGCACCCACTCTTAAAACAGTTCACCTGGCACTCGCACCAGAAACCACCTGTCTTCTGTAGACTGGACTACTTTCTTATCTCTGATAATCTCCTCAATTCTATAGTATCTAGTAATCATAATATTGGATTTAAATCCGATCACAGTCTGGTTTCAGTAAATATCGACCTGTTAAATCTGACTCGAGGACCAGGTTATTTTAAATTAAATAACAGTTTGTTACTTGATAAGGAACACCAAGATATTGTCAAGAAAAGTATAACAGAAATTTCATTAATAAATAGAGATGCAAATCCGAATACTCTTTGGGAAATAATAAAAGGCACAATTCGAAATGAAACTATTAAATTTGCAACCCATACAAAAAAACAAACTAGGAAACAAGAAGAAACCATAGAAAATGAAATTTTAAAATTACAGCAGAATATTTTGGAAACATCAGATCATGAAAAAATTGAAACACTAAAAATAAGTATACAAGAAAAAAAAGATACATTAGAAAAAATAACTGAAAAAAGAATACAAGGATTGATACTTCGCTCAAAAGCAGACACAGTTGAACATGGAGAAAAGAACAGTAAGTATTTTGCAAGTTTGGAAAAGAAAAGGTCGGAAGCAAAAATTATCTCAAGACTGAAAATTGATAACACAACTAATACAAATCAGAAGGAAATACTTTCAGAAATTGAACGTTTCTATAAAAATCTCTACAATAAACGGGAAGTGGGACATTCAGCACATAATTTTTTTGATGACTCAATTAGCAAATTAAGTAACTTAGACAAAAACAACTGTAAAGGATTAATAACTGAAGCAGAATGCATAAGCGCCCTTAAAATTATGAACAATCAAAAAAGCCCTGGCTCAGACGGAATTACAGTAGAATTTTACAAACTTTTTTGGAATGATGTAAAAGAATTTTATATAAATTCTATAAACCACTCCTTTCATACTGGTTCTCTTACTGATTTACAAAAACAAAGTATAATTACACTCATTCCTAAGCAAAATAAAGATATAACATCACTTGAAAATTGGAGACCTATCAGTCTGTTAAATGTTGACTATAAAATTGCAACTAAAGTTATTGCAAACCGAGTTAAAAATGTTATTTCTACTATAATACATAATTCACAGACAGGTTTTATAAAGGGAAGATATATAGGAGAAAACATTCGTTTACTATTTGAAATTATAGACAATGCTGAAGATGAAGACAAGCCTGGCTTAATATTTTTCTCTGATTTTGAGAAAGCATTTGATAGCGTCGATCACACATTTATTATTAGTTGTCTGAAACATTTTAATTTTGGAGAGGATTTTATCAGATGGGTAAAACTTTTTTATCACGACGCCAAAAGCTGTGTTTCGAATAATGGCAACATGTCTAAGTTCTTCCCAATACGGCGAGGTGTTCGCCAGGGATGTCCACTGTCTACCTACCTGTTTATTATATGTATTGAACTACTTTCGCATAAAATTTCAACCACAGAAGACATTAAAGGCATTTTCTTTACAAATATGGAATTTAAAAAATCTTTATTCGCCGATGATGCATCATTTATACTGGATGGCTCATTTAAGTCATTTCAAACACTGATTGACATCTTAGATAATTTTAGTTATATTTCTGGATTGAAAATTAACGCCAAAAAGTGTCAAGTTCTGCGAATAGGTAGCATGACTAAAAGCAATGTAGTATACCTAAAAGACAGAAAATTTCAATGGAGTTCTACCGAAGCGAGTTCACTTGGTATGACCTTTGGTACTAACAAAGAAAATATATTCAGAGCGAATTTAGAACCTAAAATCAAACTCTTTGAAAAATGTTTGAAGCAGTGGCAACATAGGAAACTGACACTGATGGGTAAAATCACTGTTATAAAAAATTATGCACTTCCAAAATTAGTATATGTTCTTTCCTCTTTACCTGATCCGAATAAACAAACAATTAAACGAATTGAAACAATAATGTACGATTTCTTATGGGATTCAAAACCTGTTAAAATAAAAAGAGAAATACTTACCATGGATTATGAAAAGGGAGGGCTAAAAATGATAGACCTGGAAACCTTTATAAAATCCTTAAAAATATGTTGGATAAAAAGAATGATAGAATCTGAAGATAACGGAATACTTAAAAACATATATCTTAGCAAACTTAAACCCTTTGGAGGAAAACTTTTATTTGAATGTAACTTCTCTGAAAACGATATACATAGATTTACGCAAAACATTTTTTTAAAAGATATCTTGGCAGCGTGGTGCAAATGTATTGAAAATCCAGTTATCAGCTCTTATAGGCACGAAATTTTATGGAACAACAGTAATGTAAAAGTAGAAGGTAACACAATAATGTATACAAATTGGTTTAATAACGGAATAAAATATTTTGAAGATGTATATGATATTACAGCAAAAGCACTTTATTCATATAGAAGATTACGCGAAAAATACAACCTCCCAGAAGGTGATTTTCTTAAATATTTAACCTTGATACATAATATACCAAATGCATGGAAAACCAATATTAAAAATGAAAATGTTAATATACCCAAAAGGCCATCTATTCTTGATCAAATAACAAAATCAAAACAAACCAACCAGCACACCTATAAATTACTTATGAAAAAGAAATTACCACCAGAAAGAAAATCGGAACAAAAGTGGATAGAACAATTCAGTGACGAAAACCTAAACTGGAATAACATATATACCAGTCGCTTGCAGGCAACAAAAGACGTTCGACTCCAGAATTTCCAATACAAATGCTTAATGCGAATTATTCCCACCAATAAATATCTATTAAAATGTAAAATTAAAGAGACAGCTTTATGTGAATTTTGTTCAATGGAAATAGAAACTATAAATCATCTTTTTTGGGAATGTAACCATGTACAGCATTTTTGGACAAACCTGGCCATGTTCTTATTGAGACATAACATAACAATCAATTTCAGTTTAATGTATGTTACATTCGGTATCACGGAAAGAATAAATTGTATAGAAACTAAGGTCAAGAATTTCATTATACTGCTCGGCAAATATTTTATATTCAAAAACAAATACCAAGGAACTCAACCAACACTAGAACATTTTAAGTTGTACTTAAGTCAAAGAATTAAGGTAGAAAAATACATTTATTTTACAAATGATAGAATTGCCCAATTCGACAGAAAATGGGGGAACCTAAAAACATTAATAGATTAATAGACTATTAAAAACATAAACAGAAAGGCGACTACTCTCTCTCTCTCTCTCTCTCTCTCTCTCTCTCTCTCTCTCTCTCTCTCTCTGGTATTAATATATTGTTACCCAAGCAAGTGGCAAACCTCTACTTCATAATTTGTTAATATTCTTCGAATATTATCTTTCAAAACCTCAAATTATCAAGACGCCACGCACTTGGTTCTTTCTAATGCCCTTTATTCCCTCTCCTTTTTTCTACCCACCCCCTCCTTCTTCTCATAAATTGTTTCTGAAGCCACCTTGTAAAACATATTAAGGGATGATAATATATGAATGTCAACTAGTCATACATCATGCTTAATAAAACGTGACAAAATGTTTTTTCTGTACCATTGCAAACAACGCCTATGTAGAACTGATGCCAGAGTCTGGATATCCACCCCAGTTGATACACTGAGTACTGAAGTTTCGTCAGTATTAGGGATTCTGATTGAGTATAGGCATAGATACTAAAAGGCATTTTCTCATGTTTTACACATTTTGTGGTATCATATTATCCTTATTTTACAGTATGACTACTTAAAACTTGTGTATAGTAAAATGTATTATGCCTATATATGTTATATGATGTTGTTTCTGAAATAAAATAATTAATAACAAAAAAACAATACATGGTAAACTGAATATATCAGATGGCATCTTTTTCTGAAATCTACATGGGTGAAAGTTTTCAGGATTATCATTATTCCTAAGTTCAGGATTTTGAGGCCGACTTTCTGTTTCAAAATACTGAATTAGGCAGATTATAGAAGCGTCTGATTCTCAGATTTGATGTCAGATTTGAAATTGTAAATATTTCTTAGGCATACTCAAGTTCTGATGTTTGAATTTTTAAAAGGTCAGGATTTTAGAAATTTCAACTTTCACCCATGATTCTAGCCAATCTTCTGTCTCACCTGTCCAGAAAAACAACTGAATTATAGTTCAATGGGCCTTTTGTTACTGCTCAACAAAAATTTAGCACAGATAAATAAAAATTGCTTTTAGTTTAGCAAATGATTTAAAATTACAAAAACAAAAGGTTGTCATTAAGAAATTGAAATTATGTATGCAATATTAAGCAGTATCTAGAGGCTACCATAATAAAATGTATCCAAATTTGGTTTGTGTGTATATTGAGCAGTGTGAAGATGATGTACAGTCATATATTTTTATCAGACAAATCCAGAGAGTAGCGCGGTGCCTCTGGTAGAGTGGGTTTGAGCCTCACCAGAGGCACTGCATTGTGTCCTTTAGCAAGACACTTTAACCTCTGCTTAGTACTGGTTAAACACAGGAAGATCCATCCTGACATGACTGAAAAACTGTTGACTGGGACGTAACTAATCAAAACAAAAGACAAGTCAAGCTACAGTGTTTTCCTGAAAATTTAAAGAATACAATTAAGCTGTTAGCTGGTACTTAAGAGCCATTCTCTGTAAATATGGAGCGAGTTATATAGGAACCATTTCACGCTCCGACTCGGATTTTGATGAAACTTGCTGACAGTGTTAGTGGTCATGTAAAAACAAGAAATCAAGTGCTAGTTCATTTAATTCAACCTCCGTTGCCATGGCAACAGCATCCGAAGATTTTGGCCAAAAAAGAAGCAAAAATGACATGAAAAATGACATTTTTACCATTAAAGTACTCTAAAAATGGCTTTTACCAATCACAAACATGGAATTATTTTGAACAAACAGAATTAATATAGCTGAATTAGCTAATGGTAGCAACCTTACGAAAAAGCTTAGATATACTTATCTTTCACTGAAAGTGGGTGGGGTAAGTAGGACCGGAAAACTTTGCTTTTGGGGCATTTTTGCACAAACACGACAACTTTGCGCGGCTACTTTCACATTCACTCATGTTAATATATAAAAGGCCAGTGTATGAAATTTTATAATATGGAAGAAAATGTTTGGGAAGTTGCCGTCTTCTTGTCGTTACCATGGTAACAAATGTTTCCCTGTAGAAAAACTAAAAAAGATAATTGTTGCATAAACAATTCATTTATTGCTATATTACAGTGATATAGTCTATTGTAGATAAAATATTTTCATTACTCATACATCTCTCTTATATATGACATTAAATTCTGCTGCAGATAAGCTATTTTTAGACTTTAAGGGGCATCATAAGGGGTAAAAACTATAAATTTTAAAATCAAAACCAACACATTTGGCTAATTTGCTCTTCCAATACCCTTTAAATTGCTATTTATTATCACCAATGTGCAATATTTGTGAAAATTAAGACTTAAATTAAAGAAATAAGATTAATGCATTCCAATAAATTATCTAAACATACTTATTTATAAGGAAAAGTGGGTGGGGTAAGTAAGACCTGAAAAACATGCCTTTTAGGCATTTTTAAACACAGTCAACAACCTAAATAATGCATTTAAACATATATGCATGTTAATACATATTAGGGCAGGGTATTTAGTTTTTATTTTATGAAAAACATGTTTTAGAAGTAATCGGCTTCTGTTCGTAACCATGGCAACGAAAGGTTCACTGCAGGATAACTATAAAATGACTTTATTGCAAAATAACATTAATTAATTGTTATAAGAAAAGTTAGTTTCTATAATAAATCTCTTTATATAATTACTTAATCACATTTCTTACAAATAACAATAAAATAGCCAATAGGAAAGCTACCTTTGAATTTTAAATGTAATACTTATCTTGCATGAGAAGTAAGTGGGGTAAGTAAGACCCTCGAATTCTCTTTAATCAGTGCAGCAATCTCCCATAGAAGTGTTTCGTACATGGTCTTGGATTTGGTAAAAAAATAATGACAATTTATGTATTTTGGTAAAATCATTCATGTTTGGTCAGCTGTTGGTTTTTCGGTTGTCATGGCAACAGCCTTCAAATATTTTGGCATAAAATCAATCTAAATTCCTTTAAATTAAGATATACGTTCTACCAGGTCCAGAGCTATAATAGAAAAACATACAATTGTTTGTGTATTACAACCCCTCTATTTAAATAACTACCCAATTATTTAATTGCTTTTAAACAGAAAAATATGGATAGTATGTGATTTTATGCATGATTATAGTTATTGGTTGACTAAATCAAGCCGCATAAAGCCACTTATCATCCAATAAAATGTGACATAATTAATGACATCAAACTATTTCCAACAGTATATAGTGAATATACTGTCATAAATTGTCAATTTATCCAATCAGAAACCGAGTTACAATGGCTAGCAAGTGCATTAGAATTTATATTTTCATTTATTTTGATGTTAGACTTGAAATTATGTCCCCAAAACCCGCCCAACCCTCCGGGTTGGGAGATATATTGTTTTTGGTGCAGATCCCGTCGGCGCTGGCGTCAGCGTCCACTTTTTTCGTTTCTGTGCATTATCTTCTGAACCAGTTGATGGATTATAACCAAACTTGCATATATACATTGTTGGGAAGAGGGGAAGAGTTGATTAGGTTTTGGTGACATTGACCTTATTTTTGAGGTCACAATGGCACTTTGAAATGTCCAAAATATGGTTTCATGCGTTATCTTCTGAATTAGTGGATGGATTTTCACCAAACTTTCAAAGATATATTGTTGGGAGAAGGGAAATAGTAGATTATATTTTGGTGACCTTGACCTAATTTCAAGGTCACACGGGCACTTTGAAATGTCCAAAGTATGGTTTTTGTGCGTTATCTTCTGACCCAGTTAATGGATCATAGATACATTGTTGGGAGTAGGGGAATTGTTGATTAGAATGGTGACCTTGATCTAATTTTCAAGGTCACACCAGCACTTTGAAATATCATATTTTGACCAATATAGGATCTGTGTATGATATCTCTTGATTTGAACAATGTATTCTAGCTAAACTTAATGTATTGTATCATTGTGACAAAATGTAGAGTTGATATGATTTTGATGACCTCGAACTATTCAGAATTACACGAAAATTCACCAGAGTTTTTGGTTTTATAGTGAAAATACTACTTCTGAGACGACCCTTTTTAGCGGCTCAAAATGAACTGTTGTGATCCTAGGATGTCCATCGTCAGTCAACATTTGCTTTAAATCACATCTCCTTAGAATCTCTGGGTGGAATGTTGCCAAGCTACACATGAATAATCAATGGTGGTCTCCTTTTTAAGTTGTTCAAAAAATCATATTCCAGGCAGAAAGCTGGTTGCCATAGCAATCAAAAGGAAAAAAGATTAAAAAATATTGTCCAAATCTTCTGGTCAGATTTGAAAATAATTTGGCACAAATGGTCCTTTGCTGACTCTCGTCCAAGTTTGTTCATATTATTTAATTTGATGAAAAAAACCTGGCGGCCATGGGAGTAGGACTGTTTTTCCTATACATGTAAAATGTCCAAATAGTTTTGATATGTTGAAAAACATGGCCGCCATGGGATGAGACCAGTTTTTCCTATGTAAATATAGGGATAACTTTAAAAAATCTTCTTGTCAAAATCTACTTGATTGATTGAAAATAATTCAACACTTATGGTCATTGAGTGACCATTTACCAAGATTGTTCACATTTTAATCGGTTGAAAAACATGACTGCCAGGAATATCATCAAAGTGTCAAACAGCTTAGATCCAGATCAGGCCAAATATTTTGTTGGACCTATTCTGGGTCCAAACTGTTTGCAAATGTTATCAGTAGAAAAGACACTAGCAAGAATTAAAAGATCATGTCAAAAATTTCTGGGCTATTTAAAAAAAAAATCAGCACATATGATCATTTGTGCTCCTCTACCATGATTGTTCAAACTATGTAAATCTATCAAAAATGGCCACCAGGGTCATTTGCGTGTCTAGTCATCTGTTTGTCTGTGAGTCAGTAGCTGTAACTGTTATTGATCAAATTTGATTCAATCTTGGTTTATATGACTAAATTAAAGTTTTACACTCTGTTACTTTAGCCAACATAAAAGCTGGATTTGGGTAGGTGCTTTGCTTAAATTCCTTTACCATATAAACAGTCATTCCCAGGTGAGCCCCCAGGGCCCAAAGGCCATCTTGTGTTAAAAAGTAATATTCTAATAGCGTATAGTGTAAATGTAGGTCTTATATCTTAAATTTTTCTATCTCTATATGGAAGATTTTTTGTAAAAATTTGACAAGATTATCCTTTTTTGGTTATAATGCAGGTAATAGATAGAAAAACAAAATAACTTTTGCAACCACCCCTTTAAATTTCTATTAATTTTTAATATAGAATTTGATTGCTGTGACCATCTAGTATAGATTTTGATAATTAAATGGTCATATACTGTGTAACTCTAGTGAATACTGAATCCTTTATAAACCTGAGCTTTTAAACTAAACTTCAACTTTTGAAACATCCCCACCATTTTTTTACTATGGTCACTTTCAACTTTAATTCGCTATTCCCCAAGAAGATGACCGTCTACAAAATTAAGAAAAACTGAAAGTCAATAATTTCCCTAATGCAGGTTAATTTTTTATTCATTTCATATTTCGTGTCAAATTTTACTGTTTTTCTATTATTCTAAAGATTTTCAGAAATAGCTACTTATAAAAGACCCCATTCATCTGATAACGATTTCATTTCAGATGTCTTTTAATATTTCATTATTAAGAAAGCCTCACTAGCACAGTATATAATTACAGATATTGGATAAGTCAATCTTACTGGTGAACAAAATGCATCAAAGGTACTGATTTCATAGTAAAAATACTACTTTTGAGATAACCTCCTTATATACATGCATGTACTATAGGGACTTTTAATTTTATATTTTAACAGAAAATGAGAAGTTTCACAAAAAATCTAACATTCAATCATATATCTAGGGTTAATTGTATAAAATTTCCTGATTTTTATCAATAATTTCGTCTTTTTCATTGACCTAAATGCTAAAAATATGCTTTTCCTATGGTACATTTGAGACGTCCACTAATTTTCCCAATCGTGGGGTTGTTAACCTTTGTTTGGACTTAATTGGTCTAAAGGCTTTCTTCCTTACTTTACTTGATAAATGTAGCAGTAGGAATCAGGTTTTCACAATGAAATTGAGTCAATTGTCCTAAAACATGTGTTTTGATAAAATATACCACATTTACCCCCTTTTAAGCCCCTTCCCGAACCCTAGATTGAATCAACACCACATGTCTACTTTCTGAACTGCTAGCTATTAGTCCAACGCCCCAAACATATTTTGATGACATTTGTATGCTACACATATACAAGTTAGGCATTTTCGATTAAAAATGAGCATTATACCTATATAAACCTCTAAAGAGGCTATTATCTAGTCCATTGTAGGGCCGCTCACCACTGATTTGTCAACAAAGTAACATGTAAGTATCATTTTAACATTTTACTTTTTATTGTGTCAGATGTTTTTAGGTTTTTTAATACAAAAATACCTTCACACTGTTGTTGTCCACTGTGGCTTTTTTAAAATGGATGCTCATAGTTGCCATGGTTATATATGGTAAGAAGATGTTACTTCCTAAAAGTATTTATTTCAATGTATACAAACCATATTTAACTGGATCTTGATCTTGCGCAAAGTTTGTAAACCTTTCCAAGTAACCCCAACTTGCAACAATATGCTTTCAAAGTGTCGAAAAGTGCCATATTTTAGTACATTGTTACCCCACCCATTTTTTGCAACAATGCTTTATTACCAAAATTATTAACCATACCATCCTTGTATTCACATGGAGCAATACTGCCTAGTACAAGTTAACCTAAGGTAAAAAAAATCATTCTAAAAGTTGCATTTGCGCAATGTATGTCTATTTTTACTGATTTTCAGGCACTATTTGGTCAAACAATTTAACACCTCATTTTTCCCTTTTGAGCCCCTTTTCGACCCCTAAATTGAGACAATGCCCTATATTTATTTTTCATAAAAAGCTAGCTATAAGATCAATGACTTGAAAATATTTTAAAGTAATTTCTACGCTACTTATACATGAGTTTGGCATATTTTTTTTACAAAATAGTGGGGTTTTTTTGCCTACAGAGACCTCTAAAAGGGCTATTTTTAGGTCCCTTTTAGGACTTGCATCACCTATTTGTCAAAAAGCGAAATATAAGTATTATTTCAACATTTAATTGTTGATTGTGTCAGATTTTTTCATGTTCTGCAATACAAAATGCCTTACAAGCTGCATTTGTCCATTTTGGCTTTTGAGACCGGTGGCATCAGAGTTGCCATAGTAACGATATGAAGGTGGTAACTTCCTCTAAATATATTTTATTACAGACCATATTAACTTGGTCTTACTTAAGTGTGCAAACCTTTCCAAGTAACCTCGACTTGCAACAATATGGTAATGGTTTCAAAAATGTCGAAAACTACCATATTTTAGTACATTGTTACCCCACCCACACTTTTGCAACCATTGCTATACCACAGAATTACCAAAATTATTAATCATACACTCCTTGTATTCACATTGAGCAATACTGCCAGGTACAAGTCATCACAAGGTCAAAAGTTTCTCTTCTAAATGTTGCATTAGCACAATGTATGTCTATTTCTACTGATTTTCGGGCACTATTTGGTCAAAAAAATTGATGCCTAATTTACCCCCTTTTGAACCCCTTTTGGACCCCTATATTAAGACAACGCCCTTTATTTATTTTTATAAAATGCTAGCTATAATATCAATGACTTGAAAATATTTTAATGTTATTTCTACACAACTTAAACATGAGTTTTGCATTTTTTTTATTTTAAAAACATAGTTTTTTTTCCTATTTAGACCTCTAAAAGGGCTATTATCAGGTCCCTTTTAGGGTCTTGCACCACTAATTTGTCAAAAATGCAAAACATAAGTATTATTTAAACATTTTATTGTTGATTGTGTCAGATGTCTTCATGTTCTGCAATACAAAAAGCCTTACAAGCTGCATTTGCACATTTTGGCTTTTTGAGACGGTAGCATCATAGTTGCCATGGTTACGATAAGAAGACGGTAACTTCCCAAACATTTTTTTCCGATTCATTATATATCATATCTAGCTTTGTCTTACTAAAGCATGGACACTTTTCCGAGTAACCGCGGCTTGCAACAATATGAGTTCAAAAATGTCGAAAAATGACAAATTTGAGTATCTTGGTACCCCACCCACTTTTCCGACACAATTGCTACAAGACAGAAATACCAAATTTAATTCCAAGACCCTCCTTAGATTGAAATAAAGCAGCATTAAGGAGTACAAGCTGTCACAAGTTCAAAACATACTTATTCTGGAAGTTGCAACCGTGCAATTTATGTCCGTTTTCAGTGATTTTTGGGCACTTTTTGGCCAAAAACTTTGGATTTGGTTACCATGGCAACGGAAGTAAAAATTAAAGAATTAAGCATGAAGGATTTCGTTTTGGGTGAAAACAAACAAGTACAGAAAGTTTGGTTGAATTCTGAGACTATGCGTGAAAAACTTTGCTCCATATTTACAGAGAATTGCTCTTAAGTCTTTATTGTAGGAGTTTCATTCACTAAAATAAGTGAAATAAAGCAGAATCCCACCAATACAATTTATGAGTCCCTTTTAGCTGTCTTGGAAGTGATAGTCTCAGATAGAGCAAAGCCTATAAATACTATAATGCAAAGGCATGCCTGAAGTTTCGTAAACAACACCTAGATGTGTCCACTACATACAATGACATCCCGAAGGGCCTTTGTAAATCACTTTGTATAACATGGATTTGGATACAACACTCTTGTTTTGGCTCCTTTTTTCGACATGGGCCATAGGCATTTTACAAAGGTAAAGATAGACAATTAACCATGGAATTTATATAGAGACCTTTCACAATTAGCTGTTCTGTGTTTGTAGGAAATGATGAGATAAAGCGAGGAATACTTCTTATGTTGTTTGGTGGTGTTCCCAAAGTTACTCAGGAGATGACAAAACTGCGAGGAGATATCAACATCTGTGTAGTAGGGGACCCCAGCACAGCCAAGAGTCAGTTTCTTAAACAGGTATCCACAGGTTTAGATAAACAAAAATTATCAGCGTAAAATTGAAAATATTTTCTTACCCATCAATTTTAACATATGTTTTGGATGCTCAAAAGAACCATCTCATTGAGACAGTTCTTTTGAGTACCCACAACAGATGTTTTGGTTGAGAAATAAGAAAATTATATTTTCGTTACACACTCTTAACTAAAGTCCTGGGTATCACAGATTCATCTGATTATTGGCCCCATTCCCAATTGAAAAATACATATTTTTTCCCAATTTCCATAAAAAATCCCAAATATAGTGTACCGGGCTGCATAGCGCAGTTGGTAACTTGTTTGCAGATACATGTCTGGCTGCAGATCCAGGGGTGGTGAGTTTGATCCTGGCTGGGTCCCTTACTTTCATGGAGATTGATCTTTAAATAATTTCTATGGCCATTCTCCTCCCTTACACTGATTCAAGAAGGGTTGATGTCAGTTACCAGTGAAAGTATGTGCACGAAGTACTGGTTAACCGCTTAGTCAAGCTTGCTCAGGAAAAAATGTGGTTAGGTGAAGTGACCATCTCGACATGACCATAGCTGTTGACTGAGACGTAAAGAACCAACCAATCAAATCAAGCTTTTTGATTAATCAGCTTTTAACCAGTGTTATAGTCTGTTTTTCCCCACAGGTTAAGAATTGGCCCACCTATTCTTTCCATTGTAGACTAGTCCACTTTTCTCCTCCCAGCCTTTATACCCTCATTTTACCACTGCTGGTGTGAATTCATTTTTCATACCCAGACTCCTTAGGATTGGGGAATGAACGTTTGTTCAAATGGTCATTGGTATAAAACAAATTGATAACAACAACATAATATCTTGTAGATATAAGAAAACTTCAAAACTAGCAATCTGGATATATCAGAACCTAATTACTCAAACAGGAAAAGCATGTGCAAACAAAAAAGTCCCATTTGTCTGCGGTCTTCAGCAAGTTTTTTGATGACTAGGATCAGTCCCAATCACCATCTTGATGGTTTCCTTTGAGTTAATGTGATATTCAGGGTTCGCACAGGCTTGAAAAGTAGAGCGAGTTTGACATTTAAAAACCTACATAGTGAATATGGAGATAGCACACCCTGTATACTAAACAACGCATTAGGTTGAACATTTTAAATGTCAAACAATAAGCTTATGTGCATTAGAAATTGGGATACAGACATGGTTCACTAACTACCTTTGGTTCACTAACCCTCGCCCGCTCTACTTGAATTTAGAGGGCTTTCTTGAAAATTAAATATGCCTTGAAAAGTATTGGAAAATCACTCAAAAGCCTCTCAAAAGCCTTGAAAAGTCCTTGAATTTTTCTACTTTCTGTAGAACTTATCACTGTTCATAGAGATCTAAATCAATATAAAATTGTTGTGCCTTTATTTGGTGCAGCAAATGCTGCACCAAATAAAGGCACGACAATTTATACTAATTTTCCAGTTATCTCAGACTAGCATTTCTGAAGTAGGCTTTTCACACTTTGATCAGTATTTTCATTAACATTAAGTCTTTGAAAACTGTTGGAGAGGCTTTTAGAAGTCCTTGAAAAGTCCTTGACTTTTACTTATAATTGCAAGTACGAACCCTGGAGTTAATGATATATTGTTTATTAATAGGTTGAAGAATTCAGTCCTCGAGCTGTGTACACCAGTGGTAAGGCCAGTACTGCAGCAGGTTTGACAGCGGCTGTGGTCAAAGATGAAGAATCTCATGAGTTTGTGATAGAAGCTGGAGCTCTCATGTTGGCAGATAATGGTGTCTGCTGTATCGATGAGTTTGACAAAATGGACCCCAAGGATCAGGTGGCGATCCACGAAGCTATGGAACAACAGACAATCTCAATAACAAAGGCTGGAGTCAGGGTATGTCTGAATTGATGTTTGAATTAGATATCTGTTTTTACTCGATGTTTGCATCAGAGCAACAGATTACGATTTGGGTCGATTACAGTAGTACCACGACCTCTAAGTAATGACCCTCGATTAATTCAATGCATTTACCGCTAAAGTCGCGCCTCAAAGCGTTTTGTGGATGTATAGTTTTCAATACAATTTTTTTTTTTCACAAAAAGCTCTTTTTCAAGATTTCTAATAGTTTAATTAGTTTTTTTCTAACCTTTCATTATTTAATCTTTAAAACTTACTGGACTCTTCAATCACCTCTGCTGGACCTCATCTGTCAATCATAGGATAATTCTTCGGCCTTTCAACTGTTCTTTTGTCTGTGTTTTCAACTTTCACCGATATTTCTGATTTCTCTATGACTGAAAATCAGATCAGCTAGGAATTTTATTAACAATAGTTTTTGCTGTAGATTCCTGACGGGTTACAAACCCAAGAATGCTTTGGGAGCTTTTAGTTGGAACTTTTTGGTTCTAAAGGCGCCCACGTTTAGCAGTCGACATATTGGAAGCGGAAACTTTGATGAGCGGTTACTACTAAAACACGGAATGGTACCAGAATTCAGTCAAACTCCCCTACAGTAGCAATCTTCCGTTCTGACGGCTGAAATTGCGCTTTTGGAAGTATATACCACTATTTGGGAGTTCAGAATTCAATTCCGGTAATGGTCTGCATTTTAGTTGTAACTGTTAACCATTGTTTCCGTTTCCGGTTTCATTTCTAAAATTGGACTGCAAAACAAGCAAATATATTCAAACTACGAGCTCTTAGCATTCACAGGTTTGTAAACCATCAGGAACCGATCCAAAAACACTAGGGCCATCAGAGTTGGGGTCATCAAAAGGATCAGATGATCAATCATTATTAGTTTTTCCTTTTTCAATTCGTTTTTATACAATGGTTTTTTAATTTCAGTTTGTTTTTATGTAACTATAATTCGTAAAAAAACGATAAAACAACCTTTATCTGTTGCTCTATTTCATGCTTGCGTTGGTGTAAGTTTTTCGGATTATTCCTGTGTCCAGGGTTTTGAGACCTAAAATTTCTGAATTCAGCGGTTTTTAATGGCTTCATTGATTTTCAATTTAAAGCTGTGGTCAATAAAGCGTTCAAACTGTCTGGAAGTCAGTTACAATGTATGGCTATTCAATAATCAATATTTTACTGTGATGAACCTATATTTACTATCCTAGTTGTCAGTCAGCGCTGAACAAACTCACATGATTGATGCTGATTGGATTTTATCAAAAAAAGAAAGCAACGCCTTCATGTGTGTACATATCCAACGTGTCAGCTAGATTTGGGTGTCAAATATCATGTAAACAAAGACATCCTAAAATAAAACTTACATCCGCTGCCCCTGTCATGTATATTCCATGCAACAAATAAAATTGTTCATATTCCTCTATGTCTTGCGACCTTCAAAATGTTGACTTTTAAAGTTCGTTGACGTCTTTGAAATTAAATGAAAGATGGTTCTTTATGTGAAGACGATTCATTTGAAATATCAAGCCTTATTCTAAATGCTGTATACTGGGTCCGGGTTGAAACTCAATAAAAAGAGTGCAAAAGCCATCATTGTGAGATCAAAGTGGTACTTTCAAAAGACAAGCGGTACTTTAGAGTCTTATGATCTCCAGACAAAATGATAAAACTCATAGCATCTACTCATAGCATCTACATTTAATACACGCTTGATGATGAGCACTTTTTCATGAGCCATACATATGATGATGATATGATGATGATGATGATCATTTTTCATGGGTCATACATATGATGATGATATGATGATGATGAGCATTTTTTCATGAGCCATACATATGATGATGATGATGAAAATAATGATTAGCATTTTTTCATGAGCCATACATATGATGATATGATGATGAGCATTTTTTCATGAGCCATACAGATGATGATGAGCATTTTTTCATGAGCCATACATATAATGATGATGATGATGAGCATTTTTTCATGAGCCATACATATGATGATGATGATGATGATATATTCAGCATTTTTCATGAGCCATACATTTGATAAAATCTATTACATTTCATTGAAACTTTTAACTGGATAGCTATGGTAACAAGAGTGACTGGTCATTTGAGGCTGGATAAAAGATATTACAAGGAGCTGTCACTCATCCAGGTAGCTTTGACAGGACAGTGTTTGAATAATGGCCAAAATAAACTTTAATTGATTGACTGTTGAAAGGAAAGTTGTTGTGACAGGTCAAATAGTTGTAACCAGGTTCAACAAAGTTTGAACGCTTTACAGACCGCTGCTGTATCTAAAGACAATTGACCACATTTGAAATTGTTAATATTTTGTAGATCTGCAGGACTTAAGTTAAAAGTGTGTACCCAAAAACTAATTTTCTTATTTCTCAACCAAAACATATGTTTTGGGTACTCAAAAGAACTGTCTCAATGAGACGGTTCTTTTGAGCACCCAAAACATATGTTCAAACTGATGGGTGAGAAAATATTTACAATTTTACCCTCAAAAATTTTGTTTATCTAAACCTGTGGATCTGCAAGTTTTATAATTTGAATGGGATGGATTTAGGATGGCTCTGACATTGTACATATCAAGGTGTCACAGGTAAGAATTTCAAAATTACAATAAACTTCAGCCCTAAAAATTACTTTTATCTTCGCAAAAAGTGCATTATGTGTCATTTCGTCTGGGTCTTCACTGTTTGCCAAAGTAGCTGTTGTATAGATAAAGGGTTCACACAAATTCTATGGGACCAGAGCTATGTTTGAGTCAATAATAGTAATAGGTTAGTAGAGTTTGTCTGATACTTATATTGAAATCAATATTATTTATTATCAACTGAATATGATTATAATTTCAGGCTACGTTAAATGCCAGGACGTCTATCTTAGCAGCAGCCAATCCTATTGGTGGTCGGTATGACCGGGCGAAGTCATTGAAGCAAAACATTACACTAACAGCTCCTATCATGTCAAGATTTGATCTCTTTTTCATACTCGTGGACGAGTGTAATGAGGTATGGCCCCAATGTTATAAAATCTTTTTCATGCTCAACTCAACTGAGCTTAAAATTACAACATATTAGAGTTTTAGGCCAGGTTTCAGGTTACAGTGCATTTTTTACCCTTTCAAATTAAGTGGAAATTTTTTTCTGCATTGCTGGACTTGCACAGTCTGTAATGCATGGGTGAAATTTTTCAGGATTATTCCTGAATTCAGGATTTTGAGAAAGTCAACCTCAAAATTCTGAATTAGGGAGATAACAATTTCTTTTCTGATTTATTTTCAGTCTGTCTAAAGGCAATTGACCATTTAAACTTGAAATTGTTTTTATTTAGTGGGCATACTGCAAGTTTTAAGATTGGAGTTTCGAAAGTTTAGGATTTTGGAAATTTTGAACTTTCACCCATGGTAATGTAGTAAAATTGGTAAATTTAGCCAGATAATGTGATTTTGGAGCTTGTCCTGTATGTGAGCAGCGAAGGCTCAGACCAGCCTGTGAATAATCTGTGCAGTCTCAGCAGAGCTTCCACTACTCACACAGACACGGTATGGGTGTCTAAGATGGGCCTGGTCAGTTCCTTTAGATAGGTGCATAATTTATGTTTAAAAAATGAATTCACACACACATGTGTAGGAGGATAAAAAAAATCCCATTAACTGGCTCATTTGTGTTCTTTAGATTATTACTGTTGGCCATGAATTTAAACCCAAGTCTGGCAACAGGCTTTCTTTGAGTCTTTTTCACCATTCAGGTACGCATGCCAGATGCCATTTACTGAAGAAATATGTGTACAGTAAAACCTGTCTTTAGCGGCCACTCAAAAATAGATTAAACAAAGGTCTTAATAACAAATGGTAGCTCCCCTTGGAGCATTCTGCAATACTTTTGACCTGCATTAAGCGATAATCGGTCTTGAAAAACAATTTTGGTCTTCTTTTTGAGTGGCCCCTTAAGATGGGTTTTACTGTACATTAAATACTGGTCAACTCCTCAAAAGAGGCCTACTAAGGAACTATGAATTAGGTTTAACTAACTGTATTATAAAAGATAGCTGAAACTCATTTAAAATGTCAAACCAACAAGCAAAGCCGCTTAAGTAAATTTTCAATTCCGAGACAAAAAATATAGCCCTTTGCATGCTGGGTAATTTAGCAGAGATTAATTTGGGGTGAGAATTTGCGATATTTGCTCATTTTTTCACCAAATATCTCATTGAAATTGGGCAGATGGGAGAATAATCTCATTGCAATTTTTAGGCCATTATGCTTGAATGGGGTTTGCACAGGCTTGAATAGTACTTTAAAAGTGCTTAAATTCTATTTTCTGTAGGACAGCACTGTTGATAGAGACCTACATCAGTATAGAATTGTTGTGCCTTTATTTGGTGCAGCATATGCTGCACCAAATATAGGCACATCAATTTTATACTAATTTTCCAGTACTAATGTGTCCAATTATCCCAGTCTAGCATTTCATAAGTAGAATTTTAACACTTCGATCAGTATTTTTCATTAACTTTAAGTCCTTGAAAACTGTTGGAGAAGCTTTTAGAAGTCCTTGAATTTTACTCATACTTGCCTATATGAACCCTGTTGAAATTTTTTCACTGGGAGCAAAAAGTTTCCTATAGAATTTGAGCAAGTTGAGATAAGGGTCATTTTATCGACACCTCACTTACTCATACTTACATATTCCTTATTTTTCTTCTGCAGGTGACAGATTATGCTATAGCGAGGAGAATTGTTGACTTACACAGTAGAAATGAGGAGTCTGTGGACAGGATGTACTCTGTTGAAGATATTACAAGATATATAATGTTTGCAAGACAGTTCAAACCTAAGGTATATCACAAATATTTGGGTCTGGACGTGAGAAAACCTGTCTTCGGGGTTTCTGACAAAGCTAGACTTAAACCAGTCTCCTCAGCTACAGAGACTAGATAGAATAGTGAAATTTCGCTTGTAGCCAGTCTAGATATGATACTTTTCAATAAGGGAATAACAAAGGCGCTGATTAGACTGCGCGGATGTGCAGGCTGGTCTGCGCCTTTGTTGTTAGCAAACCCCCGAAGACAGGTTTTCTCGCGTCGAGGCCCATATTTCACAACTGCCTCTCTAAATTTCTCAAAGCAAAATATATTACAGGGATTTTCCTAGGCATGATTTGGGGCCAAATATCGACCCCTTCCCCTTTCAAAAATGGGAAAAAACTTCCCAAAATGGTGCATATCATTCTCAATGTCCTAGTTCTACTTTTTGGTGAAAATCTCATGAAAATCAGAGCAAAAATAGCAAAGTAACTAAAGCATGAAAATTTGCATAAAAATGTGAATAAAAACAGGTTTATGAGAGAGACTTTATGTTATCTCTGTCAGACAATAATCAAGCTGATATTATTGAAGCTTTTAACTCTACCTCCAGATATTTAGATGACATACTTAATATTGATAATCCTTATTTTGAACAAATGGTAGGTCAGATATATCCAACTGAACTTCAGTTAAATAAGGCGAATTCTTCTGATACTGAAGCTCCGTTTTTGGACTTGAACTTGTCAATAACAAATGGCATAGTTTCTTCTAAAATTTATGATAAACGGGATGATTTTAATTTTGAAATAGTAAATTTCCCATTTCTTGATGGAGATGTTCCTCGCTCTCCTTCCTATGGTGTATATATTTCTCAGCTTATTCGTTTTGCTAGAGTGTGCTCTAATGTTGATGACTTCAACAACAGAAACTTATTTTTAACTGCTAAATTATTAAAACAAGGTTATAGATATCATAAAATTCGAAAAGCATTTTCTAAATTCTACTACAGACACTCAGAGTTAATTGTTAAATACAACATTGGGTTAAAAACTCTTCTGCAACAAGGCATATCAGAACCTATATTTTATGGTGATTTAGTCTATAAATTCAAACGAATTGTTGGAAAACCTAATTTTAGTGATCAATTCAAAAAGATAGTAAAACGTTATATAAGGGTTGGATATAATTTGGATATCATGCGACAGTCTGCATGCCTAGTTTTAAACCCAATCACAGTTTGTAGCTATGGTTTCCTCTTTAATTGCACGACGGTGGGTCAGGCCTCAGACTCTATGACGGCTCTGACGTAAAGCTTTAATCGGTGGGTTGGTGCCTGATGCTTATCTGTAGCTGGACCCACCGTGGCTCAACTTGAGGTTTTCTTTAGCTCTGACTATCTGTGAGTCATGAGCCCTTTTCTTTGTTTCATCATGGAGTGTTGATTTGATTAGAGTGTTTTCCATGATGATACATTGCATTAGTTAGATGGCCTCCATGCGAGCTGAACTTTTCTTGTACTTCAACAACAGCAGAATCTAGGGCGAAGATTTGGTACCAGTAAAATGCATTTAAGCCCCTGGTGGCTTAGGCTGCTGTCCGTTCTAAGTCGGTGGTTCTGTTGTTGTTGACTTTATGTTTATTGTTACTCCCATTGTGGGAGTCTGTAATTGTTCTATGTTTTGTTGTACATTACTTTATGTCCATTCTAGTATTGCAATCATCTTGATAGGGAAGAGATAGCTGATTGCTTTGCTTAATTTGTCTTCCTGGTGTCTTGTGATGGTTGAGCGGCTCTTCCTCACGGTGCCAAGGGGTTGTCTGCAGTTTGTGATTGTGGTATTTCCTAATCATACTCACTTACTATATTTCATTCACATTTTTATGAAAAATTTTCCATTAGTTTTATGAAGGACATAGCTCCAGATAAGGCTGCATATTGCGTATTTACGCAATTTTGTGGACCTGAAAACGCAATTAATTTCTGTGCGTAGAAAAACGCAATAAAAATCCTTGATACTCAATTGAATCAATTCCGAACTTTTTCGTAGCGTATGGTGCTATTGTATTCTGTTTGCCATTGTCGTTTTTCGCATCACAAACTGATGTTGGGTACAAATTTATACACGGCGTCGCGCTGAATCTAGTTTATTAAATTGTTTACCAGTCCAGGAACATTCTTATCGCTGTTTAGCTATACCCAATATTTAAACCATTACGACATTCGTCTCGCTTTACAATAACAATGGTGATAACGTGGGCGAAAAAGCCCCAGAGCAATTGAATATCATATTGTAACTAACTCTAATACAGCGTTAGTGGTTCGAAGAATCAAAGATGACTTGATAGATACGTTGGATTTTCGAAGTAAGTTGGAAATAGCGATCTCAGATATACTAATATTGCCAGTGTGCTTTCCGAAAGTGAAACCGAAAGTAAACAAAAAATCAGGAGAAACAAGGTCCGGTTTCATTGCTTATTTGCTTTCTGATGGATACCCAATACAAAAACTTTAAATACCCAATTTAAAATTTGAAATACCCAATTAAGTCAAAAAGAGGTGGGTAAATACCCAATTGCCCCCAATCCTTATCTGGAGCTATGGAAGGATAATTAAAATAACAAATGCTTTACACTGCTTATTTCTTATATGCTTTTCAATCCATTTTTTTAAAGTTTCAGATAGCCATTTTGGTATGTATTTTTTCTCCAAATTCTGAAGTTGGAAGAGAAAAACAGAACAAACTAATTCTGTTCTGCTATTCTCTTCCAACTTAAGATTTTGGAGAAAAAAGTTTAGGTAAGGGGATAAAAATTTAGGGTAGGTTGGGTAACCTGAACCACACATATATTTTTTCTTGTCCTTAGTGCAAAATGTCTTAATATTTGATCTTAACCTTTATATCTTAGTGTATTGACTTCGAAACACTGAACTTCTTCAGGAGCAGGTATCTAAGTAATGAGCATTTGTGTACTGGTCTGTTCACCAGTTCTTTAGTTAAGAGTGTGTATCAAAAAATTATTTTTCTTATTTCTCAACCAAAACATATGTTGTGGGCACTCGAAAGATCTGTCTGAATGAGTCGGTTCTTTTAAGCACCCAAAACATATGTTATAATTGATGAGTAAGAAAATATTTACAAATGTACGCTGAAAAATTTTGTTTATCTTAACCTATGGTTCACAATATGATATTTTCATTTGGAAAGGCAACAGTATCAAAACAAATCAGCATTTACTCGGAAGAGAATCTATAAAATACTGGGATACTGATGTTATTTGAAGGACTTAAAGCAGGCCATTAAAATGATCGAATCCAGGCATCTAGAGTGCATAGTTAAAGATTAATATTCTTTTTCTAATGCAAAACATGATGTCGGTACTCCAAGGAACAGTCTCCATAGGGCCAGTTGAGCATAAAATTGCGATTATATTCTTATCCATCAGTTTTAACATTTGTTGTGGGTGCTCAAAAGATCCGTCTCATTGAGAAGGTTCTTTTGAGTCCCCACAACATATTGAGAAATAAGAAAATTATTTTCAGTTACACACTCTTATCTGGGGGCCTGAGTATGAATGAGACGGTTTTTTGAACATCCCAAATACATGTTGAAATTAATGTATAAGAAAATATTAACTATTTTACACTAAAGATGTTAATCTTGATCTATGTTATTATTTTGAGTAGATCAGTAAAGAGGCTCAGGAATATATGGTGGAAGAATACAAGAGATTACGACAGCGAGACGGTACTGGTAGCGCCAAGTCTGCATGGAGAATCACAGTACGACAGCTAGAGAGTATGATCAGATTGTCAGAGGGTATGGCCAGGCTTCATTGCCAGGATGAGGTAAGAGTTGGCAGGCCTTCAGATTAGCAGAGATGCCAATCATTCCGATTTTTTAATAATGGGGATGACTCCTACCTCTACACCGGTTATATCTGATCACCGGTAGTAAAATGAAATACAGACTGTTTTGTGCGTAATTTTTTGAAAACAGTTCTTTAGTGGGTACAAGGTTGCGAGTCTGAGAACCCATCTGGATTCCCTCTGCAAAAAAAATGTGGCAAATTAAACAAATCTTTGGCCACTTGAAGGCTTGAGAATATGCTTAAAGTTGTAGTAAAGCTCTCAGCTATGCATTTGGGAAGGAGGAAGAGGGTACTGCATAAGGCAATATTGAAGCTCATCTTACAAGAAACTTGTGAGTGCATTTTGTGATGTTATTTACAATATTTATGGCGCAATATGCAGTATTCCGGAAAATGTCCCCAGATTCCTGATAAAAGACTTTCAAATTCCTGAAGAGCGATATTTAGGGTTTGCATCTCTGCTCTAGGCATGGTAAAGCTTTTGTTTGATTTGATTATGTCCCAGTCAACAATTTTTCAGTTATGCCTGGACAGGTCTTCCTGTGTTGAACCAGTACTAAGCAAGGATAAATGTATCTTGCTCAAGGACACAACACAGTGACGCCGGTGGGGCATGAACCCTGGGCCCCTCGGTCTCGCAGAAGCATTGAGCCACTGTGCCCCCCGCATGGTAAAGTGAATTAAAAATATGAGTTGGGGGAAATAATGGAAGGCATGATGCACCATTGGTTAAAAAGGCAGGAGTCACACTGGTCAATGTAAACGCACCGGTGGTTGCTACAACGAGCTGGTGGTTGCATTTTTTACAGGAAATTCTGCATGTCTAAGCACAGCTGCAGCTATTTTATCATAGTCCCATGAAATAACATCCAAAAACGATTACTACTCTCTATTTTTTCTATGCAGAGAAGGCTCTGGGGAGTCTGTACATTTGCATAGGCTCACCTGAGTCTTCATCCTGGTACTGAAATATCATGTGCTGGCTCAAATAACGATTTATGTACCGTTTATAAGAACAGTGAATGCTCTGGTGAGGCTGCACCAGCAACCACAGGAATTCTGTGCAACCATCAGTGCGTTGTATCAATGCGTCAAAAAATGCTCCCAGTGCGTTGTAAAATAATTCCTCAATAAAACATTTGCTAGTTTACAAAGAAAAAAAACCAAAGTAGTAATTGTTTTTTGGATGTTATTTCATGGGAATATGACAACACTCAATTTAGGCAGTTACACTAGAAAAAACACCTGTCACGGCAAAACTCCAGAACTTTGTTGGATTTGCAGTCCAAACCATGAATTATATCACCAATTGCTTGGCAGAGCCATAAACTGCAATGTTACCTGTGGTCTGTGCGCCAGGTGTCATCACAAATAAAATATATGCAAGTTTATAAATAAATAATAAAGTCAACAGGTATAGATTTTTTTACCTTTTACGCCACCACCGGTGCTGAAAAATGCAACCACCAGCTTGTTGTAGCAACTACCGGTGTGTTTACATTGACCAGTGTGAGAGTGGGGTATATAAGGAAAAATAAGCCTCAATTCTGGCATTTTCTGTTTTGCACTCAAGCTGTGAAGATCTCCAGGAGCTCTTGAGGCTTATCTCTAATTTGATTGGCTAATCCAATAAACTTTGAAAATGATTGACACCTGTTATCAGCTCAGTGGCCATGTGTTTTGTCATATGGGGTATTCTGCCATCACTATCAATTGTTAGGAATTTAGTCAAAACCTAAACAATAAAATTTGAATTTTGAAAGAATTTTATTTTGGATATTTTTCTTTATATCGAAATTTTAGAAAAATTGATCAATATTTGCTATTGATTTTTTTATTATAAATCATTTAGCAAAAAAATAATAGAAATAATAAATTATTTACTCATCTATATTTTTCTACTATAGGATTTATAACATTCTTGTTTTCAAATCAGGCTTAAATGAAATGTATGTGTGGTTCCTGTTGGCCTACCTACCTTAATTTTTTTAACCCTACCCTAAACATTAAAATGGTCTTTGGAGAAAAAAGACCTAAAATGGGCACTTTTTCAGATTTTGTCACTATTTTCTTTGTTAAATGTTATAACAAAATTTAATAATTTCCCTACCTACCTACCCTAAATTTTGTAGGTATGCAACAGGAACCACACATATATTTCATTTAGGCCTCACTAGAAAAGTTGTTTATTGAGACAAAATGGACAAATTATAAAAAAAAAGCTCTAATTAACAAAGTCTCATTTATTTTACATTTTTCTTACTTATTATACTAATCCAAACTAAGATAATGACATACATGTAATGATACTTTATAAATTACTGCCTATGAAAATAAATGAGGTGAGTCATGTTTGTTATGTGTCCACTGGTTATAAATACTCTGTAATTACTCTAGATAATTGGTATTTAGTTACTGTGGTCCTACACTGTCCAAATATCACAAAACTGTAGACTGTGAATGTTTGTTTATACATCAATTAGCATCAATCGCATGGTTGCACAGTCACCTTTTGTTTTCTTATTTTTTATTGATATTTGTTCAGGGTAAATCTTACAAAGTTTTATTTAGAAAACGGCGAAGATCCAGATCAGCTGTTCTGATCAGAACTCAAACTGCATCTTAGGTAAAATTATTTTGATCAAATTTGGGAGGGATCAAGTGCATAAATATTCAGCATGATAATTATTGGAAAAAAATGTATGAATATAAAAATGAAAAATCATCAAATATTTTATTGATGACAATCAAATTCACTGAAGAAAGTTGCATTCATCATTCATGTCATCATTCAATTTTTATCAGCTTGTTTGGTCTTATTTTTCAAAAAAGAAAAATACCAATAATTATTACAAAAATATTGTCATTTTTTGAGACAAGCAAACAGAACAGTAGTAGCCTGAGGCTTATCTGTTATCTGCTAGACCAGATTGGGACAGTGGCCTGGTCAATAGCTAAGCTCTGCTCACTGACCATCTCATACAGGTAATAATCTCTCTGCCGGGGGTACAGAATCCCTGCCTTTAACCATTATCTGTACAAGAACAATCAGTAGTACAACTGTGTGCAAAAATTAGAGGTTCTGGTCCTGGGGGGAAAGTGGGGAATCTGAATGCCAATGGCAGATAGTTAGCTATCCTTTCAAGGGCCTTTATTTGTGATGGAAAGTGATATTGACTACTTGTAAACTTTGTGTAGCGATTGTTCTTTCAAAGTGCTAGGCCCTTGCCCCAAATTGAAACCCATAAGAAAATGCATTTTGTGGCTCCCGAATTTTTTTACCATTGAATTTTACAAAGAAATTATAGGAAACAGACCATGAAATGGTCATTTTCCTATCATTCCTTTGTAAAATTGTCTCTTTATAACCTGGTTCACCTGTAAGGTGGACCATTTCTATGGACCCCAAACATAGCATTGTACAGACCCCCAGATAAGAGTGCATACCAGAAAATTATTTTTCTTATTTCTCAGCCAAAACATATGTTGTGGTTAC
>CAXHUL010000413.1:290096-363828 GCA_964019695.1 Loripinus fragilis
AAAGGAAAAGGTTTCCCCACTCTATTTACAGAATCGTTACGGATTGAAGGGATACACTCTAAGCTGGAGACTGTTTCAGAGACACAGACAGATGAAACGCCTGATGATAAATGATATTTTTCAAATATCATTATTTCAGCAACCAATAAATCTTTGAAGAAAATAAAAATTGGAATTTTTTAAACTAACTAAAAAAGGAATGGTTTGATATTACCACGGCATCCAATTTAGGTTACCTTGCACCCCCCCAGGACAATTTTTCATGGGTGCCAAATTGTTTATTGGGACCCCCTGGATGGGAAACGAAGGTGTCCTCAAAAAAAATTTGGTTTGGGCTATGTGAAATTGCATGGTTTCTATGGCAACCCATAGCGAATTTGAGAAGGGGGGTCTGCCTACAAAATTACTCATATCTCAGCTGTTACTTATCCTAGACAACTAAACTTTATACCAAATTAAAGCTTAGACATAGGCCTATTATCCCCTTGTTGCATATGCAAATTATCTAATTTGTATATTCATAAATATTTATGAAAACATTAAAAATGTGGTTCACGAATCGGGGGTATACGTACAAGATCAATAATATCTCAGCTGCTTTTAGTCATAGATTACTAAAATTTGTACTAACATAAAGCTAAGACATTGGCCTTTTATTTCATAGTCAAATATGCAACTTACCATATTTGCATAATTTGCATATTCATGAATATTAATAAAAACGCTAAAAAATAAGGGAAAATCAATACAAATATAAAAAGGCAGATTTCATCCCTATGTTGTCATTATTGCATGTTTTAATATAATCAATGTTACAATTGGACAGGTCGAATCATCCAGTGGTCCTATATGAATATTATCTCATTTGAATATTCATGAAAATGCATGAAAACTTAAAAAAATGAGGGAAAATCACGTAAAAACTATAAGCCTAGGGGAGGGGTTAAGGTACGATCTATCCTGCACTCCTAGGACCTTTTTAATTCATGCCAAATAGTTCAGTGGGACCATCAAAATGTGAAACGAAGTTCTCCTCAAAAGAAATTTGGTATGGGCTACGTGAAAATGCATGGTTTCCATGGCAACCTCTTATATGATTCTCGAGATTGGGGGTAGGCCTACAAATTCCATCATATCTAGGGTTCTACTTATCCTAGAGCACTAAAATTGGTGTCAAATTAAAGCTTAGACACATGTCTTTTTTCCTGTGGTCAGATTTGTAAGTAATCTAATTTGCATATTTATGAATATTAATAAAAACCTACAAAAATGAAGTAAAATCATAAAAAACAACATAAATGAACATATTTCAGCACAAAAACATCATCAAACCACCATTGTTGCTAGTTTTTATATCCTCAGTGATTTAATTTGATAAGCTCTTTCATCCAGTGGTCCTAGATGAAAATTATCTCATTTGCATATTCATGAATATTAATGCAATCTTAAAAATGAGGGAAAAAACCATGGGTAAACTATAGTATGCAACGGGGTAATCAGACCTAAATTGAACACATAGGACATTTCATTATGGGCGTAAAGTTGTCCAATAGGACCACTTATATGCAAAAAAATATTGTCCTCAAAAATAAATGTTCTTTGGGTTTTTGAAATTTCATGGTGTCCATGGCAACCCATTATGCTGACTGTAAACAATGAGGGTATACGTACAAAAAATACTCATATCTTAACAACATCTCATCCTAGATTACTAAACAGGGTACCAAGCTATTTCCTGGACATAGCAGTTTAATTTGGTAGTTAGATATGCAAATAATCTAATATCCATATTCATGAATATTAATGAAAACTTTAGAAATGAGAGATAAAATTTCAGAAAAATTAAGGGGTGTACATATGAACTTACCAATATCTCAGCTGCTATGCGTCCTAGTGAATCAAAATTGGTGCCAAATCAATGCTTAGACAAAATACTTTCACCTTAAGTTCAGCTTTGAAAAATAGTTAACATAAATAATTATGAATTTTAATTAAAACAGAAGAAATAAATAGAAAATCGCGGAAAAATCAAGGGGGGGTACTTACAAATCTAATAATATCTCTATTGCTAAGTGCCCTAAAGTACCAAAATTGGTTTTTAAACTAATGCTTAGACAATAGTATGTTTAACAAATCATCAAATTAAAAAATGGTCATATTATAATATTCATGAATAGTGATGAAACCATGAGCATTTTGAGAAAATACTCGAAAATGAAGGGGATATACCTACAAAATTAGTCATATCTCAGCAGCTTATAGCCCTTATGTAGCAAACAAGGTGCCAACTTATTGCTATGATACAGCCCTTTATCTCAATGGTAATATTTGCCAGCTGTCGCATTTACATATTCATGAAATTAATATAAACATTAGAATAAAGAGAAAAAATGCCAAAAAATAATGGGGTATACCTACAAAATTACCAATATCTAAGCTGCTAATTGCCCTAGAGTAGCAAACAATATACTTAATTTAAGTCTATGCATAACAGTTTTACCTAGTGGAAAGATATAAGAATTAACTAATTTGTTTAACATCAATATTAATAAAAACTTTAAAAATACAAGAAAAAATGTATACAAATTGATAGCAGTGTACCCCTAAAATTACTCATATCTCAGCTGCTATAAATCTTATACTTTTTTCTTTTACTCAAAAACACTTAGGGCTATGCTGTTTGATATGGTACCAAACTTGCTACTATTGGGCAATTGAAAGCTAAGATATGAATCACTTTGTAGGTATACCCCCTTAATTTTCCTGTACTTTTCTCTACTTTCACATGTTTTCATCAATATTCATGATAATTTAAATTTGATGTGTTATGAATTGGATCGTTTTGGTAAACATGTTGTGTCTATGCATTGACTTAAAATCAGGTTTGGTACTATTGGGCACTTAACTACTGAGATATGAGTAATTTTGGAAGTGCACCCCCTTGATTTTTTCGCAATTTTTCATTCATTTCTTCTGTTTTCATTAAAACTCACTAATATTCATGATAAATATTTTTTTCATATTATACCTTATGGTAAAAGTACAATGTCTAAGCATTGAAATGGCACTAGGTTTGATACACAGGAACACATGGTAGGTGATATATTTGTCATTTTATATGTACATCCCGTAATTGTTCTAAGTTTTTTCTTTCATTACAAAAGTTTTCATTAATATTCATGAATATGCAACTGAGATCATTTTCATATAGGACCACTGGATGAAAGAACATATCAAATTGAATCACTGAGGATATAAAAACTGGCAACAATGGTGGTTTGATGATGTTTTTGTGCTGAAATATGTTCATTTATATTGGGGTTTTTTATGATTTTACTTCAATTTTGTAGGTTTTCATTAGTATGCATGAATATGCAAATTAGATTATTTACAAATTTGACCACAGGAAGAAAGACATGAGTCTAAGCTTTAATTTGACACCAATTTTAGTGCTCAAGGATAAGTAGAACCCTAGATATGATTGAATTTGTAGGCCTACCCCTCAATTTCGAGAATCATATAAGAGGTTGCCATGGAAACCATGCATTTTCACGTAGCCCATACCAAATTTCTTTTGAAGAGAACTTCGTTTCACATTCTGAGGGTCCCACTGAACAATTTGGCATGAATTTAAAAGGCCCTAGGAGTGCAGGATAGATCGTACCTTAACTCCTCCCCTAGGCTTATAGTTTTTATGTGATTTTCCCTCGTTTTTTTAAGTTTTCACGCATTTTCATGAAAATTAAAATGAGATAATATTCATATAGGACCACTGGATGATCGACCTGTCCAATTGTAACATTGATTACATTAAAACATGCAATAATGACAACATAGGGATGAAATCAGCCTATTTATATTTGTATTGATTTTCCCTTATTTTTTAGCGTTTTTATTAAGATTCATGAATATGCAAATTATGCAAATATGGTATGTTGCATATTTGACCATGGAATGAAAGGCCTATGTCTTAGCTTTATGTTAGTACAAATTTTAGTAATCTATGACTAAAAGCAGCTGAGATATTATTGATCTTGTACGTATACCCCCGATTCGTGAACCACATTTTTTGTGTTTTCATAAATATTTATGAATATGCAAATTAGATGATTTGCATATGCAACAAGGGGATAATAGGCCTATGTCTAAGCTTTAATTTGGTATTAAGTTTAGTTGTCTAGGATAAGTAACAGCTGAGATATGAGTAATTTTGTAGGCTGACCCCCCTTATCAAATTCGCTATGGGTTGCCATAGAAACCATGCAATTTCACATAGCCCAAACCAAATTTTTTTTGAGGACACCTTCATTTCCCATCCAGGGGGTTCCAATGAACAATTTGGCACCCATGAAAAATTGTCCTGGGGGTGCAAGGTAACCTAAATTGGATGCGGGGGTATATGATTATGATTAACATGAGAAAGACATTAGATCACAAAGGGAAATACTGCTAAGTACCAAACTGATCTTGCAGTAGGAGGAAGGCTTTATAAATTCAGGAACGTGAATAACAAATTATGTAAAATATAAACGTAAAAGAGTCTAAATCAAATTAAATAGAGAAATTAGACGACTTATTTGAAAAGTGACCCCAAAGCATATTCATCTTTATTTGATGAACTCAGAGAGAATAAGCGAGAATCTTACGAGTTGATGGCATCTTCTGATGACATGCTTGATCATTTTCTAGTCTAAATAAAATACCTAATAAGTTTAAACAGAGAACAAAAAAACAGAGAACAACTAGCTAATGCGGAACATACCCCTACCTTTTGAAAACTTGATTTTTTGATTACCAAAGGTGAAGTATCTAAATATCTGCATGCCTTAAAGAATGTCAAGTCTTCTGGATTAGACTATACACCCAATGAAATGTTAAACTAAGGGGATCTAGTATGTTGAAAATATTTAATACTGTTTTACAGTTTGGGATATACCCAGAAGAGTAGAAAAGGGATACTTAAATCCTATTTATAAATCAGGTGTTAGATCTGATCCTTCAAACTTCAGAGGCACATCCTTAATGAGCTGCCTTGGGAAACGTTTCAATTAAATATCTTCAACTTACTGAAAATGTTATCATTGATTAAACGCAGATTGGTTTTCAGAAGAAAGCAGGAACCTCTGATCACATGTGTGTCATGTGTACGTTAATCAAGAAATACACCAAACAGAACCATAACTGTTTACTTGCTTCGCTGAATTTTGAGAAGACATTTGACTTTGTGAAGCAAGTAAACAATTATGGTTCTGTTTGGTGTAAAGCAAACGTAAAGCAAGTCAATTAATTTAGTTTAAATATATTTTATTTCAACTTGGAAAGATACACATACAAATATATACAAGTTACATAATGTAAAAGGATTAGAACGAAAGCTGGAAGCTTATGTTATTCTTCTCCTATTAAGGGGCCCATTAAGGAAAGAAAATACTATTCTAATTCTACTACTTAACGTTCCTCCAAAGATTGTACATCAGAACACGTATAAATAGGTGGTAAGAAATGCTGCAATTACAGATCACTGACATATCCATGACACCGTGAGGAAGAGACGTTACAACGTACACAGTCAAACAAAGGCAAACACAAAAAATAATAAAACTATGGCAACTAGCTATTTCTATTACTTAGCGTGATGATTGTCAAACTCTGAAGGAAACAAAGAACGTTGGTTTAACACAAAACAATGGGAGTAACATCAATGAAATCGCCGCATTAGAACGACTGTCTTTAGACTGCATTCTTAACATTGCCGGATGGTGATGTGTGGTATGATTTAACATGGCTCAGAAACAAACGATTTAATATTTCAAATAGTTTGTTTGTTTGATTGATGTATTTCTTTACGCCACAGTCAACAATTTTCCAACTATATGGGGACCGGTCTTACTGAGTCAAACCAGTACTAAGCATGGATTAATGTGTCTTTCTCAAGGATACAACGTGATGACACCGGTGAGGCACGATACCACACTCTTGAGTCAAGCACTCTTCCACTGAATACTGTGCTTCCAATATATCAAATAAATAATTAAAAGGAACATTATGGTATTGTTCATCAACCTTAAACAGGCTGTTGTCACACGGGGCTATTAAAGGTTTGCAATGAAATACATGTAGTGCTAAAAAAATATAATGATGGGTCAGCACACGAAAATATGGCGCAGTGTAGTATGTATGTATGTATGTATGTATGTATGTATGTATGTATGTATGTATGTATGCATGCATGCATGCATGCATGCATGCATGTAGGTAGGCAGGCAGGCATGCATGCATGCATGCATGCATGTATCTATCTATCTATCTATCTATCTATCTATCCATCCATCCATCCATCCATCCATCCCTCCATTATCTGTCTGACGTCATTATCTGTCTGACGTCCGTCCGTCCATCGGCCCGCCTGCCCGCCCGCACGCACACACACACATACATACATACATGCATACATGCATACATACATACATACATACATACATACCCACATACATACATACATACATACATACATACATACATACATACATACATACATACATACATACAAACATACATACATACATACATACATACATACATACATACATACATACATACATACATATATCGATAGATAGATAGATAGATAGATAGATAGATAGATAGATAGATAGATAGATAGATACATAGATACATACATACATACATAGATACATACATACATAGATACATACATAGATGGATAAATACATAGATAGATACATAGATCTTTCTTTCTTTCTTTCTCTATATACTGCCTGGCGCTCGCTTTCGAGCATTAGGTGTACATTGTACACTCCGGGTTGCAGGATGAAAGCCTACAAGTAACCACATCGAAATTACCGTAGGGTTCTTTAACCTGCACAGGGGGTGACTTTCCCTGCACAGGGGACATCCAGTTAACGTCCCGATCCGAAGGAAGATGCACTTATCTAGCGTCATCCCTGCAAATGACTCTAGAGAAAGCGTGTTCGGACACCGAAATTTTTCTCGCCGCGAGCGGGAATCGAACCTGGGACCTCTAGCACCAGAGGCAAGTGCCTAACCACTGAGCTACCACGCTTTCAAGATAGATAGATACATAGATAGTAGATACATAGCATACATACATACCTAGATAGATGCATAGATAGATACATAGATAGATAGATACATAGATAGATACATAGACAGACAGACAGACAGACAGACAGACAGACAGACAGACAGACAGACAGGCATGCAGGCAAGCAGGCAGACAGACAGACAGACAGACAGACAGAGTCGACCTTGTATTACATCAAGCAGTCTAGGAATACTTTTTTCTTTATTCAGTTTCAATATTTCGGTAACTAGTCGTACCGACCGCTTAACGAAAAGATCAGAGTTTGCCGAATTTTATGGAAGTGATGATTTCGCGCCAAGTGTGAACTAAAAGTAAAGAAACCGCATTTATTTGAAAATTTAACGCATGCCCAGTGAGCTACCTCGATGTAACAAACTCATTTTCAATTGTAGTTGTATTTGCTATTAAATCTTTCTGTGACACGCAGTCTAAAGCAAAAAACACGTTTCGCCCCGTTAGCAGTTCGTTCACACGCACGAGCTTGAAGGGAGCGACCTAGAGAAAATTATAGTGGAGTAAGCTAATTTCGCCAAGAATGTAATTTCGCCAATTGAACATTCCTACTGTTTTTTCACTTGTGTGACATCACAGGCTCATTCTGAAAAGGGGATTTCCAAAGGCAAAAGAAAAGCTTCTGTTAAGTTGTTTTAGCAGTAAGAAAATGCATATCTGAGTGGTAAAGTAATGGTCACATATCTGCATCTATGTTTTCCCACCATTTTCACTAATTCTTTTTAACCCCAATCTTTAAATTATGATCCTGATATGTTTTATTCATTGAATACATCACTTCCTTCATCTTCATTTGCGTTGACACCCTCACTATGGAGGTAAGAAAACTCAATGAGGTATTGGGGTCCCAAGTGGGGAAAATCATTGATTTTATCATAAGGGGGTTCTTATTAATGTTAAGACTCAGAAACAATGGTATGGCTAATAAGCAGTTGTACGTACCATATATCTTAAAATATTTTTTTGTTAAATTATGTCAATCTTTCGCCTGCAATGGCTTGATGTATCCCTTAAGTACAAAAAAGAAAGTTTTTATGTCAATTTTTCATTTACTGTCTGTGTGGTAGCACCCCAATGAACCTAGGGGTTCAAATCAATCTGAAATTGGATTAAATATATAAAAAAAAAACATGACTGACAAATTTGTGATTACAATAAATTAATTGATAGAATATTCACAATAATTTATATTCATTGAATGAAAAAAATGGTTTGTCTCATAACATCTATTGATTTTTTGTCTATCCAACCCTTTTTGAGGCCTCTTTTTTCAGGTCAACAAGAGTTGTCGAAATTAGATTACTATTTTCAAAATGGCGGAAAAACGGGTGTGCAAACAAATCAAAGTTTTTGAAAATTAAAAAAACATATTTGATGGTCTAAGGTATCACACATTATTATAAAAGGTTGAAATTTTATGATAAAATCATTTTCTGGTCAGGTTGTATTTTATTTTGCTATCCTCAGAGCCATATCTGCTTATGTTGGCGAAAACTGATTATCCCAGTATACCTTTGTGAAGAGACTTATAGACAATATACCTTTGAGAACAGTGCTGCCTGTAACGGCTCAAGATACAAGATACCATTTGATATTTATGGAAAAGGGGGGGGGGGGGTGGGGGCTGGAAGATTTTTCGAAAAATAAAATAGTCAGGACTGGCGTTTGCAATAAAAAAAATTCAGAACGGATCCCAAGAATAACAAGAAAAACTATAACATGAAATATCATGTTATACTGGGGCGTTTTAAGTGGCTCATTAACGTTTCACCCAGTTTAGAGGGCATTAGATATCCACGTAGTGTATATGTATTGTCTTTTGTTTGTTTTTTCTTGTTGTTGTTGTTGTTTTTGTATTCACCTGAGAAGCAATTTGGATGGTTTCTAACACATATAAGTAGGCTACATATTTAGATTTTTTTCTTGATTTAAAAATAGATTGATCCTTGAAGTTGCTGCAAAAGCACTCAGACAACATATAATTTGCGTACAGAGGGGTTGAGGGTTGGTGCTCAAAAGAACGGTCTCAATGATGCGTTAGGCCTAAATGAAATATATGTGTGGTTCCTGTTGCATACCAACAAAATTTAGGGTAGGTAGGTAGGGAATTTATTAAATTTTGTTGTAACATTTAACAAAGAAAATAGTGACACAATCTGAAAAAGTGCCCATTTTAGGTATTTTTTCTCCAAAGACCATTTTAATGTTTAGGGTAGGGTTAAAAAAATAGGGTAGGTAGGCAACAGGAACCACACATATATTTCATTTAAGCCTTACTACTATTTTCGGTTAAAATGACGGCGTTTTGCCAGGCATATACATGACTGGGGGTGCTTGATAGATGGATACCGACAGTCAATATATTACAACACTAATAGCACACTATAAGCAAGTGACTAAATTAGTCTTAATCGCTCCCCTTGTTTAAGAAAAGATTTGTCTTTTTCTTCTGTTTAAAAAAGCAAATGTCCCGAGATAGTGATCATTCGTTTAGAAAACACTAAACTTTGCTACATATTAAAAGTATTAGCTGTGGACAGAAGATTTAAAAAAAAATCTCCATTATGCCATATGGAAGCTCGGACCCAGTATCCGAGATGGAAGTGATCATCAGTATTTGGTAAATTTGAACCCAAGAGGCAGTGCTTGCAGTATTTATGTATGGGACTACAAGCTGTGGGTATCATGGTTTCAGAGGAGAAGATTTTTAAGTGTCTCCCCATTAATGGAAGCTAATGACTCCTGTGGCATGGCTAGTTTAGACACCAGTGGTATGGATGTAGGAATGTCTGTGTTTTCCCATTATAATTCTATGGGAGGTGTATATGCCAGAGATTGAATCCAATTAACCCAAAAACCACATTGGACCTTTCCCCTTCATTACCAGTAACCTGACGATGCGTTATATTTAATTTGACTAAAAATGGTCTTTTGAAAACATGAACGGAAGATGAGATAACGAAAGTTTGACCATTGGTATTCTTATTCCTCCCACTAATATTCGGCTTGGGTTAGCTAACAATATCGTTACTCAACTGCGTCCGCATTTAGAGTATTGCCCAGTTGATAGAAGGAGGCGAAGGTAGTGAGATCATTCCTAAATGCTCCCATCTACCAATTGTTTGATTGTTAGATCTACAAAATGGCGTAGAGTGAGGTTTTGCCAGTAACGACAACTGCACTTCTTTGAATAAGAAGAAATGAGAATGACTGTAGAAAATATTTCATGACCAATTTCAACTTTGGAATGGTGCTGGACTGGAAGAGCGAACCCCATGACAGCCTGGTTGCCAGTCAGCCTCACACACACACACGCACGACTAGTATGCGAGACCCACATCGCTGATACGATAGTGTCAAAATCTTGTGTCAAATTAATTTTGTTTAAAAAAGTGGCTTATCGCGTCAAAATCTTGTGTCAAATTAATTTTGTTTAATAAAGTGGCTTATCGCACTCAAAATGTTGCACAGGAAAGGCTTTCAATCACATGTGAAACTTTGATGACCCAAATTAGAATGCCGCGGGGCTGATCTGATTCCAAATTGTTTGAAAGGGTTATCAGCAGATGACAATGTCATGTAAAGGTTTAACGCAAAGTTAAAATACATCAGTTCAACTTCAACTTGTCATAACCTCTAAAGTGTCAAACAGTTTGGGCCCCTATCAGGTCCGGACAGAATGTCGGGCCTGATCTGGGTCAAAACTGTTTGCAAATGTTATCGGCAGATGACATGTCAGATATTTTAATGCAAAAGGTAAAATACAATGGATTTGATCCAGAGTTGTCAGAACCTAAAGAGTTACCTAAAGAGTTCTGACGTGAAAAACAATTTGGATCCTGGTCGGGCCACTATGGTTGTTGTATACATATAGGGATACCCAGGTAGGTTCGAAATTGACAACTTTTTCTCATATCTAACTTTTGTCACAGCATCCAGTCGATCCAAACATTGCATGCGCAGATCCAGAGGGGGGAGGGGCAAATGAAGGAGCCCCTCTGAAACCTTGAAAAAATATAATTTTCTTTGAAATAAACCATTGGCATTCTGTAAAATAAGTTCGGGACTAAAGAAACGTTGTCAGAGATTTTCTATGTCAGATGGACCTGGACACCCAGTAAATGCAATCTTAAGGACATGTAATTAGCAGAATAAGGTGTGCTCGATTTAAAATGAACTCATATATGAATTACAATAAAAGAGATAGAAACTATCCCAATATTCTCATTTTCCGATGCATATCAATAGTAGGAGAATACTGCTAAAAATTAGCTTACATGGGATAAATGAAAAAAAAAATAACGACGCCTTGTGGATTCGAACCTGCGACCATTTAAATGCAAAAGCATAGCTGTGCGACAGTTACCGTCGCAACCGATTGCGCCATGGTATGGTCATCTTTATGTCAAGTATTCGTAAAGGTATAATAATTTGTTATCGCTCATTCAGCATCTTTCTATTTATAGATCTATCCACGGTTACTAAATTTACCCAATATAACGCATAATTTATCAATCTGTCCGGTCACTGCATCTCTATTTTTCACAAGTTATTTCTGTTATTTAGTTACAATTTAGCTTCGAAACTTTAGTATACGGGAAATATATATATGCAAATTGACAGTGTCCGATATTAGTCACGTAAATCTCTCGCTTCGATTTAGCTGGTTTCCAGCATGCCTTGTATCTATATGGTAATAGGTACCAGCTAGGTCCAAGTTTTCTGAGTTGAGAAGAATTTTTTAACCACGCCCACCTTTGATAGACAGAATAATAGAAATATATTGGGACTATATGTACTAATTTGAGCATTGCGTAGTCTGTGAATACTGTCTTTGAATTCGCATTTATATCTTTGTATTTATCAATAAGTTCGCCCCAGAAAAGTGTAGACTGGTTCTCTCCCTTTAATAGCTTGTCAGCATATCAAGACTGGTAGGTACTAGCCGCCATTGCGCCTACGTATAGCATACACACTGACGTCATGAGTGACATGGTATTGAAAAATACCCTTGACATAAAGTGCATTTTTAAACAAGCCGTTTTATAAAGTTTATTTTGTTCTGGGAGTTTATATATTTTTTTCTTTTACTTAATTATCAATTATAGCAACTGCAAAAAAAAACACGGAAGTTTGTGTTGAAGAATCTTTTCTGGAGCATGCTCAGTCGCATGAGTAGGATTCTCCACTTGTAAATAAATAGACGTTACCAGTCGTTATATGCGTAATGGAAGTAGAGCTTTATCAACGAGGGGAACCAATCTATAAAAAGTTTGGACCAGGCCTGCTGTTGTTATTGATAATAAAAAAAAAAGTCTGCCACCGTACAGTCACATCTGGGGTCCCACGTACAAGGCTCTGTCCTCAGTCCCATTCTCTTTCTCATTTACATAAATGACCTCCCTGATAAAACAAAGGTACAGTTGTTTGCGGATGACACAGCCATTTACTTGGCAGTGACAGGCAGTCTCCATCTTAGAAGATGCTCAGATTCTGCAGCAGGACCTCCATCACCTCCAATGCTCCATCTATGGGAGCTGGATTGGGATATAAAGTTCAATCCAAGTAAATGTGTTGTAAATACATATTACAAGATCTAGAACTCCAGTCCCAAGCCAGTAACTGCTGCATGGCCAAGTACTGGAATCAGTTGGAGGCTCCAAGTACCTGGGGGTGGAAATCAACAACAACCTCAGGGTTTTTTTTGGCCCGTTTTGACGACCGATATTCGGTCGTGTTCCCAATGCCAAAAAGTATGTTTTTTTCCCAATTTGAATAAGAAAATTCCCAATTCAAGGAACAAAAAAAAAAACGGGAGAAAAAATAACAAAATATCGCCATTTTACGATGTTTATGTTTGTGGTTGAAAGAGCGGGTCCGAACAGTCCGAATGATACAAGGGAAATAACCAAATATTGCAAACTCCCAAACGGTAACGTCCCTTTGCGGCAATTCAGCAGAATTTATTCGAGAAGGTGCCGGGGAGTTTGTAATAAACACACATGGTTTATTTTACTGGTACCCTACTCTGGCGTATTAATTTAGATTAAACGGGGCACCTTTCTCATAACAAAAAAAGAAAAAGCTTGTAACATATTTTCGCGATGTCGCACAATGCGAAATATTACAGAAAGAAACTAAAAAAAACGGAGTCAAGTAAAAAAAATAGATGTGCTTTTTCGTCAGCAAGCATTAGCATCGGAGAATTCTGCAAATATCACCCCCAAACAGACCGAAAAAGTAGAAGCATCGGCCGAAATTGCCGAATCGTCTGCTTCCACAAAAAATTGTCCGTCGACATCCGCTGGTGTACCTTCTCAGTGTGATGACACTCATTCAAATCATGACAGCAGCGATGACAATCAATCGTCTGATGGGTCCCAGAGCACACAAGATACATGTCTAGTTCCAGACCAGCGACTGTTTATGTCATCAAAATATGAACGTAGATACAACTGGTTGTACTACAGTGCAGCAAAGGGGGGCTATTGTTGTAAAATATGTGAGCTCTTTGCCCAAGAATCTGACAATATCTTCATAAAAGGTACAACTCTAGGGGACCATCCAACCAGAAAATTGGAAAGACACCTAAAAAATGAGCCACATTTAAGATCTGAGACCAAGTACATAACTGCTAATACGTCCTCCACCCCTAGGGTTCTGCAACTTTTTCAACAAAATGCAGCAAAAGCTACAAGCTCTCAAACCGTGGAAACAAATCGCACATACATGGCAAGTCTGGTGAAACTGTGCTACTTTACAGTCACTCAGCACTGGTCGCTAAACCAGTTTGAACCCCTGCTTGACTTCCTTATTGACTTGAAAGCCCCCAGTCTAACTGCGTACATGGAAAGTAAGACCAATCCTATCAAGTATGCTTCATCAGCAACAGTGTCAGATATTCTTACCTCCTTAGATCACATTTTGGAGGAAGAAGTACTGATGAAGGTGCGCTCAGCCCCATTTTATTCGCTTCTTGCTGACGAGTCCTCCGATGAAGCCCACAAAGAACAGTTTGCTGTTCTGATTCGGTGTCCGTCAGGTATTAACAAAGTTAAAGACCACTTCCTTGGAATCATCCATGTTGAGCGTACTGATGCTGCATCCTTGATGGAGGCCATCGAGACTTTTTTGCACAGAAAACAGCTGGACATCAAGAAGGCATACTTTGTGGGTTTTGATGGTTGTAATACCATGAGTGGAGAGAACACAGGCCTTCAGAGACGGTTCAGACATCACATGCCATTCCAGCTGTACATAAACTGCAGGAACCATAAGCTGGCCTTGTGTGTAAAGCATATGATGGGCCACTTTCCTGTACTACAGAATATTGACAGTCTGCTGCTAAGTGTTTGGAAGCTCTTCCACTACAGCCCTCAGAAATACCAGATCTTTATGGATGTTCAGGAAGCCTACGGCCTGAAAAATCTGAAAATAATAAGGGCTGCTGCAACCAGATGGCTGTCTCATGGCCATGCATGTAGACGTTTGATTGACCGCTATTTGCAGATTGTTGATGCACTAGACATAATGATTGACAAAAAGCATGACCCTGAGGTGGAAGGAATTCGTAATATGCTACTGTCAAAGTCCAATGTGTCTGGTATCTTGGTCTTGTGTGACCTGCTACATCCCATCATTGCTTTCAGTGACTATCTACAAAGTGCAGCAATAACATTCTCCAACATCAACCAGCGACTGAAGGATCTGACATCTGAGCTACACTTGCTAAACGAGAGATTCCGAGCATGCCTGCAGACCCCAGATGTAGATCTGTTCTTTTCCAAACTGCCAGAGCTTTTTGCTGAAATTGACGACCGAACAGATCTGCGTAGGAGGTTAAGAGATGATGGAGTCTTCACGCCAGAATCTGTTGTAGAAGAGGTAGCTGTGCCAGTGACCCACTACATGATCGGAGAATTAGAGGACGCCTTCCACTGCTCACCAGTTCTGACTGCATTTGATGCCTTCAACCTCCAGACAGTGCCAGACAACCTTGAGGACCTTAAGGACTATAAAAAGGAAGATATTAAGAATCTTGCCAGCCACTATGGCCGTCAAAGGGTTGATGTATTTAAGGGCAACCGAGTTGTGGCAGACCCTGTGCATGCAGAGCACCTCATCGTAGAGGAATTCACACAGTTTAAAAGGCAGATGTACATTCTCAAAAGAAGAGACCCACCACCACAGGATTTGTATGAAGCCTTCCAGGCAGATGAGACTCTTCAGGCTGGTTACCCTATCATGTTTTTCTTCTGTGGCCTGGCTAAGATAATACCACCCAGCACAGCAGGGGTGGAGAGGGTCTTTAGCCTCATGAATAGTTTGTGCACCTCAGGAAGAAGCAGACTGTTACAGGGGTCTCTACAAGCTCTCATGAGAATCTGTATACACAAACAAAATCAGCCTGATTCTCTTACCACTAATCAAACTGATGACATAATTGACTACTTCAGTCACATGAGAAATAGAGATATTGCTTTGTAAAAGAACAAAAAAGTGTAAATGTTGAACACTTACTATGGTGGATTTTCACACTACATGACAACTTGTGGTTCTATTAACATGGTGACAGGTCATAAGCCTATAAGGCCCATTATTACTTTTAAGTTTATATCACTTCCAGGCCTCTAGATAAGAGTGCTTTAAAAAAGAATTTTCTATTTCAAATTTGCTCAAGCAACATATGTTGTGTGTCCTCAAAAGAACCGTCTTAATAAGACGGTTCTTTTGAGCACCCACAACAAATGGTAAGGCAGATTTTAAAATTTGCTTATGAGTGACTGTCAATGAAGAAATGAACAAAAAAGTGACTGATGTGGATTGGCACAGACAGTACAAAATAAGCCAGTTGTGTTTTTAATTTGTTTAAATCATTAATGGTCATTAGCCTATATTATTAGGCCTATATTACTTTTAAGTTTAACCTTTCCAGGCCTCTAGATAAGAGTGCTGTTTAGAAAAAATATTCTTATATTTCTCAAGCAAAACATATGTTGTGAGTACTCAAAAGAACCATCTTAATAAGAGGGTTCTTTTGAGCACCCACAACAAATGGTAAATCAGATTGTAAATCAGATTTCAGAATTTGCTTATGAGTCAGTGAAGAGTAAGAAGTTGAATAAACGAAATACTTGATATTTTTGTTTTTATTATAGGGTGTGTTTTTTCCCAATTTTGTATAAAACGACGCGAAAATTCCCAATTCTAGGGGTCGGGTCATGTTCCCAAAATGCTGAGAAAAAACCCTGAACCTATCCTTCAACAGCCACATTCAGAGCGTAACTACCTCGGCAAGTCGGTCCCTTGGCTTCCTCAAGAGAACCATAAGGTCCAGAAATCCAGAATTAAGGGAAATGGCATATTAAACTTGTTCACCCATTAGTGGAGTTTTCATCATCAGTCTGGAGCCCCTACACCAAAAGTAATATTGCCAGGCTTGAAATGGTTCAACGTAGAGCTGCCCGCTGGACTTTTAGTGAATACTCCCCATTATGCAAGTGTAACACAGATGCTCCAATCGCTGGGCTGGCGGTCTCTTGAGCAGAGAAGGTCCAACTTCGACTTTGCCTACTTCACAAGATCATATATGGCCTTGTAGCCATTGACATGCCTCCATATGTTGTTCACCCATTGAGAACTCTCAGGAATTCACACACCCTTGGCTTCTGTCAAATTCAATCCGCTGTAGATTTCTACTAATACTCATTCTATTCCCTCTCAATCGTGCAATGGAACCGGCTGCCAGCACACATAGTATTTCTGCCCAGTGCCCACCTTTGATTCCTTTAAGAGGGCAGTGTGCACAGTCAGTCACCCAATGCCATAAATGTCAGTGTACTGTTTTTAATTTTTTAGCCTATCACTGTCAGCCTGTTTCTGACTTTTAAAATTTTAACCCTATCATTTTTTATTCCACTCCAACTCACAAATCTTATGGGAACTTTTTATTTTTTAAAAGCATTTCTTCCACTAACTGCTACAACGCACTGACGCGCACCTGCATGTAATCTCAGAGAGGGGGTGATGCAGTAGAGATAGATAGGTAGATAGAGAAGGGGAAAGGTAGAAAGATTGAAAGAGCAAGAGTAATTGAGAAAAAGGGAATCACTGTAATATTAGAGTATGATATATATTTTTGAGGTTAAGGTACACTTTTCACAGTCTGTATAATGCAGGCGTCAAACACAGCCTCAGTGTGTACACATGGAAAAAGTATGATTTTTGTGTGTTAAAACCTCTTTAGGACCTTTTTTCACTTCCAATTATCGAAGTTTTCATTTTGTTTACCAAGGCTCCGCTTTTGTGACCTTGCCATGCTCAATCTATGAATATATTTGAACAGTATAAACTGCAAACAGATAACCAATGAAAATTTCAAGCCAATATAGAATCGTTGTAACTAACTTAAATGTTGTTTCTCAATAGGGCTGCTGCGAGTATCCGAGTACTCGGATATTCGCGGATCTGAATATAAAATCGAGTATGGATATTCGTCACTGCCGAAATCGTTGGATCGCGATCTTTTTTTCTTTCTTTTTTTTAACTGAAACAAGAAGTTTCCAAGGCGGTACTTCTTTTGTGGATCTTTTATGTTTTTGTTCTGTCTTGTGTCTGCTATGTTTTGTGCACGTCTGTTTATATGTGCTTTGTGGTCACCTGCTGGGAAAGGGCTGACCTCTTGGCTCTCGTTTGTGGTGTCTTCTGTGAGTTTGTCACTTTCCCATTGGTATCCTGGGTCAGGTGTGGTACTTGATTGTATCGATTCCTGATCTTTGCACCATTACTTACTTTTATTATCAGAGTTGTTTTGTCTGTGCTGCGTGGCGGCCCTAAAAAGTCTCCCCGCACTTTCATTTAATGCTCTTATTTTTCCAATCCTCAGGATTGTGTGTACAATCTCCTTCCATTATTCCTGTCCCTGGATATCCTCTATGTCTTGTACCGCATTTAAGATCACTAGATGACCAATTTTCATACCCCATTGTATAACTTCTGCTTTCTATATACCTGTGGACTTGTATTAGCCATTTGGATTATCGCTTGCATTTGTTATACCTTCCTTTGCTTTTAAGGACTCATATTATACTGGCTTATCATTTTAATAACCGGTGTGTTGATTGCTTGTCTTGGGATGGTACTTACCCACACAACTTTTAATGATTAGAACGAAAATAACAAAATTACATTTATCTCCCATTAGTTTACATTCGGCTTCCTCTGTTCGTTTTCCTAGTTTAGTTAACAATTTTCGGGATATGCTTCCTACCATTAGGTTATCTCCTCTTGGGTCACCTATTATCAGGAAGTGTACTAAACCATTTAATGCATTCAAAAGACGCGGAATGTATCCTAATGTTTCTAAGTGCAATGCCAAGAGGTGTGTCTGTTGCACACATTTATGTACTAAAACTACCATTACATCATCTGTAAATGGTAGAAAATTTTCCATAATTAATAATAATGATTTGGACTGAACTTCATCCGATCTGATTTATGTTATAACTTGAACAGAAACTAACTGTGGAATGCAATATGTTGGACAAACTGGCCGATCCCTCAAGACTAGGTTTCGTGAGCACTTTCGTAAAATGAAAAAGCCTAAAAAATTTGACACATTTCTTTATCGCCATTTCAAAAATAATGGTCATTCACCTAGTAAAATTGTAATTCAGCCGGTTGAAAAAATTATATATGATCCAAATTCATCAACTAGATTAAAAAATATTAAGAGACATGAAACTGAACTTAAATGGATTAAATTTTTGCAGTCACCTTTTCCTTTAGGCTTTAATGATAATATATACCATGAAGGCAACATTTCTAAAATGCCAGATTTTGATGTTTTTTCTGTTTTGGAATGTAAAAAACGTAAAAGTAGATCTCATGGTAAACGTAAAAATGGCAACATTAAGCGCAAAATTTGTACTGAAAAACGCTTAAATACTTCTCTAAAGGATCTTTTTTTTGGCTTTAACTAATCATGGTCGACATGGCTTATTTTCATTTTTAAGTTCCTTGCCTGTCTCAGTTTTACGCAATTTAGAGTTAGAGGCTAATAAACTTTATGATAGAGCAAACAAATTATATAAAGCAGCACTCCTTACAAGGTGTTATGTTCAACATTTCCTTTGTCCTTATATCGATTCTGAGGTCAACCATAAACGACATTTTATCAAAGTTCCATTCATTAACAAAGGTATTGAGTTTATTGATTTACATAGTATCTTCAAGGATAATTCAGTGATTTCATCTATTCCAAATTACTTTAATAATTCTGAAACTCCTATCATTTGTTATAAATATAACAAACCAATAAGGTCTACGATATTTAACTTTAATAAAATTGTAAATGATTTAGATATAGATTCCAATACTCCTGCCTCCTGAGATTGTAAAAATTCAAATTATTTATATCCCTCTGCAGGGCATGTTATTACAGGTAATCTAAATGTCATTCCTGACGCTAGAGTTCGCAATATCATTTCTAAAGGTCCTAAATATAGATTTCCTTCTAATATTGATTTCTCTAAATGCCGTAGAGAGATCGCTGCTTCTTTAAATGACTTCAGTAATCGTTGGTGCAAACGGGAAAATGTTGAACCTGATGCTTTGAAGGAATGGAAGATTAACATTTTTAAAATTATTGATACTCGTATTTCATTTTACTCTCGTAATACACATCTTTTGCCCCCTAAACCTAAATCTTCTTTTCGTCATCTTAAACGAGGTATCCAGGATTTTCATATGAACTATGTTTTGGTTCCAGCAGATAAAGCTGCTAACAATGTTGTAGTTGTTTGACGATTGTATTATATTAATACTCTTAAGCGTGAGCTTGTTGACACTAATGCCTATAGACTGCAGCCTTCTTTAAGTGAAAGGGTGATTGTTGATGGGCATGGTTGTCATACTGCCCTACATTTTGGTGTCAAAGCTAAAGAAAATCAAGACAAAGTTCCTACGTTGTACTGGTTACCTAAACTCCATAAAAAACCATATAAAGCAAGATTTATTGCAAATTCTAGTTCTTGTACGACAACAGAACTTTCTAAATTGTTAACCTCGTGTCCTACAGCTGTTAAAAAACATGTTATCAAATATTGTGAAAAGGTATATGAGAGATCCGGTAAAAACCTATTTTGGTCGATTAAAAATTCAGGTGAAATTTTAGATAAACTTAAAGCTAGAGATTTCAATGCGACCAGTTTGTCTACTTATGATTTTTCTACTCTTTACACTACTTTACCTCATAATTTAATTAAAGATAAACTTATTGATCTTATTGAAAATACCTTCCAGAGAGAAGGCTCTCCTTACCTTGCATGTAGTGACAGAAATGCATTCTTTACTTCAGAAAAACCTAAAAAATATCATGCATGGTCGTGTCAAAATGTATGTGATGCGCTGACCTTTTTGTTGGACAACATTTTTATTCGCTTTGGCACCAAGCTCTATAGACAAGTTGTTGGGATTCCTATGGGCACTAATTGTGCTCCCCTGGTTGCAGATTTATTCCTGTTTTGTTATGAAAGGGACTTTATGATGTCTCTGTCTGATGATAAGCAGGCTGATGTTATTGATGCGTTTAACACTACTTCCATATATTTGGACGATATTTTAAATATTAATAATGTTTATTTTGACAATATGGTTAGTCAAATATACCCTTCAGAGCTCCAACTTAATAAAGCCAATGCCTCTGATACCGAAGCCGCATTTTTAGACTTGCATTTGTCAATTTCTAATGATATTGTTTCTACCAAAATTTATGATAAATGTGACGACTTTGATTTTGAAATTGTCAATTTCCCATTTTTAGATGGTGATGTTCCTCGTTCTACATCCTATGGAGTCTATATCTCTCAACTCATTCGTTTTGCTAGAGCATCTAGCTATGATGCTGACTTCAACACTCGCAATAAATTGTTAACTCAGAAACTTCTTAAACAAGGCTATCGGTATCATAAACTTCGCAAAACATTTTCAAAATTTTATAGACAATACTATGATTTGATTTCTAAAGTCCAAGTTGGACTTAAATCTCTCTTGCGCCAAGGACTTTCGGAACCTGATTTCTATGGTGACTTGGTGTATAAGTTGAAGAAGATTGTTGGCTCTAATAATTTTTCTGCGCAGTTCATTAAAATAATTTCCCATTATAAAAAGATTGGCTATAACATTAATGTATTGCAACAGACTGCATGTTTGGTAGTCAACCCAATCACCGTTGGCAACTTTGCTTTCCTCTTTAATTGCACGCAGGTGGGTCGGACTTCAGACTCTATGATGGTTCCGACTTAAAGACTTATCTATTGATGAGATGGTAGGGGCTTAATGCTTTGGCTGTTTGTCGGGCCCACCGGGGTTTACCTGTTGGATTTCTTTTGCTCCAGTATTCAGTTTAATTTACTGTTGAGTCCTTATCCTTGCTTTATCTCCTTGTTATATCTTGATTTATTTGTTTTAGGAGATGATGCATTGATAAGTTAGGGGTCTTTCATGCAAACCAAATATCTATGTGTCTTGATCCACATCTGAACTAAGGGTGAGGTTGGCGCCGTTAAACCAGTTTAAGCCCTCCAGTAAAATATTTTACTGACCGTTCCAAGGCGGTACTTCTTTTGTGGATCTTTTATCTTTTTGTTCTGTCTTGTGTCTGCTATGTTTTGTGCACGTCTGTTTATATGTGCTTTGTGGTCACCTGCTGGGAAAGGGCTGACCTCTTGGCTCTCGTTTGTGGTGTCTTCTGTGAGTTTGTCACTTTCCCATTGGTATCCTGGGTCAGGTGTGGTACTTGATTGTATCGATTCCTGATCTTTGCACCATTACTTACTTTTATTATCAGAGTTGTTTTGTCTGTGCTGCGTGGCGGCCCTAAAAAGTCTCCCCGCACTTTCATTTAATGCTCTTATTTTTCCAATCCTCAGGATTGTGTGTACAATCTCCTTCCATTATTCCTGTCCCTGGATATCCTCTATGTCTTGTACCGCATTTAAGATCACTAGATGACCAATTTTCATACCCCGTTGTATAACTTCTGCTTTCTATATACCTGTGGACTTGTATTAGCCATTTGGATTATCGCTTGCATTTGTTATACCTTCCTTTGCTTTTAAGGACTCATATTATACTGGCTTATCATTTTAATAACCGGTGTGTTGATTGCTTGTCTTGGGATGGTACTTACCCACACAACTTTTAATGATTAGAACGAAAATAACAAAATTACATTTATCTCCCATTAGTTTACATTCGGCGTCCTCTGTTCGTATTCCTAGTTCAGTTAACAATTTTCGGGATATGCTTCCTACCATTAGGTTATCTCCTCTTGGGTCACCTATTATCAGGAAGTATACTAAACCATTTAATGCATTCAAAAGACGCGGAATGTATCCTAATGTTTCTAAGTGCAATGCCAAGAGGTGTGTCTGTTGCACACATTTATGTACTAAAACTACCATTACATCATCTGTAAATGGTAGAAAATTTTCCATAATTAATAATAATGATTTGGACTGAACTTCATCCGATCTGATTTATGTTATAACTTGAACAGAAACTAACTGTGGAATGCAATATGTTGGACAAACTGGCCGATCCCTCAAGACTAGGTTTCGTGAGCACTTTCGTAAAATGAAAAAGCCTAAAAAATTTGACACATTTCTTTATCGCCATTTCAAAAATAATGGTCATTCACCTAGTAAAATTGTAATTCAGCCGGTTGAAAAAATTATATATGATCCAAATTCATCAACTAGATTAAAAAATATTAAGAGACATGAAACTGAACTTAAATGGATTAAATTTTTGCAGTCACCTTTTCCTTTAGGCTTTAATGATAATATATACCATGAAGGCAACATTTCTAAAATGCCAGATTTTGATGTTTTTTCTGTTTTGGAATGTAAAAAACGTAAAAGTAGATCTCATGGTAAACGTAAAAATGGCAACATTAAGCGCAAAATTTGTACTGAAAAACGCTTAAATACTTCTCTAAAGGATCTTTTTTTGGCTTTAACTAATCATGGTCGACATGGCTTATTTTCATTTTTAAGTTCCTTGCCTGTCTCAGTTTTACGCAATTTAGAGTTAGAGGCTAATAAACTTTATGATAGAGCAAACAAATTATATAAAGCAGCACTCCTTACAAGGTGTTATGTTCAACATTTCCTTTGTCCTTATATCGATTCTGAGGTCAACCATAAACGACATTTTATCAAAGTTCCATTCATTAACAAAGGTATTAAGTTTATTGATTTACATAGTGTCTTCAAAGATAATTCAGTGATTTCATCTATTCCAAATTACTTTAATAATTCTGAAACTCCTATCATTTGTTATAAATATAACAAACCAATAAGGTCTACGATATTTAACTTTAATAAAATTGTAAATGATTTAGATATAGATTCCAATACTCCTGCCTCCTGAGATTGTAAAAATTCAAATTATTTATATCCCTCTGCAGGGCATGTTATTACAGGTAATCTAAATGTCATTCCTGACGCTTTCCTGGTTTCGGTCTTATCTTTCTTATCGTAATCAGATTGTCAATGTGAATGATACAGAGTCTGACCCTTCACTTGTAACTTGTGGTGTCCCTCAAGGAAGTATTTTAGGTCCTCTTCTTTTCCTTTGTTATATAAATGATATGGAACTCAGTATTAGCTCAGAGTGTAAATTGTTACTATATGCAGATGATAGTGCAATTCTGTACTCAAACAAGGATCCTCGGGTTATATCTGATAAACTTGGCTTAGAATTGGAGATGTGCAGCAAGTGGTTAGTTGATAATAAACTTTCCTTGCATATGGGGAAAACAGAATGCATAATATTTGGCTCCAAGCGGAAACTTAGGAAAATCAATAATTTTTTAGTTGAATGTAATGGTCATACAATTAAGGCACAACGTTCGGTGAAATATCTCGGTCTTACTTTAGATGATCAATTAACTGGGGAGGCTATTGTTAACTCTATTGTTCAAAAAGTCAATGGTAGGCTTAAATTTCTTTATAGACAATGTAACTTTTTGGAGGAAAAACTTAGGAAATCCATATGTTCTGCACTTATCCAATGTCACATAGATTATGCATGCTCCTCGTGGTACTCGGGTTTGAACAAACAACTTAAGAAAAAACTTCAGATTTGTCAAAACAAAACAGTTCCGTTCATTAAAAATCTTGGCCCTAGATCTCATATTGGTTTCTTGGAACTTAATAGTCTTAATATGTTGAATGTGGATTTCAGGGTAAAACAACTTCGTCTGAGTCATGTGCATAAAATTTTCAATGGAACTGGCCCGTCGTATTTGTCTGAACAATTCATCAAAGTTTCCGATGTTCATCATCATTTCACCAGAGGTAGTACTGAAAACTTTATAGTACCTTCTGTCAATGGTGTTGCAGCAACAACTTTTTATTACAGTGGAATTAAAGATTGGAACTCTCTACCCTCGGATGTCAAACAAAAGTGCACTTTCAATGGTTTCAAATCTGCTGCAAGACAATACCTTAGATCTCAACTGCAACTTATGGAATCTAATACCTATGCTTATTATTAATATGCATTTAGCATTTCAATTTTGCAACTTAGGTTTATGTCCCCTCCTCTCCTAACTGCTTCTTGGATCTAACCAACAGGACCCCATTGGAAATAAGCCTTAGGGCTTTCATGGGCTATCCTGGGTTATTTCAACACTCATACATTTTGCCTTTACATCATCATTCATTAAAATAACAAATTTTGTTTCATTCATGTCTCGCACTCTTTTTCGGGAGTGTGAGATATGAATGAGATATCAGTCATTTTCACCATTTATGTTTTGTGACTAGTCAAAAAGTCAAAAAGTGATCTCTTAATTTATAGAATGCATAATTGTGATGATATGTGATAACCTAGTTCACTGTGATAATCTTAATGTGATATTTGTGCCAGATCCATTTAAATTCATCTTAAATTATTCAAATTCATCTTAAATTATAAGTTTTAATAGCATCAGAGATTTATTTAACTTTTTTTATTTAAATTATTCCATATTTTAAAGTGCTAAATTCATGTGATATTTAATGTGCTATATGTTTTTAATTTGCTGTTGTATATGTATGTATGTGTTGATTTTACCAAATAAACATCAATCATCAATCAATCAATCGACGCTAGAGTTCGCAATATCATTTCTAAAGGTCCTAAATATAGATTTCCTTCTAATATTGATTTCTCTAAACGCCGTAGAGAGATCGCTGCTTCTTTAAATGACTTCAGTAATCGTTGGTGCAAACGGGAAAATGTTGAACCTGATTCTTTGAAGGAATGGAAGATTAACATTTTTAAAATTATTGATACTCGTATTTCATTTTACTCTCGTAATACACATCTTTTGCCCCCTAAACCTTCTTTTCGTCATCTTAAACGAGGTATCCAGGATTTTCATATGAACTATGTTTTGGTTCCAGCAGATAAAGCTGCTAACAATGTTGTAGTTGTTTGACGATTGTATTATATTAATACTCTTAAGCGTGAGCTCCAGATAAGGCTGCGTATTGCGTATTTACGCAATTACGTGAACGTGAAAACGCAATTAAATTCATTTCTGTGCGTACAAAAACGCAATAAAAATCCTTGATACCCAATTCCGAACTTTTTCGTAGCGTATGACGCTATAGTATTCAGTTTCCGATTGTCGTTTTTCGCATCTCAAGCTATCGTTGGGTACAAATTTATAGACGACGTGGCGCCGAATCTAGTTTATTAAATTGTAAACCAGTCCAGGAACATTCTTGGCGCTGTTTGGCTATACCCAATATTTACACAATAACGACATACGTCTGGCTTTACAGTAACAATGGCGTAACGTGGGCGAAAAAGCCCCAGAGCAATTGAATAATATCATATCGTAACTAACCCTAATACTGCATTGGTGGTTTGAAGAATCAAAGATGACTTGATAGATACGTTGGTTTTTCGAAATAAGTATGAAATAGCGATCTTAGATATACTTATATTGCCAGTGTGCTTTCTGAAAGTGAAACCGAAAGTAAACAAAAAAAATCAAGAGAAACAAGGCCCGCTTTCATTGCTTATTTGCTTTCAGATGGATACCCAATACAAAAACTTGAAATACCCAATTTAAATTTTGAAATACCCAATTAAGCCAAAAAGAGGTGGGTAAATACCCAATTGCCTCCAATCCTTATCTGGAGCTATGGGCTTGTTGACACTAATGCCTATAGACTGCAGCCTTCTTTAAGTGAAAGGGTGATTGTTGATGGGCATGGTTGTCATACTGCCCTACATTTTGGTGTCAAAGCTAAAGAAAATCAAGACAAAGTTCCTACGTTGTACTGGTTACCTAAACTCCATAAAAAACCATATAAAGCAAGATTTATTGCAAATTCTAGTTCTTGTACGACAACAGAACTTTCTAAATTGTTAACCTCGTGTCCTACAGCAGTTAAAAAACATGTTATCAAATATTGTGAAAAGGTATATGAGAGATCCGGTAAAAACCTATTTTGGTCGATTAAAAATTCAGGTGAAATTTTAGATAAACTTAAAGCTAGAGATTTCAATGCGACCAGTTTGTCTACTTATGATTTTTCTACTCTTTACACTACTTTACCTCATAATTTAATTAAAGATAAACTTATTGATCTTATTGAAAATACCTTCCAGAGAGAAGGCTCTCCTTACCTTGCATGTAGTGACAGAAATGCATTCTTTACTTCAGAAAAACCTAAAAAATATCATGCATGGTCGTGTCAAAATGTATGTGATGCGCTGACCTTTTTGTTGGACAACATTTTTATTCGATTTGGCACCAAGCTCTATAGACAAGTTGTTGGGATTCCTATGGGCACTAATTGTGCTCCCCTGGTTGCAGATTTATTCCTGTTTTGTTATGAAAGGGACTTTATGATGTCTCTGTCTGATGATAAGCAGGCTGATGTTATTGATGCGTTTAACACTACTTCCAGATATTTGGACGATATTTTAAATATTAATAATGTTTATTTTGACAATATGGTTAGTCAAATATACCCTTCAGAGCTCCAACTTAATAAAGCCAATGCCTCTGATACCAAAGCCGCATTTTTAGACTTGCATTTGTCAATTTCTAATGATATTGTTTCTACCAAAATTTATGATAAACGTGACGACTTTGATTTTGAAATTGTCAATTTCCCATTTTTAGATGGTGATGTTCCTCGTTCTACATCCTATGGAGTCTATATCTCTCAACTCATTCGTTTTGCTAGAGCATCTAGCTATGTTGCTGACTTCAACACTCGCAATAAATTGTTAACTCAGAAACTTCTTAAACAAGGCTATCGGTATCATAAACTTCGCAAAACATTTTCAAAATTTTATAGACGATACTATGATTTGATTTCTAAATTCCAAGTTGGACTTAAATCTCTCTTGCGCCAAGGACTTTCGGAACCTGATTTCTATGGTGACTTGGTGTATAAGTTGAAGAAGATTATTGGCTCTAATAATTTTTCTGCGCAGTTCATTAAAATAATTTCCCATTATAAAAAGATTGGCTATAACATTAATGTATTGCAACAGACTGCATGTTTGGTAGTCAACCCAATCACCGTTGGCAACTTTGCTTTCCTCTTTAATTGCACGCAGGTGGGTCGGACTTCAGACTCTATGATGGTTCCGACTTAAAGACTTATCTATTGATGAGATGGTAGGGGCCTGATGCTTTGGCTGTTTGTCGGGCCCACCGGGGTTTACTTGTTGGATTTCTTTTGCTCCGGTATTCAGTTTAATTTACTGTTGAGTCCTTATCCTTGCTTTATCTCCTTGTTATATCTTGATTTATTTGTTTTAGGAGATGATGCATTGATAAGTTAGGGGTCTTTCATGCAAACCAAATATCTATGTGTCTTGATCCACATCTGAACTAAGGGTGAGGTTGGCGCCGTTAAACCGGTTTAAGCCCTCCAGTAAAATATTTTACTGACCGTTCCAAGGCGGTACTTCTTTTGTGGATCTTTTATGTTTTTGTTCTGTCTTGTGTCTGCTATGTTTTGTGCACGTCTGTTTATATGTGCTTTGTGGTCACCTGCTGGGAAAGGGCTGACCTCTTGGCTCTCGTTTGTGGTGTCTTCTGTGAGTTTGTCACTTTCCCATTGGTATCCTGGGTCAGGTGTGGTACTTGATTGTATCGATTCCTGATCTTTGCACCATTACTTACTTTCACAAAATGGTTGATTGAAATTATACTTTAGGACAATTAGAACAATTGATGATATCTCTCATTTAAATACCTTTGTTTCTCGCAGGTGAGTGACATCCTTTATCGGTAATTAAAATCCTCATTTCAGGTAACAGTATTCCAAAATCCGCTGATATCATATTCCAATCTATTTTGTTTAAACACACAAAAACTTCATCGGTACATGTACTTATAAAACAGAACCAAAAGTATCATCAAATGTCAATAATCAAATAAATTTCAAAGGATTCTTTTTTTCTTTGAACTTTTTTTTCTTGCCGACAAGGCGACAGCTGATTAGGCCTACGTGACCAAGGTCATGTTGTCTATGTGTGAACCACAAGACAAAGGAAAAGGGCCTTATACTGAAATCAGCACACTTCTGTCAGAATACATGTATCTGGTTATCCAAGTTCAGGAAGGTATAAAACCAAATTTACGAATTGTGTTGCATGCCTTGACAGTCATAAGTGGAAATGTAGTCTTATCTTCTTTGTTAACTAACTGTATACATGTGGTACTTCTGGGTTAACAGAAATGGCTGATTTACTAAGTAAATAGACACAACAATAATGTGTCATTAACCAGTGACTCGCAATTCGATCTGTGAATCGTAAATCGTGGATTGGATCGGATCGCCACTTGCCTAACGATCCACAGCCCTATTTCTCAATGATATTTAAATTGCAGATTTTTTCAAAACAAGACTTTCATTAATTCTTGCATCCCATTTTTACAAAACAAGATATTTGATTAAGCTTGTTTCCATCTTCAGGTCACTATCAACCCATATAAAATAAACTTTTTTGTTTGTTTTTATACGCATAGTCCTGGCTGAAAAAATCCAGGACCGTACCACGCAAAAAATAAAAAGCCATGCTCAGGTGCGCAAAGGAAATAATTCCAGGACCAAAGTAATCTTCTTCCCCCCCCACTCCCCCCCCCCATAAAAATCAAATGGTGGCTCCCTTATATCACCTCTATAGCCGCAAACCAAAAGCTCACAATTTCATTACGCAGTAATGACCAGGAGTGCAACTGAGTTTGCAACAACCATTCTGGCTCTCGTTTCCGGTCATCATAGTGAATGTTATGACACCAACATCAAAGTGTTTTGATAATTTTTCTTCTACCTTATGATCAAGATGGCGACGTTAAGAGAAAATAGGGCAATGTCCCAAACAACAAGCCATAGCATAATTTACTTTAAGCCAATAAAAGTTATTAAAGTATTTTAGCTGCTTGCAGAATTTTTTAACTTTACATTACGCTTTGTACGCCAAAGTGGGTGACATTATAGCGTTAGTAAACAAACCTCACATGCTTTTTGAATAATAACGGTTTCAGAGCTCTCAAAACCCCAGAATTACGCATCCTGGGACACAGACTTTTGCCTGTGGACGCATAAATTTAACACCGCGGGCGCCCTCTGTATTCATGTATTTTTTAATCGGCATGTGTCAAAATTCAGTAGCTGATAGACAAATCACACTGCGGGAGAGCAAAAGCCTTTGGTTCTACCTCGCCATGCTTAACGAGTCGCAGGAGGTGTGACCCGTTGTTGGTCTGTGTTGACCAATTGTATTATTCAAATGATGTGTAATCTGCAGGTGAAGCGAAGTGTGAATGATTGACAGGATTACTGATGTGCGTACAATGTGATGAAAGTAATCACTCAAGGATTGTAATACGATATTTGATGAATCTCGCAAGCCCTAAATGAATGGCTACTTCAACAGCTAAACTGTTGGTACCCCCTCCCCCACCCCCACCAACCCCCCACCCCCACCAACCCCCCCCCCCACCCCGACTGATTCTGCAGATGACAAAAGAACATGTACAATTACCACTTGAATGCAAAGAGTTAAATAAGTGCCTTATGCGCCAGCAATAAGCCAGGGCTCCAGATAAGAGGGGTAAAGCGTATTTCAGCATTGATTTTTGGGAAATCAGCATTGAAAATTAAATTGAGGGGTGGGTATTCAATCTATGTGATGAAATCTTTTATTCTTAGTAAGAAAAAAGTAATATACAGTTTATACACCACATTTGGCAATTGTCTAAATCTTGGAAGTTTTCCTAAAAATGTAACATGTATGTAATACAAGCAACTTTTCTTTAAAATATGTGAAGCAAATATTGGTTCTTTTTACTTGTAAGCCTTTGCATTTTCTGCAATTTGATATTTTTATGTAGGGAGTAAAATACTCATTGAATTAAAAAGTAAGGGGTGAAATACCCATTGGTCCAAATCCTTATCTAGACCACTGATAAGTTTTTTAAGTTTAAGTGATTTAATTCTCACCGTCTCAAGAATGCTGCCTTTATTTACATTGAACAGAGTGGGCTGTATGAGATGTTAAATTATGCCTGCTGGTGTATGTTCAGTGGTGAAGTCCAAACCACGTCAAGTGAGGCGCTCCATCAGTGACACCAGCCTGGATGTTCATGGAGCAGTTACAGTAGAGAAGGTCTGGATAGGAGAAGGAGGTAAGCTCTTAACCCTTTACTTCATAGGCTATTTTTAGATCATGACATCATTTTCTATTTTTAGACACCATTGGATTTTCTAATACATGATATTTAAAAGGCATCAAAAGGCGTTATTATGGAGTAAAGGGTTAAAAAAAAACATCAAGAAACTAAATAAGGCTTGATATTGAGGCATATAGAATATCAAAGTAAGTAAGAGTGCAAAGATCAGGAATCAATACAATAAAGTGCCACACCTAAGACTTATAACGTGATACTTAGTAAGTACACTGCATCATATCATCATAATCAGATTTTTGATTAAAGTGTAGGGGCATCATCCACATCAGTTGGCCCCCTTCCAGGTAACTGGCTATATAGCTGCATGCATAGCAGATCCCACCTGATCTCCAGGTGCTCATTTCTTGAGGGTCAACTGTCGAGAGCTTCATTTATAACCCTATGTAGAATTGGACCCTGTTATTCAGTGAATTGTGTAATAGAGAGACATTAAAATCCACCAAGGAACATTAAATAAAGCTTGATATTGAGAAATGTCAAGACATATAAGAGTGATATTTAGTAAACTTGTATACAGCAGTCCCTTAAATTTATAATGCACCTCATTACAACTATATAACAACTTAATGTTGTAACGGAAGCGTAATAGGTTAAAGTAGAAAAAAGCAATCTCGTAAAAACGTGATACGTTGTAATAACGAGATGACAACTCGTAAATACAACATAAGAAGTTGAAATTACATGAACACATCTCGTAAATACAACATCACAAGTTTAACTTACATGAAATTTCCGAGATGGCATCATGTAAATTAAACTTGTGATGTTGTATTTACGAGATGTGTTCATGTAATTTCAACTTCTTATGTTGTATTTACGAGTTGTCATCTTGTTATTACAACTTGTTATCACGTTTTTACGTGATCGTTTTTTTCTACTTGAACCTATTACGCTTCCGGGAGCGTAATAGGTTCAAGTAGAAAAAACAAGCATGAAAAAGTGATGACATCTCATAAATACAACATAACAAGTTGAATTTACATGATGCCATATCTTGTAAATTCAACATAACAAATTGAATTTACATGAATTCATCTTGTAAATTCAAATTAACAAGTTGAAATTTCATGATGGTATCTCGTTTTTTCAACGTACCAAGTTGAAATTACATGATACCTACTCGTAATTTCAACGTAACAAGTTGAATTTACATGAAACTATCCCGTAAATCCCACTTCACAAGTTAAATTTACATGATGACATCTCGTAAATACGACATAACAAGTTGAATTTACAAGATACCATCTCGTAAAAAACAACTTAACAAGTTGATCATTTACCATCACATATATTCAACATAACAAGTTGAATTTACATGATCACATCTCGTATATTCAACATAACAAGTTGAATTTACAGGATGGCATCCCGTAGATTCAACATAAGAAGTTGCATATACATGATGACATTTCGTAAATACAATGTAACAAGTTGAAATTACATGATATCATCTCGTAATTTCAACATAACAAGTTGAATTTACATGATAGCATCTCGTAAATTTAACATAAAAAGTTGAATTTACATGGTGCCATCTCGTATATTCAACATAACAAGTTGAAATTACATGATGACATCTCGAAAGTTCAACATAGTAAGTTTAAATTACATGATAGCATCTCGTAATTTCAACATAACCAGGGTTTTACAGGACGCAATATCCTGCGTCTTATACGCATAAATCGTTAGGTAGGACCCGTCAACTCACCTTACCTGCGTCCACTGGGACGCAGATGTGTTTGTTGTGCCTTTCATTAAAATCCCAAATTCCAAAGCTATCTATAAATAAATAGGACAGGTGCTCTTGTTTTAGACTGCTGCACTGACCTCGTAGGTAAACGAGACGTGCAAACATCGGCCATGAAAAGTCGTAAAATACCATGCTTTCTCTCAGGTCCGCTCTGCTAAAAAGCATGGAAAACGTATACTGATTTGTCCATCACTGACTTTGTGTATTGATTTTTACATAGTGTGACTAATCACTGACAACTAAGCCGACCGCTCAAGCGTGAAGGGCAATTATCTTGACAGTTTTCTTTCTTTTGTATATGCCAAATTAGTAACATTTTCACTTGGAAAGGGTCAAGTCAGCAAAGATAAAAAGATACCAGAGACTTCAGATAAGTGGAGACTTGTAGACAGATAGATATAATACAATGACAGCAAGATCATTTGTATTTCAAATTTACCAACCAAATTTCTCAGAATGGAAAGCAAGTAGCAGTCTGATCAGTGACTGTTTTTTTTTTATGTGTGTGTGTGTGATTTTTTTTTATCTCAATTAGAGAACAGTCTGATCAGAGACTGGTTTTTTTTCTGTCTTCTGGATGCAGCAATCTATCACTTCTCCCTATTTTCTCCAACTTCTCCCTATTTGTACTGGAGGGAGAAGTCACTTCTTCTCCTTAAATTTAAGGGCTAGCTTGGTCCCTGCATATTAAAGGGACAAGTTCAGCTTTTGTAAAAAAAAAAGCGTATAGGATTGTGTTTCACTGATGGTAATATGTGATCCTCAAAAATTTCAAATGGCCCCCCAAAAAATCGGAAGGGGGCCAAACATTGCCCTCAAAATTACTGACCTGGGGACAACACTGAGCCTTCACTGAAGGATATACCAGGGTTCATACGCGTAAGGGAAATGTCAGGGAAATTTAAAATTTTTCAAGGTCAGGGAAGTGTCAGGGAATTTTAGCGTGTGTCAGGGAAAATTGGATATTTTCTAAAATGTCAGGGAAATGTCAGGGAAATTTACAATTTCCATCTTGTATCAAATGATTAGAAACATAAAACATCTAGGGCAGTTTTCTTAACCTTTTGGTAACTTCTACACTCTAATTGCTTTAAACATTAGATGATGGAAAGATATGGTACCATTTGCCTCCTAAGCTGCCTTTTTAGCACAGCTGAGCAGAAGGCACACGTGAAGATATTAGTATGGGAATTGTCTGGTGCCTCCCATCCGTCCATCTCTTCTTCCATTGTCATTGTCTGTTTATATTTTCAAAGAGGTTTAAATATATGTCAGTAGGACAAATGTGATTGAATTTCATGTAGAGCATCATCAGGTAAGGGAAAGGTGGTATAAGGTTTTGGGGCTGATTCAACTGGAACACGGGTTGCCATGGGTGATGGCAGCATAAATGTTCCATAGACTCATATTATAATGGGAAAACTTCGCCTACAGCTTTTATATTTAGTACATGAATGTAGCATTCTCAAGTGATGCCCTACATAAATCCTGCCAATTAAGCCCCTGGGGTCAAAACTGGTCACACCCTGATGATTAATAGCTCCCATAGACTGTTTATTGATGCCTTGTGGTCACCTGCTGAGAAAGGGCTGACCTCTTGGCTCTTGTTTGTGATGTCTAATTGTGTGTTTGTCACTTTCCCATGTGATATTCTGGGTCAGATGTGGTTCTTGGTTGTATCTAATCCTGATTTTTGCCCTCTTTCATACTTCTATTAAAGGAAAAACTTAAAAAACGTTCTTTTCTGAAAGCAATTTTAGCATGTAGCAATGGCAAGTGCTTACCAGCAGCAAGCCCCTGGCCACACCCTGTGTATAAATATCTGCCATAGGGTTATTATGGGGGCAAACAATTAGTCTTCTGAAACCACTAGGCCTATATCTACCTTAAAGCACCAAGAAAAAAATGCATCTGAAAATGTTGTCTGCTGAAGTCGTCTGCTGCAAATATTGCCTAACATTACTGACAAATTAAGCAAACAAATAGAAGCAAACAGCGTGGACCCAGAACAGACTGCTCTTATAGGAGTTGTCTGATCTGGGTCCACACTGTTTGCCACAGAGGCTTCTTAAACATTTCAGCAGACAAGAAAAGCAGACGACTTTTGTGGCGATTGGCGCATTAAGGACTAATATAAATTGTATGTAGCAATGTCTAGTGGTCCCCTACATAAATCCTTCAAATTTTGCCCCGTTGGTGCAAAATGGCCATGTCCGTGTGGATCAATAGCTCTCATAGACAAATAGTTGGAAAAACTTAAAAAATCTTCTCTTCTATAACCATGAGGGCCACAGCATTATATATAGTATATAGTAATGTCTGGTGGTTCCTTTCATAAATCATGCCAACCACCCCATGGAGTCCAAATATTCCAGGCCCTGAGGGTCATTAGCTTCCATAGATTTGTAATCTTTTTTTTAAAAAAATCATCTGAGTGAAACCATGAATACTACAGCTTCTATATTTGATTATGTAACAATGCATAGTGATTCACTACGCAAATTCTGCCAACCATGCATGCCCTTGGGGCTCGAAGTGGTTGCCGCTACACCTCGTGACCCGGAGGTCATTTGCTCCCATAGACACATGAAAATATTAATTGAAAAATCTTCTCTGAAATCATGATTTCAATAGCTCAACCTGAGTCAGGTGAGCAGTTTAGGCCTCTTGTTAGCCAACCTACGCATTTGATGTTCAAAGTGAGCTCATGTTGGTTGTGTGTCATTCATCACGCATTGTCTGTTGTCAACAGTTTTTGTATTCAGCCTTCGTGTTATTTTCTCAAAAACATTTTTCTATTGGGGCTTTTACAATGCAATATTCCAATCCTGCAAATAATGCTTTGCTTTCCTCTATATACTGGTTGCATTATGAGTGACTGTAGGAGAGGTTTAGAGGTCAACATCAAATTTTTGGAAAGAAAATGGCAGCTTTAACATACAGTACGGTAAATGTTCTAAAATTTCAAACACTAAAAAATAATTATTTTTTCTGTTGTTCGTAATTATAGAAATTACGTTTCAGAAAAAGTGCTAGTGTTCGTAAATTTAGAATGTGGTCTGAATCATGAGCAAAAACGGTATGTATCCATGTAAAAATGTGGTAGAAACGTGTTGAAAACACGGCGATATGATTCTGCGCTATATCTACTCATTTTCCTTTTCAACCGCCGCTAAATTCTTGCGGACTGAGTCAGTAAAATGTCCAGCGCGTGCGGTAATTGCCAAGTCGAGAGCCAGGCACGTGCATGTTATGCCACTCAATTTACTTACAGGTCGTAAAAGTCCACATAATTTAAGCTCGGACTACCGATGAATCGCTGCACTTTCGTTCTTCCTTCAGAAAACCTAAACGCTTTCGCTTGCTCTCCATCTGCGCAAATGCCGTTTATAATGTAATTACTTACAGTCACTCAAGGTCATCTCGTCGATCAGATTTTTTGCACAGATATACATGAAACTTTGAAATACATAGACGAGTTCTCAGAGTTAAAGATATGACGAAATTCAAAAAGAACGCACATCTCCCTCCCTCTCTACTTGTCGATCCACTTTGATTTTCCCAACTCTTTCTTTCTTTCTCTCTCTATTTACATTTGCAAAAATGGTTTGGATCCAGATCAGACCCAAATGGAATTCAGGAAAGAATGTTTCGTCAATTTAAAAATTTGTGCATGCGATAGAAAGTACGCAAAGTGTCGTACAAAAGCCGATGCGCACGATAAAATTGGGTTTCAGTATATCTCTATAAGTGTATACATTGTCCGGTCCTATGCGCGGATACAGAGGGGGACAGGGGGTATGGACCCCCCCCCCCCTGAAAAATCAAAACTTAGCAATACTGGATCGGATCTCCTGAAATTCTCAAAACTACCATGCCAGCATTCAATGTTGGGCCATCATCGGCACGCAAGAGAAACGCCATTTAAAGGCGTTTTGCTGGCGGGCCGATGATGGCCCGCTTTTAGTGATATTTGGATCCTCTCTCCCTAAAAAGAAAAAAAAAAAAGTTGTCAGATCTCGGATCCAGATCCGATCCGATTGGAATTCAGGAAAGAATGTTTCGTCAATTGAATCATTTGGGCATGCGATAGAAAGCAAGCAAAGCATCAATACTGTCGAATATCCGACTTTGTCGTGCAAAAGCCGATGCGCACGGGAAGCATCTCCAAATATCATTTTCAGCACCCATACATGATATTTATCGAGATTACAAGAGATTCGTATGCAAGCTCTCTCTCTCTCTCCCTCTCCCTCTCCCTCTCTCTCCCTCTCCCTCTCCCTCTCCCTCCCTCTCTCTCTCTCTCTCTCTCTCTCTCACCTGCTTTCAAAGTTTGCATATAGTTTGGATCGAGAAGATCTCTGACGTCTTGCCAAACCAAATCAGGGGCAAAATTAATAATGTTAGCGAATGTCCGACTTTGCGTCCGATGCCTCGAAAGAACATAATTGAGCTGTGACATGAGATTTCCAACAATGTGGTATGTGGGACCAGCAAAGCCTCAGATTAGCCTGCACATATGCACAGTCTGATCAGAGCCTTTGCTAGTCGGTTGAATATTCTATGAGTGTTAAGGTACTGACTGAACATCGTTTGGAGTTTGTCAGCTTAAAAGGAGGCTGCGCAGGCTCGTCTGAGTCTACACTCGTCAAAATGCCACATTGTTGGAATCACAAGTCGCGGCTCAATTTTCGAGCCAATGCGTGCGAAACGCTGGGTACACTCATATCTCAAAGAAAAGGAAAATTTCAGACAAGTACCACAAATCTAGTTTTTCAAGCATGCAGTGTGCCGTTTCATTCTCGAGTTCATAAAATTGTTTTTTTGTTTTTGTTTTTTTTCATGCAAACCCATGAAAAGGAGACACAGCTAAACTGGCAATTATGTATAGTGTGCTAAGTCGGCTTTCGTGCGCCAAAGCCACCGCGTGCTACCCGAGTCTTAAAACAAAAACAACATGTGGTCTGTAGTTGACTTCTTTGATCTCAAACATGTCTGTGAACCATTACCCTGTCCCTTTGTCTGCGGCTGATACTATTAGCAGTGCCGGACCGAGGGTGGGGCCTGGGAGGCACCCCCCAAAGAGGCTGTGACAAACTAATTTAGCAAACAGTTTGGGTCCAGATCTGGCCCGACAAAATGTTAAATGTTTTGTTCTAAAAACAACGGTGCTGATAAGATTGTGCGTTGCGCAGACCGATCTTCGCAGGTAACAAAGTCGGGGTACATACATCTACAGACATGTGGTAAATAAAGCGAATTCCGAGATGTCGCGATCATTTCAAGGGCTTTAACTGTTTAAATTCACAGCCACTAAGTGGGACTATATTACCCAAAATTAAGGCATGCGCCTTCATCTACATTCCCTCTATGTGTATGTGGGCAGTTAAGGCGCTGGCTATTTTCCGCGGATGCGCAGGCTCGTCTGAGCCTTCGCTGTTCCATATGCGTTAGGTACCATAATCTCATGAACTGGCTTATTCCATGAAATTAAATTTGTAAATATTAAATTCATCAAGATGCAGAATCGTGCTACAATCAATTTATTTCTTGGTACATGTATGTGCGTCTGTGCGTACATTATACCGGTAATCCTTCCATGTGCAGTTTCATGAGGACAAACAGACACGCCACGATCGGCTCAACAGCTTGTTAAATGTTCCATTTTTAGGAATTTGATGTTTTTGATTGATAGGAAAAACCATTATAACATGTACTTAGAAAGCCGCCGACAAGAATTTTAAAGACAACGTACGTAGATGTCTAGAATTTTTATTTGACTAGAGTCTTCATCCACTTTATACTTTGTTAGTGATCGAGACCCTGACGAGATTGTGCAAACACACATGCTCTCCTGAGCCTTCGCTGATCACATCTGTCATAAGTACCATCAGGGTCTTTACCAGCTCATGTGGGGCTCCGCCCAAGTTGATTTCATGCTCGGGTCCGAGCTGTGTTCAAGAAAAGAGCACATGCATAGAATGATAGAAGTGCCCTCCGTGTCGCACGCGGCTTGGGCATATTGCCGAACTGGGAAATCCTTTAAAATGCTTAAAAGGGAGGGGAGGGTAGGGAGTGTCAGTCGGATAACCTGAGAATCACTCATATTTCAGCCTTAAGTTAATAGTAATGTACCGTGAATAAGAATGAGATGATGATCACATGCGAGTTCTTGCAGGCATGTCGGTAAACATTAAATATACGGTGGCTTTTTTCCGCATTGGAAGTCTCGGTGAGAAAAAAAACATGCCACTTGCACTATTTTCTCTGTATTTTGCACGAATGTGTTGCAAACGTCCACGGCAATCACTATACATCAACTTATTTCATTCTCTCTCGCCTAAGTGATCGTCTCATTTTCCGCAACTCTCTCTCTCCCTCTTTAGAAAAAATGAGTAAGTGTCACCGCACACTATCACGTGTGTCAACGTGCATAATTCATTTATGATTAGCTGAATCGCGGCCTGAAGTCAATGTTTGGTGGGTGGATACAAATACTCAATAGGGTTAGTCAGAGCAGTTTCGGAATCGTTGCAGAAACTTGTCTGTGCATCAAGTTCGTCAATGCTGGTGACCTTGAATAATGTATAACGTCGCGCGCTGGCATGCGAAATAGAACGTCACGTGTCAGATTACCCATCTTAGTAGAATGGAGCCTTCCAAATGACGCTACCGCTCACGTGCTGTACGGTAGAAGTATACCGAAACAGAATAAACGGACATCGATTTTCTGCCGAAAATAACGTGTGTTCGTAATTTTAGAAATTCATTTTTTCCTAAAAAGTGCAGTGTTCGATTTTTTAGGATGTTTTAAAAATTATTTTCGCCGATAATTTTAGGTGTTCGTAATTTTAGAGTGTTCGAAATTTTAGAACATTTACTGTAAATGGACAATCTGTAAATTTCTATGTTGAATACAAAGCTATTTACTATAATCATGCTGAGAAGCTTGAATAAAAGCTTTGCATGATTTAGAATTATTACTCTGAAATGAAAAAAGATTTGAATAAAACTGAGTTTCTCCAGAGTGTACGGTTATGTCAGGGAAAATCAGAATGTTGTCAGGGAAAAGTCAGGGAAATGTCAGGGAATTTTGATTTGTCCAGTTCATATGAACCCTGTATACTACCTTCCAAAATTTGAAGCTTATATAAAAAGATGGGACCCCCAATTTCAATGATGGGACCCCCAACATATTCAAAGTTGAGTCCCAAGGACCCACAAACATTCAACTAGGTGTAAAACCCTGCATAACAAGCGATGTTGAAATAACGAGATGTCATCATGTAATTTTATCTTGTTAAGTTGAATTTACGAGATGCTTTCATGTAAATTCAAATTGTTATTTTGAAATTACGACATGGTATCTTGTAAATTCAACTTGTTATGTTGAAATTACAAGATGGTATCATAAAATTTCAACTTGTTATGTTGAAATAACGATATGGTATCATGTAAATTCAACTTGTTATGTTGAATATACGAGACAGTATCATGTAAATTCAACTTGTCATGTGGTATTTACGAGACAGTATCGTGTAATTTTAACTTGTTATGTTGAAATTACGAGATGGTGTACTGTAAATTCAACTTGTTCTGTTGAATATATGAGATGGTATCTTGTAAATTTAACTTGTTATGTTGATTATACGAGATGGTATCGTGTAACTCAACTTGATGTGTCTTATTTACGAGATGGTATCATGTAAATTCAACTTGTTAAGTTGAAAATACGAGATGGGATCTTGTAATTTCAACTTCTTATGTTGTATTTACGAGTTATCATCTCCTTATTAAGACTTGTCATCACGTTTTTACGTGATTTTTTTTCTACTTGAACCTATATTACGCTTTCGTATGTTGTGGCTCCCAAATTTTTTTACTGTGGAATTTTATAAAGGTATTATAAGAAAATGACCATAAAAATGGTCATTTTCTTATAACTCCTTTGTAAAATTTTCCCTTTATAACATCGATGGCTCACTTATATCAGAGTCAATTCCTATGGACCCCAAACAAGGACTGCACAGTATAATCAATTAGAATTGAAGAAGAATCTTTTTTCTTATCATTCATTCTAAAATAATATTCCACTTAAAGACATAATTATGCGGCTATTTCCCATGCACACCTTTCCCGCGTCTTGAAACAGGTTAAGTTGTCTGGGTCCTGTCTTTCGACCTTTTATGGATTCGGATCAACACAGCTTTCAGATATTCTCATGTCATATCGGTGTTCCGACATTTTCTTGACAAAATAAAATAATTAAAGTGTGTCTGAAATATCTATTAACCTTTTATCAGAACTGATTGTCTCAATACCAAAGACAGATAAATATAGCTCAGACGAAATCAAAACGCCATACACAATTACCCTGGTTACAAATACGAAAGTGGCCTAGTCTCAACTATATGGACGGTTATTTAGAGCCGCGCACGACCTGACCTGGTGGCCTACTGGTGAACGTGTCTAGCTACAAAGCCAGAGGACCTGGATCGATCCCTGGGTGCGCACCTATTTTCAGTGTGTTTTTTTTCTTTCTTTTTTTACATTTTAATGCTAAATTGCTTTGTATACTAGTAAAATAGCATCATCAAACGACCGAAATGGGCATTCCTGAACTTTTTTATATTGAATTTAGCATGAAACTTATGGGGGGGGGGGGTAAATTTGGCCCTCCTGAAAGAGAATTAATTTGGTGACCCCAATTTTTTATTCTTTTTTCTGAAAGGTATTATAATAGTCCATGAAATAAAAATAAATTCATAAGATTTTCAACATCAGATTTTTTAATATATGAATTATTCTAAAAACAAATTCCAATTTTCGACGAATTGCCAAAATATATCATGCAGTATCTTGTCACAGCATGGGATAAAAACTATAAACTTGCACATTTTCTAAAAAGTTGGTGTCATGGGCAATAATTTAAGGTAAAAGAAAGAAGCTGACTGAAGATTACAACAGATTTAGCTCGATATTAAGGACTAGTGTTATTCTTTCATATTTTTAGAAAAATGGTCAAATGCTGAAAACTTCCATATTATATTGTGAAAATAAGCATGGTGACATACCCTTTTTATTTCATAAATGGATACCCCATGCTTAAACCAAACTGTATGCAAAGTATTAAAAAGATTCCAACTTGGGAAGTATTAAGTAACATATGTCCTTAATAAGAGCACTGTTGACCTTTTTTTTTCAAAATTCTATACCTTAAGGCTTCTTTAAAAACAGTGCTGATCCAGATCAGCTGGCTTTTGGTTTTACTCATGTGATGAGAACTATTTTTCTGTCTTCCACACGAAAAAACCCTAACTATTGTCAGAGAAACCATGCACTGACCCCTGTATGTAACAGAGGCAAGTGTTGAGTTGACAAGTCATATCATTGTAGTTTTATCATATTATGTTTTTATTATTTCTACTTTAACAGATGTCTTGCCCTCTGATCAGCTGCAGGATGGTACTGATGCTCTATGCCTTGGTCAAAGAAAGAGGCATGTTTGGTCCCTGTATACAAACCTAGCCTGTACACAACAATGTTTAAAGGTAATATTAAAATCTGTTTGTCACTAGGGATGTAACAATACATCGGACTATTGATATTATATAAATATTACATTCCCTGCGCGGGTGATAGTCGAAAATATCATCCCGAGGAATGTGATTATCAACCGAGGCGCAGCCGAGGTTGATAATTACATTTCGAGGAATGATATTTTCGACTATCACCCTAGCAGGAAATGTAATATTTATTTTATTATACCGAACAGAACATTAGATTCCTTATTTTCTGAAGTAGAGCTACTTCTCTTACTCAATAGACCTATTTGGAGATTAAAGTCGCCAAATCATGCCTCATGTCCGCCATTGCTGTGGAACGTCTCCTGACGTGAACGAACCGTAAGCGCATCGGTGTTGCGCATCATGTGACCGCCCTGATATTTTATAATATCACCCGCTGCTATGGCAAACACGTGGCAGCATTCGCCGTCGCTGTAGCAGTGGGTGATATTATAAAATATCAGTCGTTCATCTATGGCAGTTTTGTATGGGGAATTCACGTGAGGTATAATAAATCGCAATAGTAACCTAGGCAATGTTTAATACTACATCGATATAGGAAAGTGGCAATGTCAATAGTATCGGCAATAGTATTTTCACTATATTGCAATAGTTTCCAGGGAAAAAGACTACCAGGGGCCCAGTAGCCCAGTGCCCCTAAAGTTTGGGCTGGGCCCCTAAAACTAAATGTTTAGGGTCCCAGCTTGCCCCTGAAAAAAGGTAGTATGTTAAGGTATGAAGTATCATCAAATCTGACACTTGCTGTCGGAAATTTACAAATCTTCATTCAGCTGATTCCCAATACTGTTAATATGGTTAATAATTAGGGGAATACAGATTTTGAGCATCTCTGACTTTAATTATGAGTAAAGCAAATGCTTGGCAACGGTGTTGAAATGTGTTTTAATTTTCCGCCGAATCCTGGGCCCCTATGTTTTGGGCTGGGCCCCTAATCATTTTGCTTTAGGGGCCCAGCTTGCTCCTGCCGAAAAAAGGTTAGTCTGTATCCCTGATTTCAATAGTTTTTAGACATAGGGATTTTCACTTTAAAATTGTTTGGTTGGACACAAAAAGAAAGTTAAATGGCAATCGGATGTATATGTTGTTGCCCCCCATGCATTTCAGCAAATTAAGTGGACTTTGACAATATTCTGAAATTTTCTTTTGTTTCCATACTTGTACATGCAGAAGAGACCTACCATATTCTTAATTTTCTTCTTCAAAGAAGCATAAATGTTTCAGACAATAGTATCATAATAGTATTACAATGGTAGTCCACAATAGTAATAGTATTGCAATAGTACTTCCTGCAATGTCAAAACTATCGCAATAGTCCAGGGCTCTTGATCACCCGATTTTGGGGCCGTGTTTCGGCCCCATTCCCAATTCCAAAAAGTATGTTTTTTTCTCAATTCCAGACAAAAAATTCCCAATTTGACACAAAAAAAAGAAAATATATGTATATTTTAGTTCTTCATCTTTTAGTAATTAGACAGTAAAGTTAAGTTTAATTAAAATACATCTGCAGTTTTCTGGGACCAAGCGTATATGTTTCTCCAAACAAATATAATGCTATAATGAATGTTAATTAGTGTACTGTACTACGAAAGAAGCAAGTGTGATTGTATTCTATTATTCTGTAAAATTGTAATTATGTAACAATATGTTCTGTATTTGTATTATATGAAATAAAGAGGCCCTTACAGAAATGAAATTGTAGCGGCACTAGAGCTGCAATATTGCGGCTCTAGAGCCGCAATAAAATTTTAGAGTCACAAGTATTAGCCAGAAGAAAGCCAATTGTAGAGGCTAGCAGCTATATTGCAGCTCTAGAGCGGCAAGTACTAGCCGCTACTGGCTAATAGAGCGGCTAGCGGCTCTATGAGCCGGAAGCTTGCCACAACTCAAACATTAATATTATAGGACAGACTTATTGCAGACACTAGCCACAACTCAAAAGTTATAGTATTGAGACAAAAACATACAGTCACAAGCAGCTCTTCTTGCCAGAAACAAGCCAGAACTTGAAATCATGTGACCACTGTGTGTAACATAAAGTTTTGGAGGGAAAGAGATGATAACATATAATGGAAGCAGTTTGGAATTCTGGAATTCTAAAAAAAAGGATTAATATGTGTTTTAATTTATCACAAATGACTACTGCACATTTTAGGATTAAAAGTAAGTTTGTAATATAATAATTTGTCACTGATATAATCTGAGAGGGCTAAAAAAATTAATATACTCTTTGTTTACTTTATCAGGCACCCCACCCACTATTTTTCACAAGGGTATTCAGCATGCAATAATTTTTATTAAACTGCATATTTATATAGAGCCACCTCAAGAAGTTAGACTGGAAGATGTCCATAAGATATTTAGCAATAATTGTGTATATAGATAGTACTTTACTTAATTTTATACCATTTAATTTGTATGTTCTTAAATGGATATACACATATGCTATATGTACAGAACTGTTGAAGCAGTTGGGCTCCACTTTCCAGTGCAAAAGTATGCTTATTACTTTTAAAAATAAGATTGCCAATAAAAATAGGAAAAAAGCTGTTAAAAAGATGTAAAGATTAGCTTGATTCCCCCATCAATACAAATAATATGTATGCATAAGTGTAAACACAGCTTCTGGCTTTATTGCCGCTTTATAGCCACAACACAGCTTCCCGCTTTATTGCCGCTATAAAGCCACAACTACTACCTGCAACCAATTAAGCCACGCCTACTAGCCACAACAATGCCACAACTTAGAGCCGGAAAACTAATTTGCATACGAAATACTTTAATGCAACTCTAGAGCCTCAAGTAGTAGCAGCTCTAGAGCCGCAATATTGCAGCTCTAGTGCCGCAGGTATGAGCCAGAGACCAAATATTTCTGTAAGGGGGAAGAACAAAAAAATATATATTTTCTTTTTCTTTTTTCGTCAAATTGGGAACTTTTTATTTTGCATTTAAATAACCTTTTTTTCTTGATATATAATATAATTGTTAAAAAGGTAATTGATTTTAATTATTGGAATCAATCTAGCAATGAATACATAAGGATGATGTCAATTTCCCAATTTTAGTCACTATGCCGCTATTTTTCCCAATTCCATAGGCCCTGCCCCATTCCCAAAAAAGGGGTGTGTGTAGTCACTTTGGCCCGATAGTCACCCCCATTTATCACAGGGTCTAGGTATATAATACACTTCTACTGCCTTGTGGTAGAAGCCGGCTTTTACATGTAAGCCAACATGAGAGGATTGATGTGCAGAGCTCAAGAATAGTAACTTTATTGTGTATTTTTGGGTGTCCAGACCCTCTGTTACCCCAAAACTAAAACAATGATCAGAATGCAAAAAATCATAACTTTGAATTGCATTAACTATCCTTGCTAGTGGCAACTTGTCATCTGCTGACAACCTTTGCAAACAGTATGGACTCAGATCAGGACAGGCAGAATATCCGAACTGTTTGACAATCTGATAACAATTAAAGTGTTCCTGAAATATTTTTTTGAAAAAGGTAACTTTGAAAAAAGTCAGCAGACAACAACAAAAACATGAAAAATGGCCCAGCATGCAAAGAGTTAATATTTATAAGTATAAAGGGTTCACACAGGCTTGAAAAGTACTTGAATTTAGAGGGCTTTCTTGTTAAGTCCTTGAAAATTAAATCTGCCTTGAAAAGTTTTGGAAAATCACTCAAAAGCCTTGAAAAGTCCTTGAATTCTGCTATTTTCTGTAGGACTAAGCACAGTTGATAGACATCTAAATCAGTATAAAATTGTTGTGCCTTTATTTGGTGCAGCATATGCTGCACCAAATAAAGGCACAATGTTTTTATACCAATTCACAATTACTTATTTCTCCATTATCTCAGTCTAGCATTTCGGAAGTAGAATTTTAACACTTAAATCTGTATTTTAAATAAACTCTAGTTCTTGAAAAACTACAGGAAAGTACTTTAGAAGTCCTTGAATTTTACTCTAACCTGCCTGTATGAACCCTGTTATAATATCAAGATTTATGAATATTTTGTGTAATTTCAGTGTGAGAAAAGAATTCTGACACGCAGAGCTGCTTACAAGTGCACAGGTAAAAGCAAATAATTTCAAAAGTTATTCCATATCATCTGTTTAATGAACAAGGCAGGGCTATTCCTGAAATTGAAACAAACCATATTTGGTAGTGGACAGGTGGGGGGTGGTTCTCCACCTTTTTGGAAAGAAAAAAAAATAAATCTCACTGGCACTACCAATAAATTTGAAACCAAACCCAGGACTTTAGATAAGAGTGTGTACCAAAAAAATATTTTTCTTATTTCTCAACCAAAAGATATGTTGTGGGTACTCAAAAGAACCGTCTAAATGAGACAGTTCTTTTAAGCACCCAAAACATGTTAAAACTGATGGGTAAGAAAATATTTACACACAATTTTACACTCAAAAATTTTGTTTATCTAAACCTATGCAAACCAAGTAACTAGGAAAATCCCTGACACACAACTAAATTAGAAAGGGAAACGAGAAAGTTGTCTTTACTCCTTAATTTGTCCAAAAGTCCTTTTAACTAAACCATTCAATTTCTTTGCGTATATATTATAATGATATAAACTTCTAAAATGTTATTGTAAAAATTTTAATTTTGTATGAGAAGGCTTATAGATACCCTTTGTGCTACTTGATTGTTGTCTTCAGACCGGATGGTTGTTTAGTAATGCTGTACTAAATTGATTCATCAAGATGATACACATGGGCAATCTTTGGGCCTTAAGCAATGTCACTAGGAAACAAAATAATTAAGCTATTACAGAAATCAACATCTGTCTGATTATGATCATCCGTTGGTAGGTAGGTTTTGGGTGATATTTGATATTTGCGACATGAGATTTCCAGCAATGTGGTATGTGCGACCAGCAAAGTCTTAGATCAGCCTGCGCATACGCGCAGTCTGATCAGAGCCTTTGCTAGTCGTTTCTAAAATTCTATATGTCTTAAGCTACAGGCCGAACATCATTTGGAGTTTCTAAGCTTAAAAGGAGGCTGCACAGGCTCATCTGAGTCAACAATTGCAAAATGCCACATTGTTCGAAATCATTTTGGCTCATTTCAGTATGCAAGAAATTGTGTCATTTAAAATGTGCCATCAAGGAGAGATCTGGTATTGCCTCAAGAACTCGTAGTCAAGTAAGATATGATGGTCAGAAATGGGCTGTACATACACCAAAACATATTGATCAGAACCATTTTGTGAACACTAATAGAAAGAAGCAGGCTGTGTCTGAAGTACCAGTATGTGAAACTACTGAAAGAAACCCTGATAAGAGAAGTATAGGAGAGTTGGACAGTCTAGATGAATTCATAATGCAGGTACAGTATGCACACAGGGTAGGAGGCAATTGAAAACGATAATACTATTGACAAAGGTAGATCAAAAACCGTTAGAATAAGAGTTTTCGATTGCCATTTGTCGCGAAATGGGTGACAAATGGCAATCAAAACTTTTTCTAGCGATTTTTGATCTGCGTTAGTCGATTGTTAAGAACGTTTTTGATTGCCCCCTACCCGGTGTGGTATGGGAAACCCAACTATTTTACACATTTCCCCAAAAATTTAAGCCTCACAATATTTTAAGCTTACCCGATCCTTAAGCTCAAGGTAAGGAGCTTTTGTGATCATTGAATGTGTGTCATGCTTAAAAGGACATTTCCTCCTATACTTCTGGCTAGCTTTTGACCAAACTTAGCAGGAATGATCCTTATGTGGCCCTCTTTGATATGTTTTAAATGGTTCTAGTCTGTTGCTTAACTAGGTCAAATGAGGAAAACTAAATTTTCGGAATGTAAATATTAAAAACTTTGTCTGAAACCACAAGGCCCAGAGCCTTATGTTGATATTGCGTATGCAGCATCTAACAAGTTTGTTCAAAATTAGGGCCCACCCTGATGGGTCACATGTTTTATACATGGTTGCCATGGTCTGCGAAAAAAATTCAGTTTGGTAAATTTAGGAAAAAAAGGTCTTACATTGACCTATTTAAGTGAACATAACAATCTTATTTGCTGAATCCACTAGGTTTACTAACCTAGCTATTTGGTATGTATCATAGTATTATGCACGGCTATTTTGGTGCACAAACGTTTCATCATATAATCATAATCGGATTTTTGATTAACGTGCAGGTGCATGGGCATCATCCACATCAGTGGGCCCCTTTCCAGGTAACTGGCTAGCTGCACGCATAGCAGATCTCACACCTGATCTCCAGGTGCTCCTTTCTTGAGGGTCAACTGTGGTGAGCTTCCACTCACGGCAGTCTTTCTCTGTCAGTTTCTTCCATGTTTGCTTGGGCCTCCCTGCCCCCGCTTGCCCTTAATCTGCATATCATATGCTGTTCTGATTGCACCACTCGAACACGCCACATGTCCAAACCAGCGAAGCCTTCTCTCTCTCGAAATGAGGTCGAGGTTCTCAAGCTGAAGCTTTGCCAGTAGCTCGCTTGACCTTACCCTGGCCACATCCTCTGGCTTGATACTGCAGATCTGTCGGATCATGGCCCTATCATTGCGTTGCTAGCGCTGCAGGTTCGTCTTGGTAAGTGGCCAAGTTTCACTGGCATGGAGCATGGCGCTCCGCACGCAAGAGCTGTACAAATGGCCACGGGTCTTGTAAGAGAGGTGGCGGGATGTGAGAACTGGTAGTAGCTCCCTGAACTTCTTCCAGGCGGTTTTCACACAAGTAGTGACCCCCATTTCACAGCCTCCACCAGCAGAAAGCATGTCACCTAGGTAGCAGAAGGAAGCTACCACCTCAAGCTTATCAGGTCCAACCTGGACTTCACTCTGTGGTCTGCCGTCAATAGGGCGAGCATTTCCCATGCACCGTGCACACCTATAATCAGGATTTGGTGTCAGTCGTTGTAGCCCATTGCATTTCTTATGCACCCAAAGTTTGCAGCCATTGCAGTAGATGCTGTTGTTGCCTACTCCTGTACGACAGACAGCGCATGGGTATTCGCCTGAACTCTGCAAGAGGTCCAGGCCTGTAATACAGATCATGACCTTTGACTTTCCTGCATTTACCCTCAATCCCTTCTTTTGGAAATGTTATTAATGAAATTGACTGGGAACACTGGTAGATGGTTTAACTATTAAATAAGTAATTTCTTTAAGTAAACATTTAACGACAATACCACAAATCAAGTCCTATGAAATTAGTTCAAACTGAAAAGGCAAATCCTTTTCGATAGCTGGTTTCCAACTATAAAACTTAGAAAATAGTCCTTCACATTAATTCTAGAATTCACTTCTGTGGTAAATGGCAAGTCCGATTTTCACAGAAAGTCAATGAGGAAATCCACACTTAAGTTTATTTATTATAATCCGTTCAGAGGGCAATATCCATCCTGAGTTCACTAAAATGGTTTAAACGTTACTGATTTCAAATTTTTTCTGTCTCTCCAAATTGTCTCTGCTAGAGTTTATGTATGCACATGTTCAAATCACACAAATCACTAAATTGTAAACATATCTTTGACACTTCACACTTCTCAGGATATGATCATCAAAAGTACTCTGATTGCTAAAGATATAGACATTAAAGTTGCCATATCAGTTGAGATCTCTGTGACTGGTGTCTATTATCAGTTTGGATCACTGATTAGCATATTAATTGACAGAGCTGTAAAATCTACTTCCTTCCTTTGAGGAGTGATTATAATCAACAGCCCATAGCAATTCTAGGAGCACTTTGATCTCATTTCCTGGACAATGACCCAATTTATTTATTCGTTTATTTTCTTTGACAAGTCACTAAAAACACTAAAATTATAACCAAGAAATGGTAAAACTTTATGAACCCATTTGCATGAAATTTTACAGCATAAAAATAGTCTAGTGGTCCTCTTTTAAATCTATTCAAATAATGAGTTTATTACCTTTATGCCTAACAATTATCGATTTCGACTTTTATTCTCAGTGATAATCATAAATGTTGAAGTGATTTATTTTGACATAGTCGCTATCAATTCAACTGAGCATGAAATTTAAACTGCTCCTTAATACTAAAGTGCTAAAAAAAGACTTCTTGCCTTCAAACTCTCAGATGTTGTATTTATTGTGCTGATAATGTTACAAGTTTGGCATTTTAACATTTATGAGCATTATTAATTTCATGCTCAATTGAGTCGAGCATGAAAATGGTTTTATAACCTCGGGGCCTGGTTATGCCATTTACAGTAAAACCTGTCTAAAATGGCCGCTCAAAAATAGACAAAACTAAGGTCTTAACGAAAAATGGTAGCTTAATGAAGGTAGAAAGTATTGCAGAATGCTCTTTTGGAGCATTCTGCAATACTTTTGACCTGTATTAAGCAATAATTGGTCTTGAAAGCCAATTTTGGTTCTTTTTTGGAGTGGCCGCTTCAGACAGGTTTAACTGTATACTCTCAGGAGGACATTTGTAAAGAGGACAGTCCTACAAAAGAGAAAGACCACAATATAATAGTACAAGGGCAAGCCAAACAAAGTTTTAGTAACCTAAAGACAAACTTTGTCCGACGCTGTCGCTCCTTCAAGAAGAAGGTGGAGAAATTGAAAGACAAACTTAACTGTGATGATTGCTCCAAGAAAGAAGAAAATGTAAATCTTGTACGTCACTATTGCATAGGTTTAGATCAACAAAAAATTTCAGCGTAAAAGTGTAAATATAATTTTAACACATAATTTTTAGCATATGTTTTGGGTGCTCAAAAGAACCGTCTCAATGAGACGGTTCTTTTGAGTACCCACAACATATGTTTTGGTTGAGAAATAAGAAAATTATTTTTCTGATACGCACTCTTAACTAAAGGCCTGCTATTGTACTTAACAGTAATTTTGGGCAAGATTTGCTCTATTTGTATTCCAAAATCTCCGCGTAGCGCAGTCGGTAACGTGTCTGGCTACAGATGTGTGTCTGACTGCAGATCCAGGGGTCGCGAGTTCGAGCCCGGTCCGGTCCCATACTTTCGTGGAGATTGATCATGAAATAATTTCTACGGTCATTCTCCTCCCTTCCGCTGATTTGTTCAAGAAGGGTTGTTGTCAGTTACAAGCGAAAGTATGTGCACGAATTACTGGTTAACCGCTTGTTCAAGCCTGCCCAGGAAAAAGTGTGGATAGGTGAACTGACCGTCCCGCAATGACCATAGCTGTTGACTTGGGACGTAAAGCAACAAAACAAACAAACAAACAAACAATCATAATTGCAATGTGCTAAATGGAATAAAAATCTAGTAGGGAAATTGAATTTGCTAAGGTTTTACTCAGGTTATTGATAATTTGTCACCAGTTTTTGCTGAATGAGATATTTTTCCCTGTTATATTCTTAGCCAGAATATTTTTCCCTGATTTTAATACACTATTTAGATATTCAGACAGAAAAAGGCATGGATATATAGTAAAAATGCTAATCACACAATTATTATACTAGAAGTATGGCAATCAGGCCTCCAGATAAGAGTGTGTAATTGAAAATTATTTTTCTTATTTCTCAACCAAAACATATGTTGTGGGTACTCAAAAGAACCATCTCGATGAGACGGTTCTTTTGAGCACCCAAAACATGATTTAATTGATGGGTTAGAAAATAATTACAACTTAAGCTCAAAAACTTTGCTTTACTGGATCTATGGCAATGAGTTGAAGTAGAAGCTCAGTTTGGGGATCAAGAGGTCCCTGGTTTGAGCCTCACCACAGGCATTTTATTGTGTCTTTGAGCAAAACACTTAATTTATGCTCACTGGTCAGCACTGTTTTAACCCAGAAAAAAGTCCTGACATTACTTGAAAATTTGTTAATTTGGGTGTTAAAGCAAACTTTTTGAGCGTAAAAATATGATTACTTTCTTAGCCATCGAGACGGTTCTTTGAGTACCCACAACATACATTTTGGCTGAGATATAAGAACATTAATTTTCAATTGCCCACTCTTATCTAGAGACCTGACATCTACTTAATTCTTTGAGAGCCTTCCCTGGTCATTTATTAACCATTTGTATACTAATGGATTATTCCTTTTGTTTTGATACAATATCTCCACTGTTTCTTGGGATAGTCCTTTGTACATATCTAGGGATGTCGGGTAATAATTTTGAAAAGAATTGTATTTTTTTGTCTGAAGATCATTTTTACCTTTACAAACAGTGTAGACCCTGATGAAATGCTGCATTTCATCTGGGTCTTCACTGTTTGCAAAAGTACTCATTATGGGGTTTCGCGAATACAAAGGGTTAAATGAAATGAGTAGCATTAAGTCATGTGAGCTGGCTCATATACATTATGGGCACTCAGTCTCATCATGGAGAAATAAACATATGAGCTAGGAAGAGATTTTGGTCCTTATCACATTGTCAAGCAACAAGGCTCAGGCAATCCTGCACAAATGTGCAGACTTGCCAGAGCCTTTGCTGCTCGCATACACAAAGTATGGATGTAGATAATCATAAAAGCTCTCGCCAATATTTAAACATCTAGCCCAGCTGAATACCTCAGCATGGGCCTTTAAAGTAGGTATTAGTGCATACAGTAAAACCTGTGTAAAAGGGCCACCCAAAAATTGCCAAAACAAAGATTTTAACAAAAATTGCCAAAACAAAGATCTTAATGACAATTGGTAGCTTAATGAAGGTGAAAAGTATTGCAGAATGATTCCATTGGAGCATTCTACAATACTTTTGACCTGCATTAAGCGGTTATTGGTCTTGAAAACCAATTTACTGTCTTTTTGAGAGTGACCGTTTTACACAGGTTTTACTGTATTTGATTTGTACCAAAATGTTAAAGCACACAAACACTGAAAGTAAGCTTAACACTTTATTGTGACTCTGTATTGCTCACACACTGTAACACTCCACTATAACGTCGTCATGGTTGCAATTGTGATGTCATGACGTCACATGACGTTACTTAATGTTGTTTCACAGTGGAGAGTATTTAACAAGTACTAAACATAATAGAATGACAGTAAATATGAAATTAACATTAATCATATTTTCTTTTTTTTTTATTTTGTTTTTGAAATGAGAGGCCAAAATAATATCAATGTGAAATAGTATTGTATCCAGAAAGACATAGTAATTTTTCACCCCAAATGTGTAATATGTATTTTTGATAAATTAAAGGAAGCATAGAAATTAATACATTAAGAAAACAAATAGATAAATACATCAATAATATGGACTGTTGCTTCATGCAATTAGCAAAAAATTACATTCAATCTTTTTGCAACATTTTGAACTTCTGATACACTTCTTGAATATCCATTCCATAATTAAGTTGATTACAATACATCATTCTTAACAGTTTAATGTCACCTTTCAAAAGAATTTCTCTTATAATCATCTTATAGTGTTGTAATTCTTCTTTATGATCTAGAGTCAGACCATACTTCTGCTCATCTTTAGGTACAATAGACTGTTTATGTACTTGTTTGATGCTCTGAGCTATCTCTTGAATTTGTCCTGTCTCATTGAGTTCCTTTACTCTATGCTTTGTTACTACCATGTCAGCTGCTTTATTTTCAACAGTACAACATCTCTCCTCCTCTAACCTGGATATTTGCTTTTGAAGCTCTTCTACTATAGAATCAAATCTCACTCTGGTTTCAGGCAGCTCTTTTTCTGTTTTCTTTTCTAACTTTTGTTCAACAACACCACACCTTCCACTTTGTCTGTCATCCTGCATTTTCTTTATTTCATCTTTAGCTTTCATTAGCTCATCTTTTAATCTTGTTATCTGAGCTATAACTTCTTCCTGAATACTATTCTTCCATTTCTTTCCTTGTTTTTGCTCTTTAATCTGTTCATCTTTGGCTACTTTCATCATCCTTATTTCTTCTTTCAGACACTTTACCGCATTGTTCAGACTTGCTATTTCAACAGACAATTCACCAGGAACACTATAGTTCATTTCTAATCCTACCTGCAGTTCTCCTTTATTTTCAGACCTGGTCAATCCCTCGCGATCTTCGCTGCATATTCTCCCATTCACTCTCGGAAATTTAGAACTTAAGTCATTTTTACTGACATTCTTTTTCTCCATATTTTCCCAACTATCTGGGCATTCTTCAAGGAGATGCCGATATGATCCGCAGGAATTACACAGTAATGGTTTTCCATTTGCTCCAATTGGATTTATTTTCCTTCGGGGTCCCTTATTACTACTATATTGGAAAGTACCTATTCTGTTTCTCGTATCTTGGCTTAGTTTACTAATCCCGCCACCATAGGTCTGTTTCATAAGATTATTACCAAATGATTTGTTCTTGATTTCAGCTTTAACTGATTCTGTCCTTACATTTTCCTCCATCATGACCTCAAACTTTCGTAAAGAACACTTAGTGTCCTCGTACAATTCATTCCTATTTGAAAAATTTATTCCCGTCGAAACTAGCATTCTCATTTCCTTACTAAGTTTTGCCTTCATCAGCAGTTTAAATGCTAAAATCTCAGGTGACAACATTATATTAAGTTTCTCTAGTTTCCTGTATTTTAAATCAAATGAAGCAATATAATCTCTAATGCTCTGTTTATTTGCTCTCTCAAAATTTTCAAACTCTTCAAATTTGTCAATGCTATCTACTGTCTCATCTTTACCCAAATAACCATCAAGGAATTTAATCAGAATACTTAAACTGCCTTCCCTTGTCAAATCATCTAAGCTAAGCCCACTGAAAACTTTTTCTCTGATTTGATGTTTGTCATCCTCTGGTAATGACAAAGCTATAACAGCTCCTTGCTTTGCATTACTAACATTAGTCAGTTCACTCCATGCCAGTAACTCTAGCTTGTAACGCTCAAAATTCAGTGATGTAAAACGTGGTGGATCAATATCCATCGTCATCTTAAAATGTCAAAATATAAAACACTACCTTGATTTATCCTTTATACCAGTTCACTATACCACTAACAACAAAACCAACAGCTGTTTTGTTTTTCTTCTATCTTTTATGAAGATACCACCAGAAATCCATAAAAAGTCTCTCTAATATTGTAATCTCCTTTTACATGTGGCTCCCATTTTTATACCCCGCCACTAAAGTGTGGCGAGGTATTATGTTATACCCTTCGGTGTCTGTCCGTCTGTCCGTCCGTCCGTCCGTCCGTCCGTCCGTCCGTCCGTCCGTCCGTCCGTGCTCACCATTTCCGATCGATAACTTGAGTATTTATTCACGGAATTTTTTCAAATTTTGCATACATATTGTTATCGGCGATGAGTGGTGTGGGATTGTTAATGGGCAAAATCCGTCCATTTTTAACGGAGTTACTGCCCTTTTTCGTATTGGAAAAATGGATTCTGGCCTGTTATTCCTTTACTGTTCATGATATCTGAATGAAACTTCACAGATATGTTGCACATCAAAGGTTACATATTGTGACTAAGGACTGTCACTCTGACCTTCCTAGTTTGTGAGTTATCCGCCCTTGATAGGTCTGAAAAAAGGTTTTTGACCTATTGTTCCTTTACTATGTTGAATATCTGAATATAACTTCACAGATATGTTTCACATCAAAGGTAACATATTGTGACTAAGAACCGTCACTCTTACCTTTCCCGTTTGTAAGTTATCCGCCCTTGATTGAATTAAAAAATGTTTTTTACCCGTAGTCCCTTTACTATGTGTTATATTTAAATGAAACTTTACAGATATGTTTCACATCAAAGGTTACATACTGTGACAAAGAACCATCACTCTTACCTTTCCAGTTCATGAGTTATCTGCCCTTGATTGATCTGAAAAATGGTTTTTGACCTGTAGTTCATTTACTATATGGAATATCTGGATGAAACTTCACAGATATGTTGATCATCAAAGGTTACATATTGTGACTAAGGATCTTCACTCTTACCTTTCCAGTTCATGAGTTATCTACCCTTGATTGATCTGAAAAATGGTTTTTGACCTGTAGTTCATTTACTATATGGAATATCTGAATGAAACTTCACAGATATGTTGAACATCAAAGGTTACATATTTTTAGTAAGGACCGTCACCCTTACCTTTCCAGTTCATGAGTTATCCACCCTTGATTGATCTGAAAAATGGTTTTTGACCTGTAGTTCATTTACTATATGGAGTATCTGAATGAAACTTCACAGATATGTTGACCATCAAAGGTTACATATTGTGACTAAGGGCGTCATATCACTGTCTATCTCAGTTCTGTTGCTATTTAGGCATTATATATCTCACAAAATAACTTTTGGTGCCCCCAGCAGTGGCGGGGTATTACGCAGTGCTTGCGGTGCTTTTATTCTTCTTATTCTTCCCTCTTGTCGCAGGGTATGGATTCGTTAAGCCAGGGATCTCAACGACAGATGTTGTTATAGGTTTATTTTACATATGTAAATAAAAAGGGTGTCCTAAAATACAAAACAAACAATGAAACAGTACAGACAACACAGACAGACAAATGAACAGACACGGACAACGGAATACATTGCACCCGTATGCAATACATATTTACAACACAGACAGACAGACAGACAATCGGACACGGACAACGGATATACTTGCAACTGACTGCGAGTACGATATTGTAATTCGTTTGGTACCTGAGCATGTCATGCTGAGCATGTCATGTCTATTTTTAGACATGGGTATTTTGCAGTGATAAAATTATATACAAAGAGATTAAAATATTAAAACCACACCTTTTGCATTTAACTTACATTTTATGCGTAAGCTCAATTTACTAATTCCTCCATTTGCAATGTCCATAAAGATCCAAACGATAGCCATGCCTATTTCATAAAGACAGAACAAATCTAAAGCAATTTGTAATTTGCGTAAATACGTCATACAGAAATATTGTGAACTACGTCACAGGAAATGTACAGAATGTAGTTCCTGGCGAAAACCTCCCTTTGGTGTTTTCATCAGAAACGACAATCTGTGATCTGTATGATAAAAAGAATATAAATTCACATACCTGCTAATAATAATGTTTCCATATCATTTCCGTGAAGGAATAATATAAATAATAATATATAAATATATGTTCTACAGCCTGTAGATCGATGGAGTCGATCTAACTGCAAAAATGAGAATGCCTTTTCCAAATGTCGCGCGCATATGTATTTGTGAGGTTAGGCGCATGCGCTAAGTAAGTTAAAAGAGGTGTGTTCGTTAGCAACCAATCACCCATCATCTTACATCCTTATGTCTAACTAAAACGGCTACTGATTGGACGATAAAATAGAACAGCTCAGTTTCAAGATACCCCATTAAAAAAACAATGCAAGACAGGTTAAACCTGTTTTTCCCACGCTTGGTATGATTTAAGTAAATCTCAACACTACTCACGGTAGCACTAAAGGAGAAAAGGTAATTTATGCGTTAAGCAAAAATAATCACAAAGTTCACCTCTGTGACATTCTCCCCTGCTTTGAAAAAAATGTCTCCTGACATTTCCGAACATTCGAAAAACTTTTTAATAAACACAGACCACCTCAGCAATCACAATCATGTACAAATATGATGCATTTAGGTTAATTTTAACCTACAGAAGTTTCACATTTATCAACAAACAATTCTACTTTACTAGTGAATTGTGAAAATGTTATATATAACTTCAGAACATCCAAAAATAAAGACATGTATTAATTTGAGGGGTCGCTCTCAATAAGAGAAATATACTATATGTATGAGACAATCAAAGCAGGAGAAAATATAATATATATATGCATTTTTATATATGTTTGGGAAAACATATCATATATGCATAATAATAATATTGGAAGATATTCTTCCTATCTGTGACATTCTCCTCTGATATTTATGAAAACTAATACATATACTTAAACATACCAAATCTGTGTTTCGGGATTTGAAACTTGCTGAGTATTTACCCACTCGCCATACCGGTTTGGCGCTTGCCGTACCCTACCTGTACGTCTAGGTAACTGTGGAGTAGGTACATTATCTACACTACCTACATTTCCTCCACTGAGATCTCTGGAACTGCCAGTGGTACCTACATCTGCACTAGCAAAACCACCACCTGCACTTGAATTAAAACCACCTGCGCTATCTGACCTATTAAAACCAACTGAACTATCAGATCTATTAAAATCTCCTGAACCATTAAAAGTATCGCCATGAACTGACACATGAGACTTTTCTTTATTTGAAGAAACTGATTTAGACCCATTGATATTTGAACTGTGTTCCCTTTTAAGAGGAAGCATATATCTTGGGTAAAATAATTCTTCTGTTTCTGAGTCAGAAGAGTCAGACTCCAATTCAGGTTCTTGGACAGGTTTTGATTGGCTATGTACAGGGGCTGCCGGTTTGCTAGGTTTACTATGGGGACTGTCATAAAATAGGCCAAGATCTAAACTGCTAGGTATGGCAGAAAAAGGAAGCAACATGTTCCTGTGTAAAGTTTTCACCGTTGAATCACCCGATTCACGCTGAACCCTATACACAGGTACATCTTCATTTGGCACTTCAATTACAATATATGAATGCTTATCCCACCTATCTGCCAACTTATTTTTGCCTTTTAGGCCCACCTTTCTTATAAGGACTCTGTCCCCTACACCAAGGGTTGCTTCTCTGACCTTACCGTCATAATTGGACTTATGCCTTGTAGCATTTTTATTTGCTTCTTTTGAAGCTACCTTGTAGGCAAAGTCCAACCGTTTCTTTAACTTACTGGCATAGTGCTCTCTGGATGTACATTCTGAATCCTGTGAAGAATTCAGACCCAGATAAGCATCTATAGCCAGCCTGGGATGTCTCCCAAACATTAAAAAGAATGGGGAAAAACCAGTGCTATCATGACGGGTAGCATTATAGGCATGGACTAAAGGGGCTACATATGACTTCCAGTCTTGTTTCTGGTGATCTTCTAGGGTACCCAGCATTTTTAAAAGGGTCTGGTTAAATCTCTCGACCATTCCATTTCCCATAGGGTGATATGGAGTGGTCCGGGATTTATGCACACCCGCAAGACTACACAATTCCTTAATAAGGCTACTTTCAAAATTTCTTCCCTGATCACTATGGATCCTAGCCGGAAAACCAAAGTGAACAACAAAGTTTTCAAAAAGTATTTTGGCTGTAGTCTTAGCCAACTGGTTTCTAGTTGGAAAGGCCTGGGCATAACGGGTAAAATGGTCGGTCACGACTAAAATATGTTCATGCCCACCCTTCGACCTTTCCAAAGACAAAAAATCTATACATAACAATTCCATTGGTTGTGAACTGGTTATGTTGACTAATTCTGCACTAGGCTTCACCGGAGTTTTTCGCCTAATACAACGGCCACAATTTTTTATCTTTTCTTCAACATCATTTTCTAGACCAGGCCAATAAAATCTAGAGCGCACTAAAGAAAGAGTGCGGTCTCTACCTTGATGGCCTAAATCATCATGCAACTGTTTCAAAATGATGCTTCGAAAATGGAGAGGAAGCACCAGCTGACGTGTTTGTACATTATTTAATGTAGTATTTCTGTACAATACTCCGTCAACCAATGACAACCTGGACCACTCCCGAATATATTTCAAAACATTTGGGGATTCGGTCTGGAGACTACTTTTGTCTGGACAGAATTTCAACCTAACCAGCTCAACAACCCTGGCTAAAGTAGAGTCAGCCACTTGCTCTTTTGACCAATCAACATTCTGTAAAGATGTTGAGTCCAGTAGATCCGGTGTTGGCGGATCTACAAGAGTTACAGCGTTTGAAACAATCAAGGTTTCAACCAAGGGACAAGACTCTCTTTCAACCAAGTATGCTTGGCACACTGCCTTAACCACATCTGGAAATAATTCCACATCTTGCGGGGGACGCCTAGAGAGACCATCAGCATCTGCGTTAGATTTACCTGATCTATATATTAATTTAAAATCATATGAACCTAACGCAGCTAACCACCTATGACCTGTGGCATCTAATTTGGCCGAAGTTAAAACATATGTTAAGGGGTTGTTATCTGTATAAACAGAAAATGTGTTTCCATACAGATAATCATGGAACTTGTCGGTGACAGCCCATTTGAGACATAAAAATTCCAGTTTGTGGGCTGGATAATTCCGTTCTGCTTTGCGCAAACCCCTGCTGCCATATGCAACAACTTTTTCAAGGCCATCATGTTCTTGATATAGAACGGCTCCTAGCCCTTCTATAGATGCATCTGTATGTAAAATAAAAGGTTTGCTAAAATCTGCATATGCTAGCACTGGAGGAGAGGACAATTTCTCCTTCAGTGTATCAAATGCACTTTGTTGAGCAGGACCCCATATCCAAGGAATTGAACTTCTCTTCTTTTTCTTCTTTTTACCTTGGACAGAAACACCAGCATGATGTCCAACCAACAGATCATTTAAAGGTTTGGCTATCTTTGCGTAGTCCTTGACAAAACGCCTATAATAGCCTGTAAAACCCAAAAATGATCGCAGGTCTTTCACCGTCTGAGGTTCTGGCCAAGTTGTAAGAGCAGCAATTTTTTCAGGGTCCGTTTCAATTCCTTTTTCGGACACTACGTGGCCTAAGTAGGTCACGCTAGACTTAAAAAATTCACACTTGGATGCTTTCAATTTTAAGCCATGTTTATGCAGGCGGCTGAAAACAGCATCCAAGCGTGATAAATGCTCATCGAAGGACTCAGAGAAAATTAAAATGTCATCTAAAAAGATGAGGCACTCTTTTAAATTCAGCTCACCCATACACCGTTCCATTAGGCGCTGGAATGTAGCAGGAGCATTGGTCAAGCCAAAAGCCATCCTGTTACATTCGTAGAAGCCTAAATTACCTACGGTAAAAGCAGTCTTCTCTTTGTCCTCCTCTTTCATCTCCACTTGCCAGTAACCACTGCGCAAGTCTAATTTTGAGAAATACTTCGCACCGAGGAGAGTATCCATAGTGTCATCGATGCAAGGTAATGTATAGGCATCCTTGACAGTTCGGCCATTTAGTTTTCTGAAGTCTATGCAGAAACGCAAACTGCCATCCTTTTTTCGGACCAGTACAACATTCGAAGAAAAAGGACTTTTTGATGGCTGACTTGCTCCAGCCTCAATCATTTCCTTCAAATGCTGTCTGACTTCCTCATAAAGGCCTGGCGGAATACGTCTATAAGGCTCCTTAAATGGAGTGTCATCCGTGAGCTTGATTTCATGCTCAACTAAATCAGTTCTACCTAAGTCAGTAGGACCGGTAGAAAATATATGAGACCAACTGCCAAGGACGTCTTTAGCTTTTCTCACTTGATCTTGTGTAAGATTGTCCGTTTCTACCTTCACGCCAAGATCCTCTAATTTTGTGACCTTGGGCTCCTGCTTCTTCACTGAAGAATCAGGAGTCCATGAATCAACAACATCTACACCATTTATTGAACATAATAGAGATCTTGGAGGAATCTCTATTACTCGTGTAGATAAATTACACACACGGACTGGAATGCGTGCGGTAGAACCGGACGATCCCAAAGATACAACTCTGGGGCAGATTGTTAAACCTGCAGACAAAGATGTATCTATAGGCTCAGTGACAGCAGTTTGAAATGATTTTGTATTTCTGACAAAACCCGATAAAGTTTTAACCTCACCAGGCGCAACTTTAATACTAAAATTGTTGGTGGTTTTCACCGGTAAAATTTCATTACACATGCTGTCAAAAGCAACTTGCCACTCAGCAGGAATGTTTGATTCACTTGAATCATTTGAAGCTTGCTTGCACAAACGAATGACATTGGTTCCAATGATCACAGGGACACGACGATTGTAGTCAGTATTTTCAACTACTAAAACAGGGGCTTTATATGTTGTATTTCCTAATGAAGGAACTACAATATCTGCCTCTATATAACCTTTATAAGGCAATTCTGTGCCATTAGCACAAGTAACTGACAATCCAAATTCAGTTATACTATGTAAAGTAGGTTTGGGGTCTAAGGTTTCATAGAAGGCCTCTGAAATTGAGGTTATTCTAGAACCTGAGTCCAACAAACCAAGTGTATTAACACCACATATTAAAATATTGTCCTCATTGGAAGAACCAATCATCCGTTCAAGCAAACTTGATTGTTTAACATTTGTACAATTATGAATTGGGCTTTTCTCAAAGTCCTTTGATGATACTTCCCCAGTTTGCCCATCAACTGGAGAAGTTAGAAGTTTAAATGGTTCCCAGCATTTTCACCATGGTTAGTACCACGGCCGTTGGAACCACCACGGTGACCACGCCAAGAACCACCACCACCTCTATTGCCTCTTTGAGAATAATTATTCTGGTGAGCATTATTGTAACTGTTATTAGAATTGTGGTTGTTATGGTTTGAGCTACCTTGATAGCCCCTACCACAACCACCCCTCTGAAAGTTACTTCTATAACCAGCACGTCCACGGCCTCGTGGAACATACTGATTAGAATAGGAGTAGGAGTCAGGAAAATTGGACTGTCCAACAGACTCAGAACTCTGCTTTGTCTGCTGGTCAAGCCTTTCTTCCATTTTCTCCATCCTACTCATGAGCTCTTTCATGCTCTTTAATAATACATCTGTATTATTTCTGAATCAGAAGTAACCTGATTACATTGTTGCTGCTGGGCAGTTGGTTTTTTAGTTTGTTTAAAACTATTTTCTTCCTGATCAACTTTACGTATTTCACGTAAAAGTGACGGGAAGTCTTTAATGGTATCGTAAAGATGCCTTGTTGAGTTTTTCAAAGACTGGCTTTTTAAACCAGTCCAGAATTTACTCCTCAGCATTGCATCTTTAGCAATGCCATCAATATGGCCAGACTTAACTGCCCTTGATAGGGTCTGCTCAATTCTTGAAGCAAAAGAAACCACTGATTCAGCCTCTTTCTGATAGTCACTGTAAAATGACTGAATCAGGGTTTCACTTGAGCTGACATTAGCATAAAAACCATCTAGCTTTGCTAAAATGTCGGCCACTGTGGCATTCTGCCCTAAAGGCACTAAAAGGCTTCTAGCACTACCCTTTAGTGAATTCCTAATGGACTGCAACAGAATTGGTTCTGGCAGCACACTAGAACTCTGGAGGCATTTAACCTCAAGACTCCACACTTCATATGTTGTCTCCCCTTTTTGAGGTTCTTCAGAACCACTAAATGTGGGCAATTTGGGGACATAGGGACTGGAGACATACGAAGTGTTATGAGGCAAAGTATTGTTAAAAGTAAATCTAGGGACAGGTGATGGTGCTTGGCCTTTATTTATAAAAGATAATAACTTGGACCCAGCACCCTCAAACTGAACCTTTTTAGCATCTGGTGTGCTAGTCAACACTTTGGGGTCAGCCTTTTTGGGACTTCCCCCAGCATGTTTTGACATTAAAATGTCATATTCCTCTTTAGTGAGGACCTTGTAAGCTGGGTTGGATGACACAGCTTTCACCATATCATCCATAGAGCTATCCTTGGAAGCCATACTTAATGATTGGGGCTTAGAAAAGGACAAGCTAATTGACAATTGTCAAACACTAATATATAACATAAAGCACCACTCACAAACAGAGAGATTTCACTATATGAATACCACTATACTATTCACAAAAAGTACATATGTTTCATGGAAGTACTACAAAGTAACAAAAATGACTAAGTATATGTGGCAGCTCGTACCACGTTTCAAATAATTCCCTTTACTACCACTAACTAAAATAACTGTCCGTTTTTGTGGAGTTGTAGGGGCAATAACAGGGTTCTCCCTTAAATATTTTTCTAACTGGGAAAGACTCATATGCACAAAATAACTGATCAAATTAAATTGTTGATGGCCAAAAAAAATCACCAAATAGGAGAAATGAGGGGAAAAATTGGGGAAAAAAATTGAATAAGGGGAAAAAACAAATGAGGGAGAAATTATTTTGGGGGAAAATCAAATCTCCTACCTTATCTCATCTTCTTACTGTAACTTAAGGTATCTGTCATTGCACCAGTAAGGTCTTTTAAATTTCTCACCTTATTAATTCCCTGAATAACAAAAATTTGAAATTAGAAACTGACCCCTATGCTACATACATAATTAAAAGAAACACATATATTCATCTGCACCCATTCTGGAATCTGTAAACAAGTATTAGTGGTTAGTTCTAGTGCACATGATTCACAAAGCTATCACAGATGACAACATATAACCACTATGAATATCAGTAAAAATGTTTTCACTCTTGCTATAGCATTGTCAATATTATTTTGGCAAAGTTCACTGATTTTGCCAGTCAAATAGACAATAAATACACAGAAATAATTTGGCAAAATTCACAAATCAAGCCAAACAGATTGCCAATATTAATAAATATGCAATTTCATTATAGGTGCAAGAATGACAACATTTACCGATCACTAAATATGAAATATCACAGACTATTCTCAAATGAGAGTTTATATATGTCTATGCAAATATATGAAATGGTATGGTCCGAAAATCAAATTTATCTTTTCGAATCAAACAATATTCACATATAAAGTTTACTCTGGCCTGCTGCGAGAAATAAATTAATTTTTCATAGCAAGCAGAGTACAGGTGCACCTAGCAAATATAGGATCCACACAATGTAAAATACACGAAAAAAAATTATCACAGTAACTTCACTGCAAGACCAGTGTCACATATAGGGTACCAAATAGTGGAGGGATCCGGATCAGCTGGAGGCTATCCGACGATTCTCATTCTTGCGGTTTGCTCCATCTTTGAATATGTATAGGTAGTTATCGACATAATAATTACTGATCAGATTTTTAAAAAATGAATATGCAAGCTTGCAACACAAAATATGGCCATTTTTATATATTAAATTATAAAATCACAAACACAGCAGCTGATACGTAGATGAATACATGAAGACATAACAGAACATGGCTGGAGGTTTGATGATCTATATTATATGATGAAGCATGGTTGTAGATGAAGGTCAGTCAGCAGAATACCCTTGTCAATGAGATGATAAAACCACGTTGGGCGCCAATTTGTCGCAGGGTATGGATTCGTTAAGCCAGGGATCTCAACGACAGATGTTGTTATAGGTTTATTTTACATATGTAAATAAAAAGGGTGTCCTAAAATACAAAACAAACAATGAAACAGTACAGACAACACAGACAGACAAATGAACAGACACGGACAACGGAATACATTGCACCCGTATGCAATACATATTTACAACACAGACAGACAGACAGACAATCGGACACGGACAACGGATATACTTGCAACTGACTGCGAGTACGATATTGTAATTCGTTTGGTACCTGAGCATGTCATGCTGAGCATGTCATGTCTATTTTTAGACATGGGTATTTTGCAGTGATAAAATTATATACAAAGAGATTAAAATATTAAAACCACACCTTTTGCATTTAACTTACATTTTATGCGTAAGCTCAATTTACTAATTCCTCCATTTGCAATGTCCATAAAGATCCAAACGATAGCCATGCCTATTTCATAAAGACAGAACAAATCTAAAGCAATTTGTAATTTGCGTAAATACGTCATACAGAAATATTGTGAACTACGTCACAGGAAATGTACAGAATGTAGTTCCTGGCGAAAACCTCCCTTTGGTGTTTTCATCAGAAACGACAATCTGTGATCTGTATGATAAAAAGAATATAAATTCACATACCTGCTAATAATAATGTTTCCATATCATTTCCGTGAAGGAATAATATAAATAATAATATATAAATATATGTTCTACAGCCTGTAGATCGATGGAGTCGATCTAACTGCAAAAATGAGAATGCCTTTTCCAAATGTCGCGCGCATATGTATTTGTGAGGTTAGGCGCATGCGCTAAGTAAGTTAAAAGAGGTGTGTTCGTTAGCAACCAATCACCCATCATCTTACATCCTTATGTCTAACTAAAACGGCTACTGATTGGACGATAAAATAGAACAGCTCAGTTTCAAGATACCCCATTAAAAAAACAATGCAAGACAGGTTAAACCTGTTTTTCCCACGCTTGGTATGATTTAAGTAAATCTCAACACTACTCACGGTAGCACTAAAGGAGAAAAGGTAATTTATGCGTTAAGCAAAAATAATCACAAAGTTCACCTCTGTGACACTCTGTTACTCTGTTAACTGGCTATCAATCTTGATTTCTTCCAAGTCTAAAAATAAATTGCACTAGTAGACCAAAATCTGTACATCAACACTTATTCATACACTAGAAGATCCTTTGTTACGCTCTGCTACCATTTGTTAAAGCACACAAACACTGAAAGTAAGCTTAACACTTTATTGTGACTCTGTATTGCTCACACACTGTAACACTCCACTATAACGTCGTCATGGTTGCAATTGTGATGTCATGACGTCACATGACGTTACTTAATGTTGTTTCACAGTGGAGAGTATTTAACAAGTACTAAACATAATAGAATGACAGTAAATATGAAATTAACACAAAATATCATGTGCTGGCCCATATAATATTGACATTCCAGTAGGAAATATTATATATTAAAACCTGTTTTTCGTGTCTCTAGGACTTTGGTATAGATGTTGATCAAGAGACTGTAACTGCAGAACAAGATGCTTGGATGTGTAGTCCCGTAAGGAAGAGATTGAAAACAAGATTAAGACGAGGGAATCACATTCTCACTGATAATGGAGATGATGTACTTGAATACAAGGTATTTATTTCAACACTGCAGATACATTCTCAGGGGACGAAGATATTTCAATATTGCACTTGTCAGGCAGGACGAGTGACTTATAATTTTCACTCGTCCTGCAAACACACGCACTTGTCCTTTAAAAGTGTATACATGATGCAATAAAGAACTTAGTGGAGTAATATGTAATATGACTCCTTCGAGTAATTCTTCCCAAAGCACTCGTCCTACAGGATGAGTGCTTTGGGAAGAATTACTCATCCTTTCTAGATTGCACTCATAATTATGAGCGGACAAGTGGAATTTTTGTCCCCTTATCCAGATAAACATCATTTTTAGCTTAAATTTGTGTATGTTTTCTTAAACATCAGTTTAAACACTTGTTTTGGGTGCTCAAAAGATAGGGGAAAATAAATCACACTTATCTAAGGGCCTAAGACATATGAGTTCACACATGAGTGAGGTTTTCAGGATTTTATGGCTATCATGGCCTTTCATAGAAAGTTAGTTTACAAATCCCGGACAGGGCATAATATATTTCATAGATTTTTCATATTAAAGTTGAACATGTTGAAAATTCAATAGGCTCATGAGAAAACTCAAGTTCTCATTTTGTCACCAACAGTTGCATTCCAATGAATTAGGGGTTAATGCTAGTTCCTAATAGATATGGTTGCTGGCATAATTAGGAATTTTAAAATTTGTGATATAATTTTTAGGCCTAAATTTTTTTTTAAATTTTTGTATGTAATTAAGCCTTTCCTATTTAAATGAGATGCCATATACTTGAATTAGTTTAATTCTTGGTTTCTTTACAGAGAAAATCGTGTGAGAGAAAATGTCACACCTATGGTCTACAGCTGTCTCATATGAATGATCGTCTTGACGCTGTGGAGAAGAAGCTAGCAGAGCTTGAACAGTCTGTTCCACGAGAGGTTGATGAATGGAGAAAACTACACAAGGTAACAACTTTAAACACACTACATGTATTTTAAACCAATTAGATGATTGATACAGGGCTTTTAGTTTATCCAGCAATTTTGGGAAAAGGCCTCTGGCCAAAATTAGGGAAAAATGATCGACTTATCATCAAAATTTGTGAAAATTAATGACATAAAACAATGATGGGAGCAAAATTTATACTTGAAATCAAGTTATTTTTTAAAACAGTATTTATTATTTTTGTATATGAAAGTATGTACAGTATTAAAAGCATGTTTATTTCAGTGTAATTTGGTTATCATCGCTTTGGCTACGAGCTAGGGCTTATATGAGCCTGCCCATCTGTGCACTCTCATCAGAGCCTTCGCTGCTTGCAGGAAGATACTTTCTTTTGAGCACCTTCAACTTATGGTTTGGGTCAGAATTAAGGAAATAGTCAAACATATACTCTAATATTTTTGTATGTAAAAGTACAGTAAAACCTGTCTTAAGCGGCCATTCAAAAATAGACAAAACAAAGATCTTAATTAATGACAAATGGTTACTTGATGAAGGTCAAAAGTATTGCAGAATGCATTCTGCAATACCTTTGACCTGCATTAAGCGATAATCCTTCTTGAAAACCAATATTTGGTCTTCTTTTTGAGTGGCCGCTTAAGACAGGTTTTGCTGTATATATTAAAAGCATGATTATTTCAGTGTTATAAATTCAAACGGAAGGATGATAATACTACTTTTCAGAAAGCCCAAAACAATGATTATACAAGTAATCAGGCAGACATAATGGAGTTGGCTGTTGATGGTGAGTATTGCAGTAGCCCTTTGTACATATACGAGGGGTGTTCAAAAAATATGCGGACAGATGCTGCCATTCCCTCAGTTTTTGACTGAACAGCGCGAAACTTGCACATAATGATGCCCAAAGAATTCTGTACCGAGAGTGTAACTTTACTGACATTATCTGTACGCATGATAAATCTATGGTTGTTATGGTAACATCATCTCGTAACACCCGGCCCAAAATTTAACAAAACGCAAACGTGTGTCCCTCCGAAAATGACGTCTATCACTTGCGTCTGATCCAATACCGTCTCCAAACTTTACCACAATATGGCGTCAAATCATGACACGACGTCACTGACGTCACATCAACGTATGACGTCATCTGAGCGTTAGCGGCCATTTTGTTTATACAAGGTGCATCAAAATGAGTGTCGAACAAATAACAGAGATTAAATTCTGTGTTCTCAATGGAAAAAACAGAAAAGAAACTATGGAAATGTTGGTCAAGGCAAACGGCGATGCTACAATGAAGAGAACGGCATTGCATAAGTGGTACTTGCCGTATGAAAACGGATATGAAAGTGTGATGGACGAACAGCGCAGCGGACGTCCGATGTCAATAACGTCGTAGAAAGTTCAGGAAATCAAACAACTCCTGGATAAAAACAGACGTATCATGGTTAGAGAAGTTAGCCAGCGGGTAGACTGTAGTGTTGGGACAGTACATACTATAATTCACGATAATTTAAATATGAGGAGATTATATATATGCGCAAGATGGATCCCTAAAATGCTGTCGGAGTGTCAGAAAACTCTAAGGATGGAGTCATGCCGACATTTTGTTCAGCGATTCCAACGAGAAGGGGTAGATTTTCTCAGTAGGACTGTGAACGCAGACGAGACGTGGATCCGTCTATATGATCGACAGACGGTCCATTGAAGTGCTTGGTCATCCTCCTTACAGCCCTGATTTGGCCCCCTGTGATTTCTTCTTGTTCCTAACACTGAAGAAGATTCTGTGAGGCCAACAATTTGACAATGTTGCAGATTTGCAAAGGACGGTTTAGTCTTGGGCCATCCGCATACAAAAACTGTTTCTTTTCATGGGTTAAAGGTGTAGAAAGTGCATTTCATTCAAAGGGGAGTACTTTGAAAAGGATGAATGCCTTTAGACAGAAATTTATGGAAAGGTATGTGAAATAACAATCATAATCACTCTGGGATAACGCGACGTCCACGTGGCGTTGGATGAAGTTGGGCCGGGTGTGACGACCCAACGTTACCATAACAACGGACGTTTGATCATGCTTGAAGTCAAATGTATCAAATTTTCACTGGACATACAGAACTCTCTGGGTATCATTATGTGCAAGTTTCACGCCTTTCAGTCAAAAACTGAGGGAATGGCAGCATCTGTCCGCGTATTTCTTGAACACCCTTCGTACTAATAAACTCTTCCATCTGGTTTGATGAGTTAAGCCTGAGCTGGTTCACATAGCTCCAGATAAGGATTGGAAGCAATTGGGTATTTACCCACCTCTTTTTGGCTTAATTGGGTATTTCAAATTTTAAAATTGGGTATTTCAAGTTTTTGTATTGGGTATCTATCTGAAAGCAAATAAATAAGCAATGAATTCGGGCCTAGGTTCTCCTGATTTTTTGCTTACTTTTGGTTTCACTTTCAGAAAGCCCACTGACACAATACTGCTAAGTATATCTGAGACCGCTATTTTCGACTTATTTCGAAAATCCAACGTATTTATCAAGTCATCTATGATTCTTCGAACCTTTAAAGCAGTATTTAAGTTGAGTTATGAGACAATATTGTTATTCAATTGCTTTGGGGGTTTCCCCCAAGTTTCGCCATTATTACCGTAATGTCCTATGAGACGAATGTCCTAATTGTATAAATATTGGGTATAGCTAAACAGCAATAAGAATGTTCCTAGACTGGTTTACAATGTAAGATACTAGATTTGGCACCATGCCGTGTATAGATTTGTACCCAACAATTGCTTGTGTTGTATGCAAAAACGGCAATCGCAAACCAAATAATATAGCGTTAATATAGCGTCATACGCTATGAAAAAGTTCTGAATTGAGTATCAATGATTTTTATTGCGTTTTTGTACGCACAGAAATGAATTTAATTGCGTTTTCTGGTCCAAGCAATTGGGTAAATACGCAATAAGCAGCCTTATCTGGGGCTATGGGTTCATGCTAAATATATCAAGGGGTCACAGGTTAAAAATTCCCAATTTAAATATTCTACAGTCACTGAAGGTTACAAGTTTTATCAATTAATTATTATCAAACAGTGCAGACTGATGAAATGACGCATTTTGTGGCATTTCATCTGGGTCTTTAATGTTTGCCAGGAACCTATTTCCAGTATACAAAGGGGGACGTGCATTAAGAGGCTATTTTGGCCCCCCTTTGAGGTCAAGAAATAAAAATTGCTCTTTACAAGTTTCTTCTTATTAGTTTATTAGAACAATAGCCAAAGTGTAAAGGTCTGGTATTGATTCGACTTTTACGGTTGCTATGGTAACAAAATGGCCGCCAAAATAGGCTGAAAATAGGAAAATGACCATTTTGGAGCAAATTGGAGACATGTAACAGAGGAATTAATATAGAGCACAAGCAAATACCAAAAAAATATTTTAACAGATGATGAGAATTTTAACGGCACACATTATATTAAAAGGTTTTTTTGGTATTTGCTTGTGCTGATATCTAATTCTTAAAAAGTCGGTCTCCAAAAGCCTCAAATTTGGCTTAAAATGGCAATTTCTCTGTTTTAAGCCTATTTTGTCGGCCATTTTCGATACCATAGCAACCGGTAAAAGTAAAATAAATGCCAGAATTTTACACTTGGGCTATTCTTCTAATATACCAATAAAATGAAATTGATGTAAAGCAACTTTCAGTTTTTTGGTTTAGAGGGGGCCAAAATAGCCCCTTAATGCACGTACCCCTTTAGGGTTAGCCCTTGTCCTGCTGAAATCGGATTTATCTTCTTTTTTTAAAAAAATAACAACACTGTAGATCCAGATCAGCTGGCTTCTGACAAAGCCATCTGATCAGGATCAAAACGTTTTTTTCACTGATTGATAATACATGCTTACAAATTGGAACGTTTCAGGCTAACAGGATAAAACATGGGGAGAAGCATGCACAGATCGAGAAAGTTTTGCCAGAGGGGATGTTTTTTGGGGTTTTTTATGATGGAAAAGAGGAACCAAATAGCACTAAAAGCGGGCCATCATCAGCCCGCCAGCGAAACGCCATTTAAATGGCGTTTCACTGGCAGGCTGATGATGGCCTAACATTGATTGCTGGCTTGGTAGCTTTGTGATTTTTCAGGGGGTTCGGACAAGTATTGCTAAGAAACCCTACATTTTTGTGATTTTTCAGGGGGGGAGGGTCCTGTCCCCCCTTCTGGAACCGCCCATGAGAAGTGTAGTACAGTCGAACCCTGATTATTCGAAGTGCCAGGGACCGCAGGAATCCTTTCGAATAATCGGTAGTTCGAATGATCGAAAACAGTAATTTTCGGATATTTTCGGAAAAGCTCATATGCTTTCATAGAACGTCATTGTTTTGCCAGAGTTTGCAACTTCAACTCATGTTTTCCGTGAAGTAATCGGAACATCTGTCAAAGCATTAAAGAAAATGAGCTCTTTGGAGGTTGTGGCCTCATCGTCTCTTATTCTTTGCAGGTCTAAGATCGCAGAAAAGAAAAGAAAATCAGATCTTTATTGACATCCACTATATACATGTAACAACATCGAATAAAGGTTAAATGTAAATTGACGAACCATATTTACTGACGAAATATTGTCTCCATTTTATTGCCCTGTCATAAGCTAAGGCCTCCAACGCAGCTAGCACACAACGTCGGGCCATCAACGGCCCACCAGCGATAGGCCATCGAGATGGCATATCGCTGGCAGGCCGTTGGTGGTCCGACATTGAGTGCTTTTTTGGGCTTGTAACTTTTCTTTTATTTCAGCGAAAACATACGATTTGGGTGTTTAAAAGAACCGTCTCGATGAGAGGGTCCTTTTATGCATCCAAACCTAGGTTTGGTTGTTTTTACTCAATCGTAAAATTGTGTTTTAGGCATTCAAAAGAAGTGTTTCGATGAGATTGTTATTTTGAGCACCCAAAGCACATGTCTGTGATATTCGTCTATTATCAAAATTGTTATTTTTGTTGTAACCTGTTGGTTGTACAAAGTCGGCGCGCTTGGTGTGTTCGCTTACAGCGGTCAAGAATAAATCAAAGGATTAGAGACGATCAAATTAAATTCAATTTTAGCTCATTTATGCCCCTAATTAGACATTAAAAAAACATCAAACAAAACCATCAGTGCAGACGACCTTTATAAAAGACACCATTTACTCACTTAACGGTTCATCACGTAATAGTGTGAGCGTTAATCTGGTGTCAATTACCTGTTTCAACTTTGTTTGCTAAATCACTAAGGTGTGTCAATCGAACTCGACCAAACAAAGAAATCATGATCACCATGCGTGACATTTGGACTTCGAATCTTGAAGGGTAATTTGATAGCAATTTCTTTAATCGGGACCGACGAATCACTTCGGAAAATTGATTTTTTCGGATAATCGAAATTCGAATAATTGGTAGTTTTATTGCAATAGATAATAGAGAAAAAAGTCGGTACTGTCCGTCGTCTTCGAATAACCCTGTAGTTTCGGATAATCTACGTTCGGATAACCGAGATTTGACTGATCTTACACATGTTTTACTGTATAACCCTTTTCATTCTGATGGATTATCCCATACATATTGATACAATAAGTATGGAATTGTCCATTTTGTATTTTAAAGGGTTGCTGATAAATGTTTTTATATAAAAAAAATGGAGTATTTCTGTCCTTGAAGATTGTTTTTTATCTTAGCATTAGCAAACAGTGCAGACCCTGATGAAATGCCACCTTATGTATCATTTCATATGGGTCTCTATTGTTTACCAAAGTAACTGTTTACCAGTATCCAGAATGAAATGGGTTAAAATAATCAAACTGCTGATTGTGTATCTTGCCAAAATTACAATTTCCTACACTAAAAAAATAAATTTTCAAACTTTCCAAGGGTTGGTATCCG